>JAHLSL010000040.1:6362023-6876205 GCA_025920805.1 Petroica traversi
TATCTATCTATCTATCTATCTATCTATCTATCTATCTATCTATCTATCATCTATCAGATGCATTCAGACAGTTCAGATTTTTTCAGCCCCATCAGACTTTCAGGATGATGAGAAACAGTGCAGTGAAACATGATTTTCATCTGTAAATATTTGCAAAGCATCCCAGTTCCTTTGTCATGAATGGCTGGAGTAACACCCATAACAAAATATTGCTTTACCTTCATGTCTGTTTCTAATCGTGTGCTCTGCCTGCAGATTCTTACCTCTCTCCTTATCACTTGCGATGACAAAATTTTGATCTTAGATATCCTTTCTGCCAGAAACATCCTCTGTGGCACTTTCAAAGTGTGGTGCTTCTTGAAGAATTATGTTTAGAGTTACAATTGAATATCTGCAGGAATCAGCTTCTTCCTGTTGGGAAGGATGCTCTTTCTTTGTTTCCTAGATCTTTCTTACATTCTCAAAAAGCATCTTCTGTCAGTTTTATTTTAAGGAGGATTTTTCTGTGTGATCCTCTGTGACTTTTACATGGGGTATAAGATGTCAGTTTTCTTAATTACTGTGGTCAGTTTACTTTGTATCATGAAGAATCTGTCTTCACATTTGATTTTCTAATTAAAATTAGTTTAGCAAATTCAGACCTGCTGTGAGTAAATATTGTATATTAATTTCACTGGCAGAATTAGACCTGATGACAGACCAGAGTTTTTTCGATTTAACAGGAGGTTGACACAAAGAAAATTCAGAACTGTTAGTATTGCTGCTGTTGGTAAAACTACTTGGCATCAAACAAGGAAATGCTCTCATCTATTTAGTGTGAAATTAAGGAAGCCTGAATTATTATCATAGGTAGGATTTTTATACAGAACATATGCATCTTTAGTCTAAAATCTATCTTCTTTGTTGGATACTTTTCATAAAAGCAGCTGAAAATAATTCTAAGTGTAGCTGATAAATCTGTTTTTGATCAGTAGAATTAAGCACTCATTTTTTCTCTAGTGGCCAAAATCTACCCCATGTAATAATCTTTCCTTTATAGGAGGAGATATCAAATCCTCCCCGACTGTTTTCCATAGAGAAAGAGCTGTGGGTGGCCTTCTGCATCCCACAGATAATATAAGATCTCAAATTCTAACTTCTGAGAGCCTTTGGAGGAAAGGCTTTATCTCTATTACTCTGTTCATGCTCTGGATTATTCTCTCCTCTCTCTCATTCTCTTTCCTGCTCAGATTATCTCCCAATGATTTGCACATATTTTCTGTCATCTAATTAAGAAAATTTCCTCAAATATATTCTCTCTTTCTTCTGGGAAATGTCATTACCACCTGGAAAGCAGGTTCTAGATTCTCAAATGGCAATATTTCTGCTTTTAAAAGGCTTTCTCACGTAGCATGTTCTGGAAATACTTTAGAAGCAATTTGGAACAACAAAGCTTTTTACGTCCTTCTGATCCCATTAATTTTTAATACGAGTAGAAGAAAACATAACTGCTGTTTAATGTCAGGCAGGCAAACAGCCCTGACACTCTGCAGCCTGGGAAGAATCAACATTGCTTTTCAAAAGACCTGGGTTTTGACTAGTCACTCCAGTGCTCAGAAATCAGAGCAGGGATTCTTGGCACAAATATTTAATATTAAGGTTAAGTTTATGGTCAGGTCCTTTATTCACCTGTGACAAGGAGGGGAAAGATGACACATCAAAAAGATGCATGGGTGTGATGCATACAAAGGAGATGTCAGTGAAATCATGGAGAAAAACATCTTCTGTTCTTGCTGTGAAAATAGAAAATATAAGCCAACCTTCCAAATTTCCAAAAAATTAAGGCATAATTATTTTTTGCATGTGTTAAAGTACATCTCTTTTTGAACCACTACATCAGTTCCTAAGATTATGTGGAAGTTAAGATTTTCTAGCATCAAAGGAAAGCACATGTGTTTAGATAAAAGTAAAATCAGTAAACCCATGAGTCAGAATAAAGAAAAAGTTTTTACCCATCTTTCCCCCGGCCTGTTTCTGCTCATACAGGACTTAGAAATTCAATAATATTTAAAAAAAAATTGAAGTAGAATTATTTTTTCCCATATTTTTTTCCAAGTACCTGCTAAACACAGAAATCCTGGTTTTTTTTTTTTTTGGTTTTTTTTTTTCCCCTGGCTAAGAATCATTACAGCTGCACCAAATCAAATGTCTCAGGGAATTTAAGTTTTCCTTACTTCTGCCATGCATATAAGAAATTTGATTCTTAGGCTGACTTTCTTATAATTATTCTGATAATGTAACAGCTCACTGAGTTACCTTCATGAATTTCAAGGCTCTTCATTTTTCAGAGACAAGTAAAAAAAGCTTGTGGTAGGTGCCTGCTAGGTGTTGAATGCTTTTTGGAAAATCAGAGAAATGAACAGGGAGATTACATTAGAACTAGACAAAAAACATACAGCTGTGGGGGTGTCAGTCCTAATTTAGGGGGAAAAAAAGAATAAAATAGTATTTAAAATGAGATTAAGCATTACACTAGGGCACTTTCAAAATCAGAATGTTTTTAATAAACTGGGTTTTTCTGGCTGTCAGTGATCTCTGTGAAGGGACTTCAATCCTCAGTTCCTTTTCTACTGATGATGGGTAAAGAACACCCTTTTGTAGCTGATTTCATCTGTCAGTTCAATCTTCCTCTCCTCCTTTGAAGTCAGAATTATCTAATTCCTCAGTTAAATCAAATGTCAGTTTCTGTTTTTATTTTAAAAGAATTGTATAAGACACATTGAACATTCAGTGCTTCGGTGGAGTGTTTATCTTTTTGTCTCATTGATTTCGTAGACAGTTTTCTCTTCCCTTCAATGTCCCTTTTCTCTCTGAGATACCCACTGTGCTGCAGCCTTGGGTTTTTTTCACAATGCCAAATAGCATCTCAGCAAGCTTTAAGATGTGCACTTTATTATAAGAGGGAAACGTCTCTCTGTCATGTACGTGATTTTGGATTGTTTTGTTTGCAGAAGGATAATGCTGCTTTGGGAATGGAGGTCAGATCAAATCCATCACATCAAAACCTGCAGGTTCCAGAGACAATGCCTCGGCTTTGTCTGGCTTTCAGGGTAAAAGTGCTTGTTAATTGAATGCAAAACTGAAATGCCAAATAAAAAAATGCTTCTTCAAGGAGCTATAGATTATGGAGCTGGATTTCAGCACGAAGAGGCAGTATCAACAGAAATATTACTACACAAACCCCCAAACTGCACTTCACTCTGCTTTTTATTACACAATGAATACTCCCTCATCCTCTGGAACTGTCGTTTCTTAGGTGCTTATCTGTGGTATTCTGTGATTCAGAAATCACTGGATGAATCATTAACTTCACAAAGGCCTTTTCTTGTCACCCTAAGTACGGGAGTACTTAATCCATAAACAAAACTATAATCCTTGAATTCACAGTTCCCTGAACTGACAACTGAACCTACCCCTCTCAGTCAGGGTGTTAATGAGAAAATGGAATTGAAGCTGCAATGTTACTGAATCAGGTTGAAAATGTGATTTTGATCACTTTAGGAAATTTGTATTTCTCCCTGTTTTTTGGATAAAAAGTGGTTCAGTAATCCAAGAATAACTTTGCTCAGATTTAGAGATCACAGTAGGGTGGGCTCAGAGGTGTGTTTGGGACCTAGAAGAGTTTGGACAGACTGTCTCAAATAGCCTCCCAGTTTTAAAAGAAAGTGGTGGGTTTACCTTACCTGGACACCAGGTGCTTGCCAAAGTAATTTTATCATCTTCCCTCTTTATCTGGAAGAGATACTGGAGTATTTTAGTTTTTAAATCATAAGAAACAAAAACAAATCACCCACCTGGTAATGGATAAAAATAACTTCCCGAGGCTTAAGCATCAGAGACTTGAATTATATTTCAGTTAAATCCAAGTACAAATGTTATATGAACATCACAAAGGATCTGCCAGCCTCTTGACTCTAGCATCTTCATTTTAATGAGTGATTTTACCAAAGACTTGTACTGAAATCCAAAAAAGTTAGTGATAGTTAGCAGATAATGTGGGTCTGTGGTGGGATGTTAGCATGGCATAAAGGGAGATAGAAGAAGTTGACAGGTTGAAAAAATTTGGATTGTTCTTCCTGGAGAAGGCTCTGGGGAACCCTTAGAGCAGCCTCCAGTGCCTAAAGGGGTACAAGGGAGCTGGTGAGGGACTTTTTACAAGGGCATGGAGTGGTAGGACAAGAGGGAATGGTTTTAAGATGAAGGACAGTGCATTTAGATTGGATGGTGAGCCACTGGAACAGGTGTCCAGAGAAGATGCGGATACTCCATCTCTGGAAGTTTTGAAGGCCAGGTTGGATGGGGCTCTGAGCAATCCGGTCTGGTGGAAGTTGTCCCTGCCCAGGGCAGGGGCTTGGAAGTGGGTGATTTTTAAGGTTTCTTCCAATTCAAACCATTCTACGACTCTATGATAAATGCTGCTGTAGGAATCCATTTTCTAGACATTGTGCCAAGAGATGACTGATACAACTTAGATAAGTTCCCTTTCTCAAAGTCTAAAAATACTCTTTATGAAAGATACAATTGATGAAAAGTGAAGTGATATTTTTTTAACAGATGTAACAAGCCCCCAATTTAGAGCTCCAACCAAGAGTCCTTCAGAGATGTCTTTATCTGAATTAATTTTAAAATTATTAATGGAATACACTGAGGTGGATTCTCCACTGAGAAGCAAAATGGTACTTTGCCATTAAAACCCTACAATGTGTTCACTATACTTCTAGGACTGAGACTCCTGCTGCTACATTTTTTGTACATTTAGTCCAAGGAAACATTAGAAAATGGCACTGCAAGAATCAGAGGATAAATCTCAAGAGAATGCAGCTACTTTGGGTGCAAGTCCTTAGAGCTGTGACCTGTAGCATAAGAATTGTATTGTTACTTTAATGGATAATTATGTAGATATATTTTTATATTTAAAATCTCTTTGTTTTCAATAGGCTTGTGGAAGCTATTTTCCCAGAAAAGCTTATCTAACACCCATTGAACTAAATTGAAAAATTACTATTGATCAGAATGAGAATGAGATCAACCCCACACTGGCAAAAATGACACATATATATATGGAATAGTTAATGCAGAAAAGTAATTACTTCTTGCTTGATAATTTGGTATAAATTTAGCAATTAATCACCCCAAATTAACAATAGTTTCTAGAATTCCATCCTATCTTACATTTCAAAGTGATTTCTTAGTTTGTCTATATCTATCACACACTATCATTCTTTCTTTTTTTTGTCAAGAAATAAAATAATTCTACAAAATTTTATTGCTCCTTTAGGTACTTTAAGGATTTAATACATCACATTAAAAGTTAACAGGAATTGAAAGCTTAACTAGAAAAAAAAAAGATATTATATTGTACTTGGACTAAGGGGATAGTGCACCGTATACATAAGGACATGGTTCAACCAAATATAAGATGTTGCAAAGGTGACCAGAGGAAGTAACTGGCATGCCTTGGAATGCCTAAGGGGTATTGGTAGTTCTAATCCAGCTGTGTCTCTGTATCTCCCTGGCAAACAGAGAGCCTCAAGTGCAATAAACATTACTGTACTGATGGAAAATTAACTTGTGAATAAGCATGCAATTGTTGTGGAAGTATTCACTTATAAAGAACATAATCTTCCTGTGTCTGGCTTTCTGAAATGGAATAAAACTAATTACTGGAAGCAAAAAATCAGCATAAAAATATGTTGAGGTATAAATCATCATTGAATGCATACGATCTATTTTATTTTGTGAGGTACCTCCTAAATTTGAATGCAGTTTATGCAGCATGTTAGCCCTGGAAGAGAAAAGAGAAAGTCTGTGTAACAGGAGCTGGATGTCTTCATATCTGAGGGGTTTTTCATTCTGGTAGACTTCAGCAGGCATATGGGGACTGGGGCCTCCTGCCTTCTGTGTGTGCTGAGCAGAGAAGGAGCAGATTGTGCTGGTGGCAGCCTTGTCTGCTCATCATCTCCCATATGAGCTGAGATCCAGCACCACCAGCACCATGTTCCAGCAGCCAGCCAAGACAAAGTGGGATTGGGAAGGCCTGTGTTGTGCCTGCTCATCACCCCTGGCAGTGACTTTTAAATCTCTGCTGACTGCTACACAGGTCACTGAATCTGCCCAAAACCAATCACAACAGTTGTAAAACAGAAGAAAAAAAACCACCATAAAACATGGAAATGTGGAAGAAATTGTGTGCTCAAAACCATTCCAAGTTTTGTCTAAAAATGAATCCCTCCTACATGATGCCAGTAATGAGGAAACTGGCAAGTTTTATGTGATTATTTATGCACATTATTGACTTTTATCCAGGGGAGAAGAAAACTGATTTGATGTCAATGATGACACACTGAAATTCCAGCTGAAAGAGAGGCGGAACATTTTGCAGGATTGAAGCCTTCCTTGGCTGGACTCTATTAGCAGCAAGCTGACTTACAGGCAGCTTTGACACACAGTCTAATCAGATTAACCCGGAGGAGAGATGAGTCCTGAATTGCTAACACTGACAAATTGCAGATCTGTGCTGATGAAAGCCATGCACACTTGCACTTTGCTGATCTTCTTGCTCAATATGGTACATGACAATGAAGATCAAAACCAGAGACAAAAACAGGCAAATCACAGATTGTGGAGGTATGAAAAGCTATTGTACCTTTCAGCATCTTCTCTTTGTCAACACATCCATCTTGTGAGGTGTGTGAGATAGCTTGAGATATCTATTTTCACCTTAGGTGAGCTGCCAAGTGTATGTGAAATGAACAGTGCAGTCCTGTCCATCTGGATAGCCAGGAAGGCATTTCTTAAAAAAAAAACAAAAACCCACAAGCAACAAACTGCAAGGAATCCATGGAATGATTACCTCATCTTTTTGCAGTATTTTCCCCTGATTGTGTGCTAGATTTGGATCTCCTCAATGGATTGGTTAGGTGTTCTTTACACTGAGATTGTAACAAATACTTGGACAGATCTTGTTTCAATGGGCAGGTTGCACATTTTGTGTTCCAGGCTAAGCATGAGCTCTGGTGCACAAGCCTTTCAGCAAACAGCTACTGGAGGCTCTGTCTGTGCCAGTAAGTGACACAACACCAATTTATGCACCAGAGGGCAAGGGACATGACACAACTTGCATGCCCACAGCCATTTTCCCTCCCAAAATAGGGTTATCTTGTCTGTACTGCCTACGAAGACCCTGAATTCACCCTGCAGGCTCTGCTGCCCCAGTGAAGGTTGAGCCTGCAGCCAGCTCAAGGTCAGTGCTGGCCTGTAGCTGCTCATCCTTGGGTTCAGTGTTGTGTGAAAGGGATGTGTCCTCCTTCCCCGTGCCCAGTTCTGTCCCTGTCCCACTCGACTGCTGTGTCCTGGGCTCTTCCTCATCCTCATGGGCTTGTCTGACCCACACTGAGCTCTTGGCTGGCCCTGGGTACTCACACTCCTGTCCTGATTGTCCCCTGGCTGCCCTTCCCCTATGGAGTAGCTGGGGTGATACACAAGGTGAAATTATAGCCCTTATTTACACATTCAAAACCTGTGGTTTTCTCAGTTTTGCTTTGCAATTTGCACAAACCCTCTCTCCCCCCCAAAAAAAACCTAACTAGAATTTATTTTCCATAATGTCTCATAAAAATAATGCCAGCGGGTAATTTTCTTAGCAACACACTATTAAAATAAATATCAGATTTCGGTATAGGTTTTATGTTTTTCCTGTTTGAAAGTAATCTGAAAAATGTCCTCAATTTATTCTGCATATGGAAATTAGGTTGAGTACAAGATTGAACTTTCTCCTTTACTAACTATGTAAAATATAAGCCAGAATTTTCTAGCTGATATCAATAATATTGCTTCAAGATACAGAAACTGGCGATAGAGAGGTTTTACATATAGTTTTTATACATAAACATTTTTTTACATGTATTTTAGTACTCGTAACACTCTATCTTCAACAAATAATTTCTGTTACAAGGAAATAAACAGTTGTATCCATGGTTATGTGGTATCCAGAAAAAAAAGTTGTCATATCCCTGAGTTTTTAATATTTTTTTCAAATTTCCAGGCATACTTCTACTCAAGATCCAAAAGGGTGAGGTTTTTGTGTTCACACATTTTAAAATTTGAACAACTAATTAGAAGAATATCATTCTTGATAACATCTCTGGATTGGAAAAGTGTCAGAGAACAAGCATGCAGTGAAAACAACAAAGGTTTCATTGGTAGTAAAATGGCTGCAAAGAAACAATATATTTTTTAGTATGTCAAAGTGTAAAATCAAATCTTTAAGAATAAAAAAATGTAACGATATCTGGAGGATGGAAATTCTGCAAAAAAATTTGCATTTTTGATAAATAATGAGTTGAACTCAACTCAAGCTCTGAGTGCAATGTGATTACTTAGAAAAATTCTGAAAGAGATATCAAATTTTCTGAAAGCCATCTTGGCTTCCTTTGCTTTTTTCCTTTTGTTTGTTTGTGGGTTTTTTTTTTTTTATTTGTTTGTTTGTCTTTGGCACTGAAGTAATTCTTCAGGAATAATTTATTTATTTTTCATTGATTCCAGTTTTTTTAAAAAAAGTCAGTGGCCTGAGGAAATTTTTAAAAAATAGCTCTAAGGCGCTGATTATAGAAGCAGAAAATGTATCTTACAATGAAAGAACTAAGGAATACAATTTACATATTTTATGAAAGAGAAGTTAAATGTCAACTTTATTAAACGATTGATTAATGCATGGTCATATGAAATGAACCTTCTTTGTTCTCTTCAAGGCTTTAAGTAAAGTTGCTGGCATATGTTTATATTATTATATGAGCAATTTCAAAAATGCCAATTTTTGAATCTCAGCTGCCAATGCTGTTTGTAACCTGTCCCTAACAAGGCTTTGGCCCTGACTATGTAGCACCCTCCTGAGCAATCCCCAAACACAGTTCAGGTACCATCCTGGACCAGGAATGTTGTCAAGTGAGACTTTGGATGCATCCAGCCTGCTGTGGAGGGTGAGAGTCTTTAAAATGCGCTGCAGTGCCTCCTCCATTCCGGTTGGCCTTGGTGCCAAAGAGCACTTCAGAGATTCATAAATTACTAATGCACAAGTTTGAGTTGTCAAGGCCTTAGACCTGAAGCATCTCCAGGTGAGCTCCCTATGTTTGATACTGTCCTGTTTTTACCACGTCATTGTACAGGCTGACCTATCTAGAGACCAATTAAAAACTGGCAGCAGCTAGTAAATTGTTTAAGTATGGGTGTTAGTAAGCAGAATTAGTCTTCATTTTATATCATAAATATTTTACATACTATCTCCAAAACTGAAGGTTAAACATTTCATGCTCAAGGCATTTTAGAGACACCGACAGTTCAGAATCTCAGAATATGTTTGATTTATATGTAATTTTACTTTTTATTTTTGTGTTAAGACTACCTTTTAAAGAGGTCAAAAGATTAATCACATTTTTTTCTGGATAAGAGTGAAGAGCCAACAGTCACAAAATAGAACTGTGGCCTTTGTTTTCTGTTCTTTGAAAAGATAAAAAAATAAACATATTTTATAAGCTTTTCAGACATTGAACACAATAAGGAAAAATAAGACTGCCCCAAGTCTGCTCAAATTTTTGACTGAGCACAGGAAATTCAGTGCCCCCACCATGAATCTGATAATGTTAGGATATCACTGTTAGTATGGATAAGTGTAATTACTTAGGATTTTGCCTACATTGTCAAACACTGCATTACTAGCATGTCTATGAGGCGCTGCTCAGCATTACAGACTGCAACATTGTACCTCATGTCTTTATTTAATTAAACACTCACCTACCCTTAGGAACACGGACTCCATTTAACTCCAGCATATTTTGCATGATACAGTGTGAGAATTGCAGCCACCTGGAAAATGCTTTTAAAAAACCAAAAGTTAACTCTGAATACTGTCCACTAAAAGTATTAGATTTTAAAATAAAATATAACTTTAGATGTATTGAAACAATGTTTTAAAATTATTGAACTGAGACCAACAGTTAGGAGCTCTTCTTTTCCCAAATAATTTTCTGGAATAGTTGTGTCTTGATTTGTTTAAAAGAGGAGCAGTGAGACAACAGTTATTTAACTGTATGAAATCAAAATTTTAAACTGCAATGCTTAAACAGGCCACGTTTAATTTGCAATATTGAAGTTGTTGTATAAAAGCTGTGGAATGTGGTAAAAGCACAGAAGTTCACTGATTTCTGAGCTGCTCTCTGCATGCCAGGCAGATTGTGGTGACACCATAGGGCATTGCTGTGAAAAAAACCCCAGAGTTTCAAAGAATGATTATGACAAGCAATTTCAGAGGGAACAACATTTCTCTAACATTAGACTGATGTGATACCATTATTTATTCTGTTTGAACAGAAAAAGTGATGGTATCTGTTCATTACTTTGCCAAACTTGATTTATCTGGGCTTTTATCTCTTAAGGGATTATAATGATGGCTAATACCAATATATAATAAATTATGTATAGTTACACCTCACAAGTGGATTTGATAATGAAAAAACGTGTTGATATTTCACCACCATTTACAAGTACCATGCTTTTGAAATTTGTGAGATTTGAAAAAAAAAAGATTCCCTACTTGTGGAAGTGTCAAAATTTAATGTTTTCCTATGAGTTTGTGGTTGGCTTTAATAAACATTTAATAGCAACTTTTGTTTTTAATAGAAAGCATTTCATGAAATAAAATCCTTAATTACTTAGTTAAAATGCTTGTATTTTCCCATTTGCAGCTTGATAATCGCTCAGTCATCCTTTGATATTGTTACAGTGCACTTTTGACCAAAGATATTGTCTGCCTTTGAAATGTTTAAACAAGAAGCAAACACAAAGGGTGAATCCTGGCAAAATGGGTATTGTAACACTCATAATCAGTGTCACTCTTAATATTGTGAAGAAATCAATTTCTCTCAATGAAAGTAATAATAGGATAAGTTCTGAAACAGGTAACAGTGATATCCCTCCGGAGATAAATCACAGCTCACCATCTCCTGCTCTCCTTCCCCAGCCTCCCCATCCCACAGCCCCTGGGAAGGCAAACCCTGGGTTCAGCACCAAAACATTGCATTTCTTCATTGCCAGCCTGGCTCCTGGGGCTCTGGCAGGGGGAGAGGAGCCTGGGCTGAAATCACAGATGAGTTTTGGAAGTAAAGCTGAGGGAAGGGCTCAGGCCTGGGCTGCCACACCCCTCACCCTCCTCAGAAGCTGCCTGAGCATGAGGGAATCTGAGGTGATGCTCAAGGTGCCACAGGAAAACACAAGAAGATGCCCATTAAACCAGCCCTGAGCAAAAAGGAGAGATTTCTATTTTGCTTGCTTTTTTCCCATTGTTTCACCCATCAGCATGAGAGTTACATCAATTCAGGCTCCCAAGGCCTCATTCTCATTTGTAAGGAGGGCACTTCACATCACTCTGGTAATACAAAGAGGCATTAAAATGGGAGTAATTTGTATTTACATTATTTTTATGGCTCTGTTGCTATTAGAAGGGCGTAAAGTGGCATTAAGAGAAACCACTATCAGGCTACTTAGGGTCTTTACTTCCAGGGTCTAAAATGCAGAGCCTAAATTACTTAGGCTGTCTAAGTGAGCACATCTAAGAAAGGCATCTGTGTGATAAGGTACATATTGGAAAGGCCAGGAAAAAGTACTAGTTTAAATCTACTAAACTCACTCATAAACCCCTGGGATGCAAGAGCTGCTGGAGTAATGCCACTGAGTTATCTGGAAGCTGTTAACCTTTCTCACAAGGCTATATTGAATAAAATGTTGCTATCATCAGAAAGCTGTTTGCTAGTCACCATACTGTAAATAGATTTGAGATAAATATATTGCCTACTGGAATTATATTCATTTTATCACAACACCACAGAAATCATGGGAAAGTTGTCAAGGATGTTTAATAGGCACAAAATTGATGAACTTGGCAGCTGAACACTCTTCCTGCTGACCTGGGATGTACAGATGGAATAATGCTGGAAATGCCTAACCTCCCTTTATGTGTAACTTCTGAATATTTGTACAAATTCAATATATTTCTGAAGCTATTTATATCTAAAAAAACCCCACATTATAAAAGTGGCCTAACTGTGCACTTTGGTTTTCTACAAATAATATTGCAGGATTAGGAATGAATTTCTAGATCTCAACCAGTACTAAAAGCTGTAAACTCTTCAGTTAGTTCTTTATTTTTGGCAACTTCTCACAGAAAGTAAAGAACGAAATTTTTATGAACACCGATCACTTTTACCTGTGGTTTCTACCTTTTGGAATCATGGTAAAGCATTACTAAAACGGAATTAAACAAAAAAAGACAAAGCAAATCCACTTGTTCCTGCAGCTTGTTCATATCGTTTTATTCAGTATCTCTGCTATTTATTTTCTCTCACTTACTAAGGCCAAATTTTTCACAGCTTGCAGATGGTCTTTCTCCACTCTGTTTTGGTCACTTTGCAATTTACTGTGCCTTTATGTTTATCTTCTGTCCTTCCAGCTTCAACATCACTCATGTAATGAAGAAAAAATGAAATAGGGGGAAAATAAACAAACAAACGAAAGCAGCAAGATGCACACAAGACCTGTGTTCATAGTTCATAATAAAAATCTCCAAACCAATGCACACAAACCCCTCTTCTGGAATCCTAAAAGCAACTGGACTTTGATATAGCTACATGAGCAGTCATCAAGTACTAATTAATCTCCTCTTTCATTTAAAGACATCATCATCTTTTGACTATGTTGGTCCATGGCTCATGCCTATAATTTGTGAACAATAATTAAACCATGTGAAAAATAATCCCCACGAATCTGTTCAATAGTTAAAACTTAATGCTGTCCAAGAGAGACTTTCTATAGGGGAAAATGATAAAACCAAATAATTTGTTTATCATTTGCTCACTCACATCTGATAGACACCAGCAACACACCCACGCACCCACGAAACAGTAACTGAGAAAGTATTGACATTTTCAAAAATGTTTCTAATGATGGATGTACAGCGTTCAGTCATGTGGAGCTTCATATATTTCTACATTCAAATCACTTTCTTGAGCGATTAAGGCTGCTGGGACACTGTAAAAAGGATAAGCCAGGCTCTGCCGCTGCCAGAACTGTGAAATCTTGGCTCCTCACGGTCCTTTCCAGGAGGGACAGCCTGAATGGTTTCTGTGCGTTTGCAGCATGGAGTTTGTGCTGCAGCCTGGGGACTGCTGTCTGTGAGACTATTGCTGGTGCCTCACCTGTGGGAGCCTGGGGGAGCTATTCTTTCCTCAGAAAGAAGATAACCATGCTGTGGTCCTCAATAAAATTAGAATTTGGACTTTCTCAGATTTTCTAATGCTGCTGTCAGGAGCAAATGCCCTTAAGACTTTAACAGGGGACTAATCCTCTGAACCTTGAACCTGTAGCTGCCAGGATTATGAGCCATGAGTAAAGACACAGAGAATGCTGCTGTACTTCAGGTGAGAACAATTTCATGATGAATTCTCTAATTTTAAACTATTTCAAGAGGTATTGTCCAGCTCCTATAAGCATCTGTCACTTTTCTGCTCATTCAAAACTCTTGATGTAAGAAAACAGTTACAACAAAACTATCCCAGCTCAGCTGAACAATTAATAAACTTACTGTACTTTTTTCACTTTCAATCATTATCCTCCAGGGGATTCCTGGACTATACCATTATACTCAGATTAAAAATTTAGGACCATGAAGAACTGCAAGTAAAGTTTATTTGCCTCTTGGGAGCAAGTAGCCAGAGATTGTTGTGTCCATCAACTCTCTGCTCATATCAGTAGACAGCTGAATGGTCCTAAAGTAGCAGAAATTGCATTAGCTTTGCTCATATTAGTGTATCTTGCAGCTTTGCAGTCCAAGGCCAACAGCAAGTGCACACTTGAGCATTCATCATCCCTCGTGGTTCTTACAGTGATAATCTCAGCTTCGGCACAGAGATCTTTCGTTTGAAGCTGCAGAGACTGCTAAATTCATAACACAGGTTTACAAATTGGTTCAGGATGATGAACATTTGATTGTTTGCAACCACTGCCTGATATTAATGACAAATTCAAATCCTTCAGACTCATCATGCAAATAAAGTGACTGAAATTAAGACCTACTGAAGTAAAAAGACTTGCCACACTTTGGGACAATTTAGTAATGGGAATGTGAGAAATATAAAAAAGTTTTTTTGAGTTATAATTTAACATAATGTGTAACTTGCATGTTTTAAGTAGAAATGAAAGCATTTTCTGGTAAAGTATAGAAAAAAATAGTTGCTTTATGTTTTTCTGGGAAATATTTTTTTGAAAACATAACTCTGATTTTGCCTTGAATTTCATATTTTGTTCTATAAATTTACTTATACACAAGTGAATGTATATAATTTAACTTTTAATTACTAAATAAAAAATGTAAAAAACTAAATTTATATGCTCAGCAGTTGTGATGGTTTATTTTGTATACTAAATTAGTAGAAACCCACTTTTTTTTGCCACCTCTCCCCATTCCCAATGTGTTTGTATTATGGCATTTTTGGGAGGTGAATGGAGTAGTGGAGCAATCTGTCAAAGTCCAGAGCCAACATAAGGTAGACAATGAGAATGTGTGTGTTTAGGAACAGGGAAAGGGCCTCAAATTTTTGGCAATTTTTGAGACAGTTCCTGGTGAAATTATGTACCAAGACATTAGTACGGATGTCAGGAAAGTAGGTTTTGAGTTTCCTTGCTAACCTGAATAAATAAGGAAAAAAACAATACAGAAGGAATTGAAGTTTTTTTTTTCTTTTTAAAAATTAAAAAATTGTGGGTTGTCTTTGAATTGATTTTGAACTATTTTATTTCATGCTGGTATTTAATATTTTTCAAACTACTTGTAAATTTTGATGTTTAAAAATTTGCTTTAAACATTCCCAAAATGAAAATGGAAAGTTATTAATTAAAAGGGAAAAGGAAATACTGAAAAAAAAACTTACTATAGTTTAATTTTTCACCAACCTTTTTTTTTTTGGAGAATGTGGACACAAAATTGCAGATGGTTTCACACATTAAAAATTAGCATTTTCAGTGAATCATTAACTGATATAAAATCAGTGTGCCCTTCTTGTGTCATTATAGTTTACAACTGCACTTTGCCCACTAGCTTAAACGAAGTTGACCCTTTTACCAGTATCAGATTTTTGTAAAATCATTTCTTTGAAGTGTGGTTCTTTGGCTTTGCAGTAGGTACCCAAAATTTGGCAGGAGAATAGTCATTGGGTCAAGGAGACTTTTGCTATCTCTAAGAAAATTCCTTTTGATTTGGCTGGGGTATAAACCTCTGAAAATCAGAATTTACATGTGTTCAGTGGAGCATCGTCAGGGACTGATAAGATCTTTTTTTGAGCATTGTATCCTCACTGAAACTGCTCCAGTACCAAAGACTTTGGTACAGGCCAGGTTCAGAGAAAAGGCAGCCAAACTCCAACTAGGTTTCCCATTTAGTCTGTGGGCAGTTAAATATTCAGAAAGAGTGTTCTGTCTCTCTACCTGGTGTCCAAACATTCCCTTGGTTAAGAAAATTGCCTTGTGCTAGTCTTATAATTGCAATTAATGAATTGGGAAGATCCAGCCTACTGCTGCCCTATTTCGCTGATAAAATCAAAACGTGATGAAGTTACCCATGACAGAGCCAGGAAAAGGAGCAGGATTCTGGTATGTCAGGACTTCTCCAAGCAATTGCTGCCCTTTTGTGCTGCAGCACAAAACTACTGGATGTCTGTCCTTGCCCATGTTGACTCTAGCTGTGAATGTGACTAACTTCCCAACAGCCCCATGTCTTTGTAAAGCAGGGCAAGCAAAGGGTGCATCACTGTACTTAATTCTGATATTTGTTACGCCATCTATGTTAGGCTCTTACGCTTCTTTATTTAAATAATTTGTAAAATAGGATTTCTTTATCTGCAATTTCTGTGAAGGTGGTAGCATATAACCACTTATAACAATAACACAAGTTTCAGCCTGGCAGTGATAATCAGCTAAAATACATTTAATTCAGGGAGGAATATCAATTTCATATCCTTCTCTGTTAAGAAAAATGGAATTGACTGACTTAGCATTTTGTTTTTGATGCCTCAAAAATAGAATAATGGTATTAAAACAAATAAAATCAAAACAGACCAAAAGACACATTAGAGATAGATTTTCTAGCATTTTAATTTCCTATAAACAGGATCTTCCCCAACTATACAGTTCTGTTTAAAATGACATCTAGTTCTCCAGACACATTTCTCTGGATACATTTCAGCTGCAGAGCTTCAGATGAGTTCCTCAGCCACAGACTCTCCAGGTTTATGAACGCTGACATTTAAGACAAGCTTCTTGTTCTGGGTAATTAGGTCTCCTTTGCAGGAATTCAAACACTTGGCTCACTTCTCTCTCCAGACCATGCTTTGCCCTTCTGTCCTTTGCAAATTTATTCTCCTTGCTGTAACATTTAAAGTATCTTAATGTTGTATTCGTGGGGAGGGATCCTCATGTGGTGAAATGAAGCCTCATTTGATGGATTGCTGGGGGCTACTTCAGTATCCAGCAGAATTAATCTGGTTGAAAATGTTCTTTTTCCATTCTCATGATTAACTCACATTTGCAGAGAAATTCAGAGTGTTTTTTCTACACTGGCTGCTCATCTGAAGCCAAATCCATGTTTTGAAATTTTGACTAATTCACTCACAATGTGTTCCTTGTTTAAAGCCTGCTAATTTATGAGAGCATTGATGGTGGAAGTAGTGGTGCAGGGAGATACTGTGAGTCTAAGCAAGTTATCTTGTCACTGTCTGGGATTAAAAGCATCAAATATTTGTTTGTGAGGAGGAAAAATTCAGTGAGAAGGTGAAAAGACAGGGATGCTTTGAAAGATAGGAGAAGGCTCTGCTGGCAGTACTTAAGATGAATAGTATAATGTACTCCAATGCATGTCAAAAAGCAAAGTTATAATTGATTCATGCCCAGTTTAAAATATTCCAGTAAAATAATTATTTTAACCAAAGGCATGTCAAGAATCACATTATTTCTCTGACAGTGACTGCAAAAGAAATTCTCTGGGAAAAAGGCCAAAAATAGGCAAATGCTTGTTCTTTATAGTAGGTTATTTAGCCATTTACTACAGGGATTTGTGAACTGTGTACCATATCTAGAGTGCAGCAATATTCCCTACATTTCCTATTCAAGTAAACTTTATAGTACAGCATTATTTCCAGGTTGAACCTTTTCAACACTTATTTGTTTACTTTAACATTTATTTTGCAAGGAAATACTGCTGAGCTGCTCCTGGGATTTCTCCTTTTTAAAAATTTTTCTGTTACAGTTAGAAACTACATTTAGCTTAGGGCACAGTCTTGTTTTTGTATTTCCTCTATATGACCCCTGTAAACAACAGTCAAGTTATCAGTAGATTTTTTTCTGTTTCTTCAAATAAGTAAC
The DNA here is from genome assembly GCA_025920805.1 of Petroica traversi. Lineage (NCBI taxonomy): Eukaryota > Metazoa > Chordata > Aves > Passeriformes > Petroicidae > Petroica > Petroica traversi. The sequence goes on from JAHLSL010000040.1 coordinate 6,379,523, forward strand.
TGAGACATAACTCTTAAATTATTATGAACTAATTTCAAGTTAGCACAGCAACATGCCCTTATTAAAAATATTTAAATTTGCTGTTTAAGAAAATACTTTGAAGAATTAAAAAAAGTTCCTGCTCTCTATGCAGGTGTCCTTGTACCTTTGGTAAATATAAAAAATAACCCCTGTCTATTAGGTTTACAATGAACATACAGTAAATGTCTGGTTATTTTTTTTTCACTTTATTTGAAGCTGGTGTTTGAATCAAAATCCACTTAAGGCAGCAAATACCATTATCACACTGTGCGACAATACACCTTAGTACTATAATTGAGATTAACTTTCAATCACTACAATTTGTGAATCAGCAATTTCGAGAGGCTTCACCAGCTTTTCCTTGTGGAAGCAATCTACCCCCTGCTCACAAAATGATTCTTTTCTTTGGGAACGTGGAAGACAGTGGAATGGTTCTTTAAAAAAAACTATGAGACAGAACATATGAATCCAAATATAAATGAATGACTTTATACCTGAGATGAATGTGATCCTTATTCTTGAGGCTTCATAACCAATGCTTTCTGATTTCAGATTACAAGGCAAAATATGTACCTAAAACCACTTTATACTTAGATAAAAGAACATTTTTAGTAAAGTAGGAATTCTTAATAAGGCAGGATCGGAAAATCAGGTGTAAATTGCAATGTCTTCTATTGGCTTAGTTGAATGTTAGCAGGTTAATTGTACTGTCCAATGATTTTAGTTCTGACTTCAATGCAAATAAAGCTACAGCTTAATGTGAAGGCACAGATTAAAAATGTGGAGGTAAGGACAGATATATAATCTATTTTTTTGCATGAAATGGGATTTAGACAGAGTTTAATTTCAGACCTAAAACTGACTCAGTCTTTTCAGTGCTGAGCTTGAAGGTAGTTAAATCTGGTCCAGAAAATAGACATTTGCCCCTCTGAATCCTGCAAGATGTCTCTCCTAGTCAGAATAAACATCACGTGTGTGTAAAGGTTTAGTCTCTCTAGAAGAGGTAGTATACAAACTCAAATTTTTTCTTTCCAGGCTATGATCTAATCACCACTTCATATTTTGTTTCGTGTCTGCATGGGAGAGAGGAAGAGGGCAGTTTCTGTTCTCACCTGCTGAAGTCATTTTGGCCAGCAGAAGAACAGGAAAGATTTATTAGATCAAAATACATGGAGTAAAAAGTTATGAAGCTCTTTTGTGGTGTTGAGGGGGGGAAGACCTGGACTAAAATCCATTCTGTTATTTTACAGTGTCATCCATATCCTGAATGTATTCTAGATATTGCCACTAAGAAAGGGGCTGGGAATGCTTCCACTTCCTCCTCCCCAGTAATGCTAGAAAAAGGAGTAAATGCACATTTTTTGCACAAATTTCTTATAAACTTTTATTGCAGCAATTCAAATCAGAGACCAACTTCTCCTTACAGCTTGAAATTAGATACTTGTATCTCAGATGTTGTTGGTGAGGAGTAGGTATGGTAGCATAAAACTTCATTTTTTGTTTTCCCTTTGTTTGTTTCTAGAGTAAATTAAAAAATTTTCCTAACAACTGTTTAAATTTCAAGAATATACCATAAAAATTCAAATAAAATTGGCTTACATAAATTTCACTTAAAGAATCACCTGTGAAATAATCAGAATCAATAACATATTAAACTACTTTTTAAAAATTAGAAAATTATTAACTTATGTAAGAGTACTTAAAGTGAATGTAGAAAGACAAAAAATATTATCCCGACACATGAAATCATGAAAACATAATTTATGAGATCTGTAGACAAAATAAAGAGTGGCCAAATTATAGTTACTGCTAGGCAGAATGGTTTGATGCTTTCCACTGAGGTAATAAGTCTGATTCATAAAAGAAAATGTATTAATCCAGTATTTGATTCTTCCAGGCATTCCACTTGATACTACATGGTGTGAAAATTTATATGTTTACATACTTATACATAGGGAATTGATTAGCTGGATGAAATACTTGACAGTCTTGATGTAGTTGTTGAGGAGGATGCACAGAATCCCGTCAAGCAGGTTTCACAGACATCAGAGCTTGTTTGCCGTGTGATATTTTTGTCAATGATCCAGATGATGCCACACAATCCTGCTGGTGATGGTCAGAGATAATAAAGAGCAGTGGGATAAGACATAGCAGGAAGCCAGGGAAATCTGAGTCACTTGGATAGAAGGCCAAATATAAAGAAACATCCAAAATTTAGCCAGATGCACCTGGTACAGTTAATCTAAGAGGATGGGAGAGTCTGTCTTGGGATCTCAAATAATTCACTGATGGATATGTGGGTAATCCTGGATAATGACCTCAAAGTGAGCTCCCAGCAATCCTTAATAGTGCAGAGCTGAGCACACAAAAGGCATTGCTGTATGAGACAATTACTCACAGTTGTTTCATACCTAGAGAGAGAAAATGTGCATTTTTCAAAGAGCTATTATCTGATTCACCTATGAGAAGAAATTGTTGGAAAACAATATGTTGACAGTTGTTGACATGCCCATATGTGTGTTCTGAACCCTTCTACCTTTAATTGGGGAATGGTAGGTAGTTTTAATATGAAGTTTGACCATAATTAACTTCTCATAATATGTAAGTAAAGGACAGTGAGTAAAACTTGATATCCTGCAGTTCTCCAAATGGTTACAGTTATATTGATGTTGTGTTAAACAATCATAACACACACAGCAGAGGTATGGATTCTACAGTATTTTACCACTGGCACAAGGGAATCTTGTATTTTCAAGTTCAGGTTCCTGGATAATACAGGCAGCCATGGTATGTAAATTATTTCAGAGACATTAAGAAAACACAATGAAATTCCTGCATTTGCAAGAAAGGCCAAATATCACAAATTAACAAATACTTCTTAGTTGTAAGATTTGTTTAGCTGTGATCCAAGTTTTATCTGCATAACTGCAAACTTTTACACTGGGGCTTTTAATTCATAAATCCTTGGGTTATGCAAGCTTAATGACATCCTGTATTGTCAAAGCTCGCATTTATTATCCATTCTGAAAAATTGGTCATGACAAATGCTAGTTTTTTCTGAGACACCAAGTTTCCTTCATTGTCTATTCTGATTGCAGAAATGGCAGTTTTAAATACAGAGTAAAGCTTTAATAATTCAATGTTGATTAAGTAAGGGCTGGTTTTTGGCATACTCCTACTGAGAGAGACCTAGTATCAGAGAGGTCCTATGAATTCAAAGTGTTGTTTCCAGAACACAGTGCTAAGATAAAGGGCATCAGACATAGATAATTAACTCTATTAAGTAGGGAAAATAACTCTATGATGACCTTGGTACTTTTCAGTCTTTAAGCAGTGGTAAAGATGCAGGAAAGTGTGCAAGGCATTGAAATCTTGAGTGACTTTTTAAAATACCTTCCTTGAGCTTTTCTTGGTCATCATCCACTGAAGTTTAGTGTAGTTAATGTACTGAAAATGCTGGTTTCTTTTTATTTGTACACTTTTTTAAACTCATGTTTTCTGCATAATTTCTTTCAAATTCTTTAAAAGCCTTCCTGTGCATGTAGGAGTTTCAGCATCAGGATATTACACCTCGGTTTGGCAAGGCAAAAGCACCTGTACTTACACAGAGTCAGCTGGTGTCAACAAGCTCCACAGTTAGCTGGAAATTAGAGATTAATTTGACTAGTGTTTAAAAGAATGTCAACACATGAAAGTAATTTCTGTATTTGTGATCCTCTAATTTTTGTACCCATATGATTACATTCTGTGGGTTATCTTGTTAACATCCTTCTTTCCATGGCTTTACTGTTTGTTCTGAGTGACTTTTTTCATCACGGCGCTCTTTAAACATCCCTCTGTAATGAGTCTGTACATCCAGCTGCAATCAATCTTCTGTTAGATATTCACAGACTGAGGAACCTTGATGCTATAGGCTGACAAATAAATCCCCTTTTCCACTGAATGTAGAACACTTGAAGGGAAAGAAAAAAACCCCCAAACTGTAATGGTATGAACACTAATGCCTACCGATTTCTGAGATGTCTAATTCCCTTTAATTTGTTTGGCTCAAATGATTACTTCCCCATGTGTCTTAAAAGGACTGTTCTATCAGGTAGTATTGACTGCAGTAGTTGTGTGTCTAGCTAGGTTATTTACAGAAAGTGCTCTTTAACATGATTATTGTTAAGAGGCAAATTTAGATTAGGATTTGTGTGTGTGCTGTCAGTAGCTTAGGTATCTGTTTTGGAAGCGTGGCCCATGAGGTTTTGCAGACAGATCAGCTCGCTAAAATATCCCTCTAGACTGGAAGAAGAGATGTCTTATTAGTTTAAGAATTGAGCAGGTTTAGTATAATCAACTCACTTTTAGCGTCCATAATTTGTAGGTGCTGTATTTTATTCTAGATGTAATCTAAATCCTGGTCTATCTATCTGTCATACTTCTCATACTTAACGTGAGATGAGGGGGGAGGAGAAATATGACTTTTTGTGGATAATAAATATGATTGTTCCAATCAAATTAAATTATGAAAGGAAAGCAGGTGTTCCAACACAGGTGAGTGCTTACATTCTGAAAAGAAAAGCCTTGACAGACAGGACAGAGCAAGATTTTAGTTGATTGTATTTAAAATGTTTCCTTAATGTGGTCCATGAATTGATCACATGATTCTATGATTTATGTAAGTCCTCTTGCCATGAAGAGAAGGTGGAAAACATGGCAAGGTGCCAATTTAGGACTTCTCCAAAACCAGACCTTCCCTTGTTCAAACAATAGTTCAGCTTCTGCATTGTGCAGATCACAGCAGTTAGATATCACAGAGATAAGGTTGATGGGATAATATTCAAATTGTAATACATATCAAATTATTGAATAGTTGCTTTAGTGAAGAATGAGCAATCTGAGAAAGAGTTGGTTACATTCACAGGTAACCTGCAATAGGTTACTGCAGGAATTTTTCCATGCTGCCATCATCTTTCTTTTATCTCTCTTTTAATGCACATTGAGGTTGTTGTATGGTGTATTTCACTTTTTGATAAGTCTTTTGCATGTGAGAAAAACATAATTTCATGACTCCAAAGCGGGATCTTCCTTGCTGTAATTACATCCCCTTCCTAGCCCGAGGTGCCAGATTGCTTAGGTGTTAGCCAGCCTGGCACAGGTGGCAGGTTGGACTTTTATCAAAAAGGGAAGGAGAACCTTGATCTGCTCACATCTGATTCATTAGGTGACTTCTTTTTTTAAACAAAGCTGGTAAATTCATGCCCATTTTTGTGGCCCTTTGCCAAATCAGGCTTACACTGCAAAACTGGCAAATTCTTTCTTCTATAAACGTGTTTGACATTCTTCAAACTGTCATACCAGTAACTGGTGGTAAGACAGAATGAAGTTCTGCTGAGACTCTAGATATGCACATACAAACCCATTTTCACCAAAAACTTTGGCCTACCCTAAGTAAAGAAGGTTGTTTTTTTTTTTTAATAGATTACATATATTCAGAATAAAAAAAAATTCTGTAATAGATTTTAGCATGGCCTTGGTTCTTGATTCTTGATTAAAAAATAATGTTGCTAGAATTTCTTGCATTTCCTTGTAGAAATTTTGGTTCAGAACTCCATGGTATTTGGGAAACTATATTCCAGAGCATAAAGCTGACTAGATGTTTTTTATCCACACTTAAAATAAAGATGAGATCAATCTCCACGTGGTCCTCAGGTCCATCTTCTACTCTTTCAAAAGCAGAGCTATGTGAGATAGCTAGATATCACAGCAAAGGCCTGTTTCCTGTTGAGTGTGACAACCCAGTAGCTGTTTTCTCAAAAATGAAGGTGTTTTGGAACTTTTAATTCCTGAGCAATCAGTAGATTCAAAGAAAGACTGTCTGGAAAATAAAAACATATTGTTGATAAAGTTATCCAATGAAATCTTTTGTAAAAGTTTGCCTCAGGAGTTTTGAGAGGTAACTTAGCAAAAGCCCGGGAAAGAACAGAGTTGAAAACAATGAGAAAATTAAGGGAAGGAAAAAGAAGATTGAGGATATGGCCGTCCAATAAAATAGTGCTGGGATCTTTGTGGGCATGAATGAAGGATATAAATTTATCTGAGAAGACAGACATGTCTTCCATCTATTAACCTTCCCAGAGTTCCAGTTCATGTCTCCACTGCTAGGAGAACATAGGCCACAAAACTAAACCATAGCTTGACACAGTCTAGTATGAAGAAATGCTAAAAAATTCAGAAAAAAAAAAAAAAGCAAAAAGCAATACACAGGCTGTCCTGAAGTAAATTTTTGCTTTCTGAGGAGGGAAACTAAAAAAAGCTGTCTTTAACTGGATTCACAGCTCAACAACGATACCAGGAAAAAAGAGTGGGATTCCTTCAGAATCTGACAATCAAGCTTTTCCTTTCACCAAAGTATGAATCTGGAATTCATAAAACAGCAGAAAACATCTTACAAAGTGATAGTTTCATGTTTTGATTGGTGCATTCATCTAAGCAATAAGAAGGAGGAATTAAAACAGGTGAGGTACTGACAGTGGAAGGAAAAGCAGTGATCAGCAAGAAAATAAAGAAGCCAATTTGTTTCATTTTGGATGATTAAAACCCCTCACAGTCTCTAAGGCAGCTGATTATGACAGTAATGCAAGACCACAAACTTATGTTTTTAAATTATGTTGCATCTGCTTTTTATTGGGCACAGAAGAATAAGGTTCACTTTGAAGACATCTCTGAAGGTGAAGGTTTAATTCCTTTTATGTTTCAAAATGTGTATTGTTATAGAAACATCATATTAATAATCAAATGGGTGATTCTACTTCTTCTCCTCCCTTCTGATCAAGGACTCATAAAGCCATGCCTATGTGAAGCTGCTATAGTTTTTAATATTTATCATATCCTTATTTCACTGACTCAGGCAAGTGTGTGTATTTTTCATCTGTCAGTTTGCTACCATAAGTCAGTGCTATAGTGACAATGAGATGTTAAAAAATCATTTGGCTTTCATGTTCTACAATTTAAAGCTGGAGATGAATAGAGTAAATCATATATATCTCCTTTCAAATACTTACACTAATCTGTTCTTAAAATCAGAACCAAACTCCTATGCTAACGAGAGGTGCATGAACATCTAATATTTTGGCTGCATCAGCAAATTTAGACATGCATTCTATACTCTAAAAGTACATTCTTCTCACTTTGCAATGTGCATTTCTCTCTGCCTAAGATAGGGGAAAAAAGGAGGAAAAAGAAAGTGCTTAATAATTAGAGTTCAGTAATCATCATGCATCTTCTATTTATGTTACTGCATCCTTTTCCTCCTTTTGAAAATAGCCTCCAGCCTTTACAAAAAACTTACTTATTCATTGCTCTCTTTTGTCCACTCATGGCAGACCTGTAATTTGCTTCACATAAGTACTTGTATTTTACTTTACCAATAGCCTCTTCTGTTATTTGGGCACACTCACTTTTCCCCCCAATTTTTCAAAAAGTCTCTGTGGCCTATTCACTTGGAGGAACCTATTCCATGCTTTGAAAAAGCACCTGTTATGTATAATTAGTTTACTGAATATGGTAGGGTGGGTACCACCAGATCCTAGATGATAATCCACTGGAGTAACATTTCTTTATTTGGGGATTTTCTGCATTTGGAACAACAATCCATTATTGTCAATAATCTTTCCCCGAAGTGGTAAAAAATTGTAAAAAAATGAGAGGTGTGTGTAGTGTATCAACTGCATGGTAACTGTGACACTGATTTGATTCAAAACAGAAATCTCAAATGCTGAAATTAGCTAAATAGTTCTTAAATTGCCAATTAAATAGCTAATGAGTGAGTGCAAATGAGTCAGGTATTCAGTTTTTGCTCCTGAACTCTCTTCGTCTTCTGTGTGTTGATTTTGCACACTGGATCAACCTGATGCTTCTGGAAAGGGGAGTATGATGGTAGGAAGGGAGAAACTGGAAGTGGAGCAAAAGAGGGAAATCTTTGTGTTGTGAGTCATCTTCTTTCACAATGAAAGCATCAGAGTCAAGAATGATACAATACAACAACTTGTGCATGTGAAATCAGTAACAGCTGCTGGACAGGTAATTAGTAACACGGTTCCATGTGAATTCCATGTACTAATAATGTAAAAGTTGGATTTTCAGCAAAAACTTTTAATTGTCTGGTCCATTCCACTGGGACATCATTAAAATAGGCATTTTGCAATGCTAAAGACTAAAACCAAATTGTAAAAAACTTGTCCTCTGTCACAGTAGAAATGGACAGTATCCAACCCCTTCAAATTAACAAGGACTGAAAGTCAAGGCTACACCAGAAAGTGTCAGAAGAGTAGATAAAGGTATCCACTTCCTAAGTGCTACTGAATTATTTCTAGTTGGTGTCACAGAAATACTGGATTTTAGCTTGGATTCCAGAGGATAAAAGGAACCCGAGTTCTTCTTGTGTCCTATGACAGCACCTTGTGAGGAGCTGGTGAAATTCACTGTGCAGCAGCATGAAATGTAACTCCTCTGTACCCTAGAGAGGGCTCTACATTTCTCAGCTTGTTTGGCTTCACTGAAGCCAAAGTTCCCTTTAAAGCATGCTATAACTTGGCAGAAATTCAGTGAGCTGAAATTTAAAAGGGCCTTTAGTAGCACATGACAAGACAGTAATGAAAGATGGGTTGTTAATCAGAATTATCCAGGCTCATAATTTCTCTAGAAGTTTATCTTCCCCTGCATCCCCCCTCCAATCTTATGAGGTTTTTCTCTTAGACACCTCCAGTTTCCTGGAGATGTTAGAAGTCACTGTAATGTCATTTTTGTGTGATTACATGAAACTGCTCATACCAGAGTCCATAATCTATTCCTTCACCAAGACTCTAGAACATAAACAGTTCCTTTTCTGACAGGCAAGCCAATACTCTCCATTTCTTGAAGCTGTAGTCTTTCCTTCCTGCCTTCCTTATTTATCCTCACACTCCTTCTGTTCCATAGTGCTTTTTATGTATTTCCATGTTTCATCTTTCTTTCTTTTTTTTTTTTTGCTTTCCCCAAATGGCTTGTTATAGAACATATGCAGTCAGTGATTTATGGGTCTAATGTGAGGAAGTATCTTATTGAACCCTCCCACCCCCACCTTCAACCCTGACTCCTTGAAGGTGCCCTCACCAAGTACTCTCTTACTCACAAGAAATGACAGTTTTGTTGAATCTTTGAGAACAAACAAATAATTCCTCTTCATGCGGCGTGCATTTCAATCAGTGAGATTGTTACTCAGTTGCTTTAGGTTATGACAATGAATTGCAAACAAAATAAACCCCAGGGAGTTTGAAAAATAAAAAAAATCAAGAATCAACCAGATTTTCCAAGGGTGAAAATGTGTTTCCACAAAATGCTGGTATTGATCAACGTGAAGCTTTGGTAACAAAATACAAGCACATAAACATTATATATTTTAAGCTGTTTCTGAAGCTTACCACTGCTCCGTGTGCAGCAAAGTGCACCCTCAAGTAAGGACATTGAGCCTATATTGAATTCTTATTTCATTAAAGTGCTCTTGTAGTGTTTTTTTGAGGGTTTCTTTTTTCATGTGGATCTTACCTCAGTTACACTAAGAATGCTAATGATACATGGATTTCACTTAGAAGTTTTAAAGTGAAAAATATGTAAACATTACTGAATATTTTGAGATAGACCACGTGGGAAAACCTTTGCATGTGATATGGAAAGGTAGCTAAGATGAAGGGATAAACATTGGTTCTATTATACTCTCTTAGACATTTGAAAAATAAAAAAGGTTATTTTTTTTTAAAAGTTTTCCATTGATATTTTGAAATACGTGGTATTTGAAGATCAAATACCACATCTGCTTTTGGACACAAAATTAATTGAAAAATCTTCAAAGCACGTTCTGATCATCATTACATTTACCCTTGACTTTTGCACTGTTAAGATTTTAAAAAGAAATTAATTCCTGTATTGCATGCAGTATTTCAAGATACATATTTTCAATAAATATCAATACAAAAAACCTGTGTATTGTCTCTTAAGTGGGTTCAGATTAATTCCTTCCTTTCACTGCTTTTTAAAAAGCCTAGTCACTGTGAAAGGAGACATGGAATTTCTGGAAATAAGGAGCAGAGTCTGTATCCCTCCTTTACCAGGTGGTAGAGCAGCTTGCTGCAGCAGTTAAAAGCCAGAGCCATATGGCTCTGATCCACTGCAACTGCTACAATGGAATGAAAAGTCTGGAAAACAGAAAAAGATGAATGAAAGAGTGAAGAAGTAGTCAGTTACTTTGACGAATGTGACAAGGGCTGCTTTGAAAAACAAAATAGTCTCAATCTGTAGAATTTGATAAGTATTGACTTTGAAAAGAATAAACATACCATCTCTTCCAGCTCCAGGAAGACATTTGAGCACATGGACTCCTATGCCCGTGTGACTTCTCATCAAAATTGATGGATATATAAACTTACAGGTTTGCATGGCCAGTCTTGGAGAATAGGGAATAACTCAGCATGGAGTGCATGGAGGCTGTGGTTGGAGTCGGTCCTTGGCAGAGAACTAATGAACAAGCTAATCAACTTGTACATGCTGGATGGATTGGAGGAAAGTCAGAAGAATTGTGCTGACTACCCCAAATAAAAGTCCAGCTCAAATTCAACATTTGTACTTAAATTTCATAGATGGATATGGTCTGATCTTAGTATCTTCCTTCTTCCCACCTCCCCTAAGATTTTACAGTTAATAATTACCAAAGAATATCACTGTGCCATCTTGCACCATTAGAACAGTTTTATGAAAATCTTGGCAAACAGCTTAAGAGTATTTTGCTTCCTGGACTTATGTTATGAAGGACATAGTCTCCTTGAAAAAATAGAAATTAAGACTTAAATATTATAGAAAGAAAACTCCAAAAATTGTCAAACAGGCAGCCTGCTGAGATGGGAAATTTGTCCCTGTTTTGAGATGAACAGAACTAGATGCCCCAGATCCCCAAAGAAGACCAAAGAGCTTTTAAAATTAGAAGCCAAGTGTTCCTGTAAAAATAAGTAAGATTTAAAATTTAAAATTGGCCAGATCAGAGTAAAATGGGCTCATACACTCCTCTCCTTCTAACTACTGTGTCTTTTTATGGGACCTGGCCCTCACTTTAGTCCTTTAGTGCTGTTGTTTTCTGCATCGTAGCCATCAGCCCTGTGTCCATGAGTCCTCTTGAAGGCCAGTCCTCCCTGGGTGCCACTGCTGGTGTTGGGCTCCTCACCACGGTCTCCACTCCAGGGGCTGTCTTTGTCCTCTCGAGTCCTTCACACCACAGCCTCAACAAAACCCCCTAAAATCCTATAGGTGACACAGCATGTTTGCTATCAGAATTTTTTTCTTCAGAACTCACATGAATGGAAATAAATTATGCAGCATGGCGGTGGAAAGTTTTGGTATTGGAGAGTTATTAAAAAAATAGAGCTCATGGCTACATTTGAATCAAATCTTGTAAGTGAAAATATTCAACACTGTTGCCTTAAAAATTTTCAGGAAGAAGTATTTTCTATTTCATAGAAATACGTTTTGCATAGACCTAGAAAGAATAGCAAGCGTTCAAAGTTCCTAGCTAACCAAAGTATTGGTCTCCATAGGATTTTGCCATAGTTCCATAGTCATAACAAATTTGTAATTTTGCATCAATGAAGTTCCCCAACTATTGAAGGATTCTCCCTCAACACAGTAAGGAATAAACAATCAAAAAACAAGATCAAGAAGTGTATAGGTTGTATTTCTCCTCTACTTTGAACCACAAGTGATAGCTTTTTAAAGTTTTAGTCTAGAATTTTGAATAAATAATTTAAAAATAAATAGTTCAGAATTATATAATTTGTGATTTTTTCAAGGTTTTCATCTTCAATTTTACTGCATTAAGTTGGCTAAGATTACCATCCTTTTAACTAGAGAAAATTTAAATCAAACCTCTTCTATCTAACTGTATAAATTCTCTTTCAACAGGTTCCTAATTTTTGGTCTTCTATTCTAATCACAATGTGATTGCAAGAAAAAAGTGGGGGTTTCTGTCACAAAAACACCACAGTCAACTTCTTCAACAATGTATCATGTAGCTATTGGGCCCACATGAGAAAATTTGGATTTTTTTTAGGTAAAATGGTGTTGGAAAGGAAATGCAATTACACATCAATGATATAATCATTATATTGACCCTACTGAAAATCTCAGATGCAGGAGTAATTTTTGCACAGATAAGAACTTTAATTAAAATTCAAAGGCTGCTCTTCTGAGAAATGTTAGCCACTGGAAACTGTTTTGTGAAACAAGTTATTTAGGATCTAAAAGTTGGGGAATATCTAAGCCTCTGACTTTGCTAGTGCTCATATCTAGGAACTGAATACAGATGAAAAAGTTCGCAATAAAATATTCCATCTCTGTCAAATCAGGTACTATGTTAAAATTATACATGGGTCCCAAAGAGATAAAATAATTGTTTTTATTAATACTTGTTCTTTTATTTTCTTCTTTTTTTTTTTTCTTTTTTCAAAAAAATCATTTTTAGCCTACTTGGGTGTCTGGAATTAACATGTAATAATGCAAATTTTACATTTATTTTTCTATTGATTTTACAAAAAACTTTCCCAGTTTTGTCTGTGCTACATGAGCCGAGCTCCTGATTCTCTGTACAAAGATTAAATGAGAAAGTGTGCCTTGAAATGGCCTTAATGTGCTTTGCCTTAGCCACATTTATCTTGATATTGCGATGATTATGCAATGCTTAATCCTTTTAGTGCAGAGCAACAATTCAGCAGCCAAATGAAAGGCAAGTGGGATGTGTTATCCTGTTGCTATTGTTGGGGAAGTAACGTTCTCTTCAACTGCTACACAGATGATGATTGTTGAAATAAATGAACTATGCCTAATGTTTTACTATTCAACATAGCATAAACTGATGGAATGTGAAGGGCACCACAATGACATTAGTGTGCTATCCAAAATATAACTTGAGAGTAAGTCCATCTACTTAATATTTCATTAAAAACATTTAATGGAATATAAGAGAAGGAACATTTGCCTCACACTTGGATTTATACAAGCCTTTTCTCTTTCTCCTGAGGTCAGCTGCCTGACTAAATAAATGTACTTTTATAAAGCAAGGTGGCAGCAAGAAACTTCTGACAGAAAAAAAAATGGTCTAGTATGCTCATTTTTCACGAGAGCAGCAAAAAGATGAGATGCAAACTGTGACCACATTCTGCCTTGGTTCCTTCTTTCTGCACAATTTTTGTACCCACCCTTACTCACAGCTCTTGTTGTCTCAGTTTGAATTAAAATTACCAGATTTTCTGAAACTCTTCAGTGCTTTTTACTGAAGCATTTTAGTTCAGGTATTGAAAGCAAACTCATAGTTAATATAACTTTCAGTAACTCTTTCATAAGAGTTTTAAATCAAGTGTGTCTGGGGATGCATTTGTAGAGGGGAGATTGAATCATCTATGTCCATCTAATGTGAGTAGTTGCTTTTTAAATAAAGTAATTTTTACCTCTCCTGGTCTTGGCAGAAACAGAAGTCCCTGATGGTGTCATTTACTTTAGCAAGAATGTAGATTTTCTTTCAACTGTGGACAGCAGCCTATAGGAATTGCTTTCCTTGAAATATTTGCCTTTTTAAAAAGTAGTGTAGAAGTAAAAAGCATCTAGGAAACATCCTGAGAATAAGATCTCTCTACCTGTGACTGCTAGAGGGAAACTAAGCAGTTTCTAAAATAAAAATCAATAGGAAAACTGTCAGGCACTGGCAACTTATTTACAGGGAAAAAAAAATGTCTTTTGTAAGTTCTTTAGTCTTAGCTTGATTTATACAGGTGGATTTTTCCTCTAATCTATTTTAGGAAAATAAATCTCCTATAGGAATTTTTGGGGGTTTTGTTTACTAATATCTTCAGTACAACTTTTAAAGCTATCAAGCATTTTCTAAAAATCCAGTTTTCTTATTTGACTCATATTTAAGTCTTTGAGGTTTTGGCTTGTGTTTGGGTGTTTTTTTGTGTTTTTGAGTTTAACATATGAAGCTAGAAGTAGATTATCCACTTTGTTCTGTAACTGACCTCTTTAAGACATTGTATGTTGTGCTCTTACCTGAAATTGATGCATCTGGGATCCCATCTTGAGATCTAGAGGACTTATAGCTCTTAGATGATTCTGAAAATCTTCTTTTAAATTATAAAACCTTGTCTAGACTAGGATTACTGTTATAAATGTGTTTGTAGGCTAATTCTGATGAGTCCTTTCATATCAGTTCAGATAAGGTGGCTGTGTCCTTGGTAATATTTTCCTGCACTTTTTGTACCTGTTGTGGGTTTGACCCTCCTTTTTTATTTTATGTGTCTGTGTGTGCATCTATTTGTATGGAAAGCAGTACATGCCAATTCTACATGTCATTCATGTGTATCACTTGTTTTGCACAAATATGTAAACTAGCTGCAAGGGAGTGAGTAATTAAATGTGTATATGTAGAACAAATTTATTTGATGTCCAAAGAAAAGACCAATAGAACAGGCATTTGGGGGAAAATTTGGCACTTCAATCCTGTTTTAATAGAAAAGAAACAATGTTTAGAAGAGGAAAAGATTTCAGAATGTTTGGAAATTGTGTATAGGTAGGAACGGTAATATTGCATAAATATAAATGAAAAGACTACATTTGTAGAAATTTTAATATTACCAGAATTATTTTGATGGAGCACAATATGGAATTAAATAAGACTCCTACTATTAGCAATACTTAAAAAGTATATATCAAAGATACAAAAATGATGTTATGATAGGAATAAGCCATATTTACAAAATCCTGGTCTGAGACCACGATTCCTAAAGAATGATCAAACTGAAAGTTCAATTTGAAAAAGAAAAAGAAGAAAAAGAAGAAAAAAGAACGAAAGAACGAAAGAACGAAAGAAACAAAGAAAGAAAGAAAGGAAGAAAGAAAAAAAGAACCCTTGAATGTCTGGGCAGAAGTCTCTGTGCTTTGACACATACACACAATATTAGACAGTGCTGCAAGAACATTTTATGCTACAGCTTTACAAATAAGCATAAAAATCTTTGAACACTGAGAACTGTGTCATGAGATAATTTCTTGTCCGGGAAGAGCCGGTGGCTGTGCAAGAAGCTGGCTATAACACCTTCATTTCCACTGTGTTTTCATATAGAATATAGCTATTTATATTATTATTATTATTATTATTATTATTATTATTATTATTATTATTATTATTATTACTACTGACACTCCCAGGCCACTGAGAGCCTCAGAAGACTTGTTTCACATCCCACCAAGGCTGCCTTGGCAGAGCAGAGCTTTGTGCTGTCCTGGTTACTGTGACCCAAAATGCACAGTCCAGGGCAGAGAGCCATCCAGCCCTGCCAGCTTTGTGCTGCTGGAGGAAATATCAAACTGCTACAACAAAAGGTCTGGCACAAGGCAAGGAATTTATCTCTAGGGGACATCAGAGTCCGTTCATTATTACCTGTAGTTTTAACAAAAAAAACCCTTTTCTATAGGTCTTCTAAAAATGGCTGAATACACTATTTTATCCTGACTAAGGAGTACACCTAATGCTGAGATATGCAGAGATAGAAAGCAGACTAATACAGCAAAAGAAATTTAGTTAAAAACTGATTTGAAATTTAAAAGTATAAAGGCTTTCATTGCACTTTCTTTTCTTTATTTATTTAGTAGCCAAGGAGAAGTTGCCAGGGAACACACTCTGCCAGGACCCTACATGAATCCACTCTGACTCCTTTTGGGAGCAAACACAAAACCTTCTATAAGGCCATGCTACTGCAAGCACTGGCACTCACTTCAATCTGCAAATTTAAAGCAATTTTCCCCATCTTTCTCCACCAAATAAGTTAACTAAATTAAAAAAAAAAAGTCACTGGCAAAAGCTTGCTTGAAGTAAAGCTCTTATGTTTAAATTGTGAAAAGCCAGACTGAAAGCCAGTATGTTTTTCAGCTGTTCCTTTCATATGGAAGGTGTCTGGCTACTGCTGGGATGGTGACACTGGGATTTTTTGTTTGATGTTTGTGCTCTTTTTGAGCCATTATTTTCTGCTGACTAAATCTGTTTATGTAGAAACTCTTAGATTATGACTTCTGAAATTCTCCACTGTTGTTAAATGCAAAAACCAAATTTTCTAAAGTCTGACATAGGAGTTGAGTATCCGTGATTTTTCTGATAAGTCACAATTAATTTGTGTTAGTGCTGGATGATAAAGTAATGAGGATATTGAGATTGGGTATAATACTCCAGTGACCAAATTACTTTCAGAATTTTGTCTTGTATAAACAGCTTGAATTCCAGTCTTTGGAAGTAGGAGGTTGTTACAAAGAAAATCACATATTTTTGTATGTGTCTAACAATACTAACTCCACCTCAGTGTCAGAACAGCTTTTCAGTGCTCTAAAAATAAGCAGAGTTGACAAAAGAAAAATAAAGTCAGGTCGTCCAGGAAATGGACTAATTCAGTGTTGGTTTTATCAGTTTATTTTTGACAGAGAACCTTTAAAAAAGTACTTGAATTCCTCTCTGTTGGGTATCTGTCAGAAAAGAAAGGAAGTTATTATAAAACAAATCTCTCAAGCTGAGATGAATCTTTCCTGCTTTTTGATACAGCTGTAATGCTATAATTCTGGCCAAACTGGTATTATTGCAGAATAATGTAAAATACTTACAATATACCACATCTGATTTCTTGCAATTTGATAAAGAATGATGACTTCAGAGGAATTATTCTATCACAAGGAACATCTCAGCCTGTTGCAAGATTAAGCCAGGAAACAGTGACTCTCATCACTCTTTGCATGAGCCCAAAGACAATCAGCAGAGCTCTTTGCAGTGGCCTTTGATGGTCTTCAGGGGGGTTTTAATCAAAAAGGTTCAGTAGGTTTAGGGTCACTCCTGCTGCGCAGGTCATGTGCATAACCCTTTTGTACCTCAAAGTTCAATTTGATCACTGCTTCACTGAGATTTATTTAATAATAATATTCTCTTCCTGAATGGGTGTAGTGTCTCTTGCAGAAGAGCTTGGAGCTGCAAACTAACCCAAATTATTCTAACTAAGGAATCTCCCTACCCTGCCTGAGACTGAATTATTTAATACAGAGGAGAAAGCTGGGAACTGGAGAGAAGACTGCACACTGAATGAATCTGACGGGGCCCAGAAGGATTTCATAACCAAACCCTTTAGCAATTCTTTGCTGCAGTGATAGCTGCTTATTGAGCAAAGATCAATGAAATTTTGAGTATTGCCAAAAAGGAACTTCATGCCACCACAGCTAATTGTGTTATCTCCAAGGTTTTGGAGCAGACTGGGAGCAGCTATTCTTCTGCAGATATAACCTGAAATTGGAAGCTGGGACCAGGAGACAGGAGTTAAATGTTCACTTTTTCCTCTATTTCCCAACTCTGTTCCTCTCCTCTCCCAGACAGGTATCTGCTGGAAGGAAACTCCAGGGGGCAAGGAGAGGTCATCCAGATCAAGGATGGGAATTTTCAGCCCATGCCCCACCAAATCTATTTTAGGAACAGCTGAAAAACTTTGTGAAGATATCATGACTAATCAAGCCTGTGTTCTGATGGAGCATGAATAAAGAGTATTTGTTGGTCAGGTGTGGCTTTTCCTACTTGAATGCTACATGTACCTAAAAAAGGACAATTTCTGTAGGCAATGACCATAAAGAGAAGTTTACTTTCATGCTTTGTTTGTTTGCTTAAATACACTATATCTTCCCACTACTGGCACAACCAATTTTCATTTCTTTCTTTAAATATTCCTCACTTTTTCATATATATTTATTTTCCATTCAACGTTCACACTTTCTTTGTACCTGCATAGTCTGAAATGTCTGCCTTTGCGCAAGAATGTAGCTGAAAATTGGAACATTGCTGCATTTTTACATCTAATTGAAAATAAATACATAAAGCTGCCAGTTGTGCTGTGTCTTTTGCCTAGATGAAAGGTCATTCTTCAAAGGAAATTATTTTTCTCTGTTATCTCGCACACAATTGTTTAGTTTTCAAACTTTCCAAAGGCATTCAGATTTCAGTATAATCACAATAGTGCATTCCATTAAATATGAAAAAGATTAAGAATGACCTTTCAAAAGTGACTAGTCCCTATCTTTTCAGTGATGCCAACATGTCAGCTTCACATTGTGTACAAACCTCCCCGTCTCTGCCATATGCAAATATCCTCACTAAAACGGTAAAACAATGCTACATATCGTAATATTTATTTTTTTCACAAATGTTCATCAGATAATAGCTTTTAAGCATCTTTGAATACAGAGCACTCTAGGGGCTGTCAGCTCAGCCAGTTGATTTTGTTTACAAAGTGTCAGCATTTCCTTTTTTGTGAAAAGGACAGATGATAGTGTCTCCTCAAGAAGGGAACCTCAGGCCAGCTCTCAACTTACACCATCAGCAGTGACCTCTATTGTCTTACTCACAGCAGCAGCAGTAACAAAAGGGAATTGTCACTTACATGGGAGCAGAAAAAAGGTACAAGAATGTCAAGATAAATGAGATAAGATTATACTATGTTCTTTATAATTTTCTAATAAAAGATTGCGCTATATTTGTCCATGAAGTTTCTTCAGAAATCCTCAAATTCAATTTTGATAGAATTTTAAGTCAGAGTAAAACTGGGGGTCTGCAACTTCAAGGCCTTTCTTTTAGATGAATGGTTTATGGTCACTAAAGCTTACTGTTAGAAATGAGAAATAAAAATACTTCAGAAAATATTCATAAATCCTCTTAAGATTAATCAGACTCTTCCTTCACCTTTTATAGAGAATTTTTACAAGGTACTAAATAAATTTTATTTTCAGAATGCAGAATGTTTTCAGAACTACTTGCATATGAGAAAAGATAGTAGGAAAAAATGCAGTTTTCTATTCAGAAATGCATTTATGTGCCTATTGAGTAAAACAGTTAAAACCAAATGCTGTTACTGGACCACTTATGCCATTAGAATGTATGTTCAAATTGTTGACAGGAATTACATGGCTAGATCCAATAAATTTGTGCCATATTCAGACTATATTTACATCTTTCTAGCTTTCATTTTCTATTTTACCCTAGAGATAGTATATTTTTTGTTGTCCATCATAGAGTTGTGCATAGAAATGTCTGCTTTTTGGACTCATGTACCCATGAATTGTCATCTAAATAGAAGTAATGCAGCCACAAAGGAATAAAAATGCATATTGAGCCATTGAAACACAAACATTGGCAAGGTCTATGTAGTAAAAATATTTCTTTATTTAAAAAATGCATGAATGCACACACTGCATCAAAATAGCAGTGTCCTGTGAGTAAATTTTTGTATATTGCTTGACATTAGGAGGTCATGGTGTTACAGAACTTGCCTTCTGGAAAGCACAAAAGTGTGATTCCACACTTAAGATTTACATGAAGACAAATCAGTTTATATGAGTGAAATTTTAGCCAATTATAAGGTGACAGGTGATCTTTGGGATTGGTTTTGACTTTAATTATGACATATAATAACCTATAACTTTTTTATTTGATGCATTATGATAGTACAAAACATAGGCTTCTTTCATTGCAGCAACACCTCTTCAGTATTTGAAATCCTTCCTAAGATTTTGAAGTATAAGCCAAAGAATTCTGTATCACATCCCTCAACCCTATTATGCTACTTAGTCATAAACTGATAGAGGAATCCAGCTGCATGCTTTCTTGTTTGAGAAGATTATCTGTTTATTTGGGTTGCTTTTGTATGCCGCCTCTTTTTGTCAACTGCTCCTTCCAGCAGCAGTTCTTTTCCTTTGTTGGTAGCTCGGAAGTGTGAGTCATATTTTGGGAACTTCTGCATTACTTTAATACATTTAATGATATTATATGCATGTCTAGCCATTGATATTTTATTTCAGTAACTTCAAGTTCCTATCCAAACCCAAAAGAATAGTTGTCATAATATTTGACTTCCTGTGATTCTAGTCTCAACATCTTCAGGGACAATGGTTCATCCTAATAATCTATTATAATTGGTCCCTTTGCACAATTAATAAGTCAAATCTTATCAATCAGCGACTTTCTGTTTGTGTAACAAGAGCTGTAGATATCATGCAGAGAAAAACCTTCACTGTCAGAGAAACTCTGAAGCCAAGTAAGAGAGATTTTTCCTCATGATTTTTGGAGTAAGATTCCATTCATAGAACTGTGTTTTACAGGGAATTGATCAGGTGAGCCACCAGCTGCTGTACACAAAGACAAAAGTTGTGAAGGCTTATGAAACACCTCTCACTACCACTGGTCCAAGATGAATGCTTCCAAGGTAGGAATGCAGCAGTGGCTGCAGTGTTTTTTGCTAAAATCCCTTCTGAGGGAGGCCATAGCAATGGCCTCAGCCTTCCTGAGGTACTTTGGGGCTCAAATTCAACTGTCTGGCATGTGGAGGAGAAGTGGGCAGCTTTATTTATCCCCTTGACATCCTCTTTGCAGCACCGGCAACACTGAGATGCTCCTCAGTGGGACAAAGGGGATGGAGAAACCATTGAACCTTGAAAGAGGGACAGAGTTTTCCTCCCTCCTTTCCCACCACTCAGAAGTGGTTTCTGCACACCAATTACAGTCATTATTCTTCCCTTCCAGTTTACTTCCAGGATAACTCATTCAAGAGCAAACTAAGCCCATCTCATTTGTTCTCTGTTGCTGAACAGCTGGTTGTCAGATGCAGGAACTGACCTTTCTTTGGCAGCCCCTGAGAAAAATGCTACAGAGGTAATAAGTCAAGGGAGGTTTGGAATGGCTATAAATTAGGTGGGGAGAATCTTTCATGATGATTGAAGGAATGGTGGAACTGCAACTGCGTCTAGCTTCTGCCCTTGGAGTTTCACCTGAAGATGATGTATTTCTGAAAGCTGTCACAGCTCTAGGTTTTCCAGTTCCAAAGAGGCTTTTTTATGATACTGAGAGAAGTGTGACCAGTGTCTCTTTATCCCTCTACTCTGCTCTCATGAGTAGCCCAGCTGGAATGCTGTATCCAGCTCTGTGGTCCTTGGCAAAGGGAAGATTTGAGCTGGAGTGAGTCCAGAGGAAGCCACAAAGATGATGAGAGGGCTGGAGCATCTCTCGTGTGAGGAAAGGCTGAAAGACTTGGGGCTGTTCATCCTGGAGAAAAGAAGGCTCAGAGGAGCCTTATGGCAAGACTCCAGCATCTGAAATGAGCTCAAAAGGGAGCTGGAGATGGACTTTTAATAGGGTCCTGCAGTGATGAGGGAAAGGGGGAATGGTTTTAAACAGAAAGAGAGTTTAGATTAGATATTAGGAAAAAGGTATTTAGAGTGAGGGCAGTGAGGCACTGGAAAATGCTGTCCGGGGACCCTGTGCTGCCCCATCCCTGGAAGAGTTGAAGGCCAGGTTTCTGAGAAACCTGGTCTGGTGGAAGGTGTCCCTGCACATGATATGGGGTTTGGGAGAGGATAATCTCTAAGTTTCTTTCCAAGCCAAAGCATTCTATGTTCCTGTTACTCTGCAGCAGTCTGGAACTGGATTGCAGCATTTCTACGAGTTAAATAGTTGAGGATAGCTTTTGGGAAGGAGTGGAACACTAATGAAACCAAAACCATTTCAAACAGTGCAAAAAGTGACAAATTCCACGTCAAAATTTTCTTGTTTATAATGGTTTCTTTTTTATTGCTGAGGACATTTAGCAGGACAAACAGGAGTTCTTCCCCTGCTGTTCTGTTCTGGAATTCATGGTCTTTCCTTGGAGCATCCTAGCAATTAACACAGCATCTATTTGTTCATATCTCAGATTAGTATGAAAGAAACATCACTTTCAGGAGCCGGAACTTTGTGAAAGAAAGAAACGGGTCTTCCTATTGGTGGTAAACAAAATTAAGTTAAAAAAAAGGGTAATTGGCTAATTCTTCAAGAACGTACTGATTTATGTATCTCTGCAATTACTGATTGCCTGGTTATGGAAGAAAGGCAAATGTGACAATTTCAAATAAGAGATGATTTCTGAGCAGATATCACATTTTGGTTTAGATCTGAAGTATCTTTTTTTGAATGTTTGGGTGTTTGTTTGTTTGGGTTTTTTTTTATATCTGAGATGCTTTTGTAACACCCAGATATGGAACCCATTTTGGAATCAACAATAATAAATAGCATCTGGGTTTCTTCTTGATGAGCTGGCATGACTCTTGTAATGTACATATGGAGGACATGTCAGGCAGGCATTATAAGAAATCAAAATGCATCTGAAGTGACACAGAAACAGGCAAAACCTGAATCTCTCGACTCCAGTATAGTGCATCAGAAATTTTCCATCTGAATATTTAATACACGTTGCTCTAGATTTAGAGCAACTTGTGGGCTAAATATCTGGAACAATTTATGTTTTGGATTTAGGTTACTGACACAGCAAAGCAACTGCATATCAGCAGTGAATTCTTACCTTGTTTTTAAGGGACAAAATAAGGTGATTATAAATTCCATAACATACAATATATCATTAAGCAGGACCAATCGTTCAATTCAGGAGGATGCAGATTTTTCCAGAGCATTATAATTAATTTGATCACACAAATACATGCAGAAGCTAAAAATGTGTTTGCTAAAAATATTTATGGAGTTAAATTATTCCATAAATTGAACTGTAGTTCACTGAGATTGTTTCATTTTACTATTAATATGGACAAACTATGTCAGAGATGCTAAAAATGTTGAGCTTCAAACACATTTCTTGATCATTCTGATTTATACAAGTGCTTTTTGGTTTGGGGCATGTTCAGTGAAAGATAAAAGGAAAAAATCTTGATATATCTTAAGGTGATAGGTGAACAAAGTGAAGACCTATATAGAAATAGGTCACAAACTATCACTTGCATATAATAAATATTTTAGTTTAGGTTACTGTAAAATGCTGTTTGCAGTAACTTTGCAGAGAAGTAGTTCAGCGTAAAATAACTTTAGAATTTGGAAATCTAAATAATATTTTCTGCCTAAGTATTCTTTGAAAGAAGAGTTTATCACTTTAAACCAAAATGAATTCATTTCTTAAAAACCATATAGTGGATGTAAAACCCTTCCTCTAAATGTGTGATCAACCCACACATACTTTAGTTTGTCATTCTTCTCTTTCTTTCTGCAGGTGTTGTTAAAAAAATGCAAAAGCCTCCACTTGCCAAGTTGCAAGTGTACTTAGCTATTTACAGCTTTAAATGAGGAAATAAGCCTTCGTAGAATTCTGAAAGTGTTGAAATTGTTTTTTCCCAGCTGGGGCGTGGGGTCTGCTTCGTTTTTACAAATATGTCTGTGTCAGAATGTTCTGGAGATTTATGCCAGGAAACTCTGCTGCCCGTTATGGAGTTCAGTGGAGGGAAAGAGGGCTGACTCTGCCTTTGGCAACTGCTACATCCACCTGATGATTGAAATAGACTTGGTGATTTTCAGATATGACTGTTCCTCTGAAGCAAGATGGTTGATTAAGCAGTGATGTTGAGATTTCCTCCTGTCTTTTTTTTATGTGTATCTCCAAGAGTTCCATACAAAAGGTGACCCTCCCTCTGAGATATTTCTGCTCTGTACTCCAGGGGATGTTGTTTGGATTTATATGGGATCAACACCATTATGCATAGAGAAAATTAGATTTTTTTTCTATAAATCAAGTGTTTTGACTTTTTTTTTTTCTTTTTAGAATGTTGTGCATGTATCTCAATTAAAATGAGATTCAGAAAATGAGAATGTATTAAAGAATCTGACTGTCTTTGAGAATTCACCTATTCCCATTACTTTCTTTTCAGTATTCAAATATCTTAATAGTCAGCCATTGAGAAAGTGAAAAAATGCATAGTTACAATTACTTTTTTCCATTATCAGTTACTGGCCTTCTTTATCCCACTCTGTGCTGAGACATATTCACATTACTTTATTTTGCATTTTTGAAAAGATGAGTCCTCTGGTCTATGAGAGAGGCTTTGCTCTTGAGATATGCATGATCTGACATAATCTAAAGAGGCATACCCTCAGCTGTGCTGATATGAGGCAAATAAATTAATATGGGAACCTGTGATTTAATCTCTCCAGTGAAATCTATTTTGGAATAATCTTCTATCTTTGCTTGTTGCAGCTTTTCTATACTAAAAGAACATTTTAAAATTCTGAAGCTAATCTCCTCTGAAATCCATCATGTATCTTTTAAGAGCTTTTAAGTAATGTCATATGAATTTAGCAAGTTCACCTTCCCTGTACCAATAGAACTTTAATAACACTGTGATTTCACTACTAATAAATACATTTGCATAACATCTTATAAATTATTTTTATTTTCACCTACAAAAAAATCTAGACAATCATAAAAAAAAATGTTGATAATTTAGCAGTTAAAGAGATACCTAGACATAAATATATACAGATAGATACTCCTTTCTTCAATATTTTTTTCTTTCTACTAGCACATCTTTTAATTTAATTCCTCCCATGATTTCTCCACTGCTGGGTCTGTATAGAATTGTAGGAAGATAACAGAGACTGTACATTGTGGCACTGCAAGAATGCAGTTCAACCTATGATTTGTGCCCCTGAGACAGCCTGATGGTTACAAAACAGAGGAGGCTCTTGCCCTTTGGGAGCTGCAGATGGAAGAGACAGCACAATTTCTGCTATGCTCATAAGAATTAACTTTTCGTACTTCTAAGATCAGCAGTGCCATTTTACTTCTAACCAGCAGCAGTCTTCAGGGGTTCTTGAAATTTTGACAAAAAAAACCCTGACGGTCATTCTGTACATTAGGATCAACCAATAAAATGATTAATCCTGTGTAATTTAGTCATCAGAATGAACCCTATATCCATTCTATCCATATCATCACATCACTATTCATAACATTATTATGCCTATTTAGGTTGCTCCCAAGCTTGTAAATCTTAAACACTAAAGCTGTCAAAACCATTACAGCCTGATTCCTCTCCAGCTGTAATTACTTGAGACCTCAGTTCAGTGGCACATCTGACCACTGCCAGATGGGGAGGTTTCCTCTGATGTGGCTGCAGGAGCAGCTCCTCCTCCCTCCTTCCCACGGTGTTATTCTGGTCCTCTTTAGACTCTGCCCAAGATCATCTCTTGAAAGACTGATTGCACTAACCCAGCAGAAAACCATGTGAAATTGTCTCATGGAGAGCCCTGATATATGTTGCAGCTAAAGCAAGGTAAACAGAGACAGCATGCAATAGGGAGCAGTGACAAGGTGTTAGATTGGCTCAAGCTGTCTTGTGTAATTTTGTTTTTGAAAGTGAAGTGACACAGCTTTTGTAGCTTGGATATGAAAAGTAGTGTTAGTACTGTTTGGTCTTTTTTTGTTGGTTTTTTGAGTTTTGCTGTATTTTTTTTTTAACTGCATGTTAATCCTAGTGCTTATCATCTGTGCTGGCTTTGCTGGGATGGAGTTCATTTCCTTCACAGTAGCTAGTATGGGACTGTGCTTCAGATTTGTAATGGAAACAGCCTGGATAATTTGGGGATATTTTGGTTTCTACTGAGGAGCAGTTGCACAGAGCCAAGGCCTTTTCTGCCTCTCACCCCACCCCAGCCGTGACTGGGCTGGAGGGCACAAGAAGGTGAGAGGGGACACAGCCAGGACAGGTGACCCCAACTGACCCCAGGGATATCCCAGACCATTGTGTTCAGGGAATAAAGCTGGAGGAGCAAGAGGAAAGCAGGGGAGAGACTCAGAGCGAAGGCAGTTTTCTTCCCAGTGGTGGAGATGGCTGAGCACCTGCCTGCCCATGAAGTGGTGAATGAATTCCTTGTTTTGCTTTGCTTGTATGCATGGATTTTGCTTTCCCTGTTGAGCTGTCTTTATCTCAACACATAAGTTTCCTCATTTTGACTCTTCTGTTTCTCTCCCCTGTCCCACCGAAGAGGAGTGGTGGAGCAGCTGGGTGGGGCTTACTTGCTGCCTGGGGCTAAACCATGACATCATATACTGAGAAAGCTTACTTTGTGTTTGAAGCTGTCCTGAGACATTGGAATTTGTTTGGAATGAGCTACTAAAATGTTAATGAGGTTTTTTTGGATTTTTTTTATGTGATGCTGCAATTCCTGTTAATACCTATATTGGTCAAAGTTTTGAGAAAGGTATGTCTAGTTGTGTCTCCAGTACCCTGGAAAATAAATTGCCCATGATCAAAGGCTTGCTAAATACTTTAAAAAGTTTTACAAGAAAATTAAATTGACTATTTAACCTCTTTGAACAAAGAACATTCATCTGTTAGGGAAAGAAAACTACACTAATAATGGGTTATATACGGTTTTCCCCTCCCCAATGTATCCTTGCTCCAAGGAAATCAATAATTTTCAGGCTCCAGAAAAACATTCCCCATTCCCTTTCATTCCTAAGAAGTTCTTCCTGTCCCATTCAAGGCCCTATTGGTACAATCACCTTGAAGTGAACCTGCCCAACTATTTGGTCCCTGAAATATTCTCCACCTGAGCATCTCTGTCCAGGCTGTCTTGCTATTTATTTAGAAAAAAATAAAATAATTCAGAAGGAGCAGTGGTAGCTGTGAACAAAATTAAGCTCCCAAATATAGTATCCATCATGTACTAATTAAAATAGTAGAGCTGTAGACGTAATTGCTGTTTGTTACTGACAGTCATCACTGTGTGCACTGAAAAATTGTATAATTTCTATGTTGAAAAACTAGCTTATATGTCTAATTTTTTATTTCTGTTAAACTGAAAATATGACAAATTTATTTTGGGGGGAAAGAAAAAGTTTCAAATCAAAGAAAATCTTCCATAGGTAGAAATTTCCTTCTTTCCTCTTTTCTCTAAATAACTGTATTATATTTTAAATAGGTTGAAACTTACTTTGGATGATTCTTTATTATCTTCTTTTAATGAAATTAGTAAAAAGTTTCACTTGAAAAACCATGTTATGCCTTAGTAATGAATATGGCAAACACTATTATTAAAAGGAACATCTAGATTTAGACTTTGACAAAATATTGACCTATTTCACGTGGAATATCAGTCCATGTACATTCACAAAGCAGTTAAGTCCAGATACACAGACCACTTGTTTGCTTCAGAATCAAAACTTGCTCTACAACATGTCTAATTCAAAATTATAGAAAAGCAATAATTAAAAAAATAAAAGCTACAACAAAATAAAATATTACATATTAATTATTAACAGAAAAGGTTAGTGGATACATTTTTTAAAAATTGAGCATAGGAGATTTATTTTTGTCATCTTACAGGTATATATTTCACCATCAAAAAAAAGACCCAACAAACAAACAAAAACCAAAACCAACGAAAAAAGAAACCTAAACTAAACAAAAAAATCCCAACCAAACCAAAACCAAAGCAAAAATACCCAAACCTCTCCAAACCACAAGAAAACCAACAAAAAAACCTTTCCTTCCTCTTCATTTTATCTGTGATGACAGATGCTACTTGGTCTTTTAGAAGTCAAGACCTCTTAAAGAATTATTGCTAAGAAGTTAAGGCTTAGTTATCCTAAGTTATCTGAGATTATTGACTTTAATCAAGTTAGTTTCAGGAAAGAATGCATAATTTCTCTGCTTCCTGCTGATCAGCTGAACCCTTTTTTTTAAATTTTTTTTTAAAGGTAAAAATCAGCTGAAACCTCTTTCTGCAGCCATACTACTTGATGCTAGGAAGGATTTTGAGAAAATAGGATAATGTTATTCACATAGAGCCTTTGAATTATTTTTTTAGGGAACAGACTATTGATTGTGTCAGCATCTCTCACACTTTGTGCAAAGACTCACCATGGAAGAACAACCCATTCTATGATGAAACATAGGACATGATTTGATGGAATTGATCCTATTAACCCCAAAAAGCACTTCAATATTTTCCTCAACTGATTTGATGCAGGATTCACCCAAACCTATTTCTAAATATATAAATACACATTGCTGCCATTTTATTTTATCCTGTTCTAGACACAAAACTCTTTTAACATATTGAGCTTTGCAATTAAATACATACATAAAAGGTTAATTGGAAGAAAAACAAAATGCCTGTTCTCTCTTTCAAAACCCAGTCTTACTGAAGCTTATAGAGCATGTGTCTTAAATGGCATATTAGCACCAAAAGGCTGTCTGTATTGAAATACCTTCAACTAGCACGTCAAATCTGCCCACAGTTTCTTCCCATGAATTAAATTGGAAGTCTATTTAAAAGTATTTAGGCTTTAAAAGATGGGCTTTAGTATGCTATTTTTTATGTGATGTACTATAATGAATTGTTTCATCAAATTAATGGGAACAATTGCTGCAACATAATAGCTACTGGTGATGCTTTTCTTATTATCTATGAAAGCTACAGATCAAATTCTTCTTGCAGATAAATTGTTGTGCGATGAGCATCACTCAGTTACTCAGGAGTCACAAGCAATGTCTTTCAGCAATTGCACGTCTTCTTTCTTTGAATAATTGTCTAAATCTGACAGACAAATTCAACCCTAATGCAAGCTGAATGCCCTCTAGTTTACACCACAATGAAATGAAGCATTGAAGCCCATTTTTGAAGACTGTCCTTGGGAACTATTTGATAATATACTGGCTACAATGACTGCGTTTGTTGACATTTCTATTCAATCCTACAGCCTAGGCCTACCTTACTCCACTGTGGTTCTGGGGGAAATCTATTGAAGTCAATGGAGGTACATGAGTTTAAGTAGCTGTACTAGCAGAAATGCATCATGTGAGTTAGAGCAGACAAGGATGAATCCCCTGGCCTCATTTAATTTGTGGCATTCCCTGAAGTTTCTGGAGGTGGGAGAATGGTACACTAATTCACTATTATCCTGTCAAGTGCATCTATATGCCTTTTTTTTAGGTCTGCAGTTTAGGTTCAGTATAAAACAAAAGAAATCCTGGTTTATCAGTTTTATGACAGTGACACTCTTTCTGTGCCAAAGAAAATGGAGAAATGGTTTCCTGCCAGTTCAGCTTCTGAATGAGGCAGACATATACTCATTGGGGCTTAAGGGGCAATACTTTTGAGACATTGGATCTTTCCTCGTCATAAGGGATAAATCTGAAAACTTTGCAAGATTCTTATTTTCAATTTGTATGGTGACATTTAGGAGCAGTTTCAGACCATGACAGAAGATGATTTGGGGATGAAGTATGAACAGTGCTCAGAGTTTGACCTCCTGTGCCTGGTGTTACCTCGTGGGCTGCTGTGCAAAGCCTGGGGACAGTGCAGTGCCCACCCTCCCCAGCCAGCACCCAGTGAAGGGAGGGGATCTGGGCTGGGCTGGGCCAGGGGTGCTGATGGACCTGAGCTCAGCCACAAAAGCAGTCCCTGGTGGGACAGCATCAGGGGAGGGAACAGTCAGACACATTTCCAGTGTGGGAGCAAGATTAAGTGATAGGACAGATCCAAGGACAAGCCAGTCTGTGGGTCAGGGGCAGAGTCTGGTGGATGGGGAAGCGATGGATGGATGGGGAAATGCTGGGGTGTGGTAAGAATGCAACACAGATGTAGTGAATTATCTACAAGCCAATCCTGAGAGCCTCAGTTTAAAAGCAGGCCCCAGGAAAGGGGTGTGGATTTTATTAATGTTCGGCTGCTTTTTCTTGGGCGCTTTCTCAATTAGTCCTGAGCTGGGGTGCCAAAACCTTCCGAAAGGGAAGGGTGCAGTAAAAGCCTTTAGGCTGTGCATTTATGTTATGTCTGTGCACAATAAAATGGGAAAGGTCATGGTTAGAGTGAATTAGCTGCTGTTTTCAGCTGGACTTTTAGAGCCCCTTGTGGTTAAATGTTTACAAGGAAATCTTGGACTGCTGCTGGAGATTATTTCTGGATGAAAGGTTCTGTGGACTCTTCATTTGGGAGTAAGTTGAATTGGTGATAACAAAACTAAAATCTCTTATAAGGTACATATTCCTATTCACAGAAAAAAATTAAATGTTTGTGTCTTGTTATTATTGCTGTTTGGGGTTTTTTGAATAAATTTTTTAAATCTTGGAATTCTGAGGTGCATAAGCTCAGGAGCATTGTTTTATTATCTGTCCCTTTTTAGAACAGGCCAACTTGAGCATTTTGCTCACTGAATTTTTCAAGGGGTATTAATTTACTCTTTCTCCATTTTTCCTTCCTCCTTACCCATGCCCTTCATGATACTTAAAATTAGTTTGGTACTTCTACTGGTGGTTCCTTTAGAATTGACTGTGAATTTTGTGTCTGAGACTTTCAAAATAACTGTGGTTTCTCTAACAATAGATTTCCTCCTTGAAAATAACACTCATTTCATAGCATTAATCTATGAATATCTGTTTGGCGGAGAGACCTTACTTTCCTTGGTACTAGGTATGGGGTACAAAAAGCCCTTCTCCTCTACAGTAATTCAGAGTTTTTGACTTCCAACTGACACTGTCTCCTCAGAATTGAAATTTCTACCCATTATGTACTTAAAGACAGGTTTGCTAACTTTTAGTCCTGCAGCTCTGCCTAGTGATGGTCACTGGTCTAAATAATTCTCCCACAGTCTCCCTGTTCAGTGAAAAACAGTTTTGTGCCATATTCTTATTTCCTTACTTGGGTGGTTTGGAGTCTTAAAAGTTTACCAAGCATCTACTCTAAATTTTATTTGTTAAATTATATTCTTTCTTTTGTTAAACGAACAAAACCCAAATAGATGCCTGCCAGCTGTTGACTTGTCGCTGCAGAAGCCTTTTAGGATTGGATCGCAGTGGAGCCTTCAGGATACGTATTATGAAATCTGACATTGCATTTTTACCTCTTTGTTTTCTTTCCTCCTTTTTATCACCTGGCTCAGCCTCCTCTATCCCAATGCACTTTGTCATCCTACATGGCAAAAACCCTCAGCTTGTTATTGGATGCCTCCTTTTAAATTCTCAACACACAGATTTTTTTCATAATGTGGTAAGCAGCCAGTTACACATGAAGATTAAACCCGTAGAAGTGGGATTTTGCTGTCCTTTCTGCTCGAGACACTGACAAAGCAGGTTCTGGGTACTCATAATAACCTAAATGCTACAGTTTGTAAAGCACCAGCTTTGTATGTCAGCATCTATTCTTACTTGTAGCAGACTGGGAAAAGTGTCTGTGGACCCATTCTCAATCCTGTGAAAGAGAATAAAAGTTCTGTAAAGTCTCTCTAACCACTTGCCCAGATTTCATAACACCAAGCACTATCTGTGAGGACAGCTTGCTTTCACAAACAAATGAAGACTTCAGATTATTTTTTTAAAAGGAAAAATAAAAGATGGAGGTAAATATTTAAATCTCTGTCACTGTTACCTTTTGACAAATGATACGGGCGGCCAGTTAATTTGTCACAGTTTCTTTATTAGTCATCCAACGCTGAAGTCCAGATTTTAATATGTAGTGAGGACAAAGATGGGAAGTGCTTGTAGATCCCAGCTCTATGTTGATATAAAAGTAAACTAAGAACTGGAAGGTGATGGAGTCTCCCTGTCCTGCAGAGGAAGAACTACCCTTTGTCAGATGGGTCAAAAAAAAATGTAGCAAGAAAAAAAACCATTGGTGTAGTCAGGATGTCTGTGCCTGGATGGTGACCGAGTGAGCTGTCAGAATGCTGCAAGACTGAGTGAGAATGTTCACAGTAAAAGCAATGTCCTTGGTTAGCAATGTCCGTGTTCTTTGCACTGCTGTTGAAGATTTGTGCTTAAATCCAACAGAAATCCAGCACAGCCTCTCCTCACAGCTTATTTTCTGCCTGATCCTTTGGTTAAGTCGTAATCCTATGTGTGGCATTGCAGTCATGAAAATTATGTCATACATCCAGCATAATGTTGGTTTTTGTTTTTTTTTTCTGGAGGATGAAGCAGTAAAAGGGAAGGAAGTGAGAGAGGGCAAAATGTGGTTTATAGAAATCTTTGAGAAATGGAATGGTATTTCTTCATTTCTTTGAATTTAGAAACTCTTCAGTATGAAGGGTACAGGCCCTAGGACTGCTACAGCAAAAGAGGTTTTAGTCTTGTTTTCCTCTTCCCTACATTCTCATATTAATCACATTTTCTTTTGTTTAGGAAGGAAATGGAATAGTGAAGGTTTTTTGTGAGTATACATACTTGTAACAACTTTATAATTAGAACAGTCAATCTAGGGAAAAAAAGGCAAATATTTTTGCTGAAGGACTGAACTGGGAGTTGAGAATCAGTGGATAATAAGGTTTCAACATTGGTTTTTAATATGTGAGGTTATCTTGGAGTGGGTGCATTGCATTCACAACACATAATCTCTTTTGTCAAAAGCAGAAGTGCTACTATAATAAAATACCACCGAATAGTATTTATGATACTAGAAATAAGAGTAAGGGCTGAACATATGTCTGTATTTCATGAGAACAGTGATACCGTTCCATGTTTAAAATGTTCTTTTTGCTTACTGCTTTTTTTATACACATTTGTAAGATGTTTATTGTAAGACTGTCTTTAATGTTAAAGTGCTATGTATTTTGATAAATGTCATGACAGCTTCAGAGAAAGATGGGGATTAACTTATAAAAAATTCAATTTTTTAGCAAAAATATTGCACATGTTTAATTAATTACATGGAAGTACTTTAAAATGGCATTACCTTGAAATCAAAACAGAGTTTGGTCAACATTATTTCTGCACTAAGTAGCCTTACAAACAAATTATGTCAGATGTCAGCAGTAGAATGACCACTAGAAGGCTTCCTAGTTTTTCAGTCTTCAGTTAAAAAAAGTGAACCAACTTGAATTCATTGCTTATTTCCAAGGAATGATTCTTATTATCTTATGCTTTAGCTGCAGTGGAACTGAGAGAATGAAATTTTTCAATAGAAAGAATCTTTTGTTCCTTTGGCAATTGGGATTTTCACTAGCTGTGTAAATAAAATTATTTCCAAATGGAGTGTATCTATGTACTGTGTTTTGATAGACTGTGGGGTTTAACTTTTATGATTTTTTTTACTTCAACTACACATAGTCATAATTTGAGACAGACACATGTAGCTCCGTTATAACCAAATGAAAATCCAATGTCTCTTATTAAGCAAATTTTGCTTCTAACATTTAAATATTTTCCTTCAAAATGCTGCCCTAAGACCCTGTACACTTGGGGATTTATTCGGTGGCAGAAGCAATTTATTTTTTATTTTTAATAAATGGCCCTTTAGGTGCTTTGGACAGTTACAGCAGAATTAACAGTTTGGTCACATTTGAAGTGTTCCCTCTGAGCAGCTATAATACAACCTTGTTATTTCATTATGAAATGGGATCTAAGCTTCATGAGTGTCCTGTTAGGCTGCAGTTCAAAAAGAGATAATAACCTCATGGGGCTGATCTTTGTTAATGTACTGTGACCCCTGCTATTTTCAAATTGGCTCTAAAGTGCTCCCTTAGTGCAGCCACAGTGAAATAATCCAAAGAACTTTTTGTAATGAGAACATAATTCTGTGGCCTCTATAGGTATTTGTGTGACATATTCTGCAGTATTTGTGGGTATTTTTGTGTGTATTGTGTTGGGCGAGCTCAGGCATCCATCAGAGTTTAATAGAGGTGTGAAACTGCTTATTCTTGTCAAGGTCTTGATTGTAAGATGGCCTACAAGGCTCGTAATAACAAATCCCGTTTGACCATATTATAAAGTTGGTAATTTTTCTGGACTTAGGGTGATTGTAAACAAAGAGGATTTCATCACTTTGGCCATTGTACCAGAAGTATAAACCAAATTAAGTGTTTCAAGTTTTGCTTTTTCCACTACAAACTGAAGCATGTATATCCTTCAGTCTAGAGCACTGTGTATGTCAAATTTTCTAATATTTCCCTCTGTGTACTGTGTATTGTGCCACTCCCAAAGTTTTGAAAACAGAGCACAGAGGATCTTGTCTAACTGCTGAATGTTGCCCAAGAAAATACTGTGGAGGAAGCTGACTAAAGGAGTTTTGTTTTTCTTATGCAGTGCAAGAGTGGATTGCCTCCTAGAAAAATCTTATCTGTCACTTCCAGTGACTCAGACAGTAGAGGATCTTGCTTTCTTCATCACAGAACGGGTAGCTTGGGAGAGGCCTTTGAAAATCAGCTGGTCCAACACCCGTTTTATTGGATCAAGTTTCTCAAAGGCTCATTCATTCAACTGACCTTGTACACATCCAGTGATGGGACATCCACTGCTTCTCTGGGCAACCTGTTCAGTATCTCACCTCCCTCTTAGCAAAAAATTTCTTTCCTGTATTCAGTCTTAAGCTAACCTCTTTCAGTTTAAAACTGTTGCCCCTTAATCCCAAGGTAAAATTTAAAGTGGAAAAAGTAAAGGAAGGAGGAGGATAATAAATTTTAAACCTATCCTGGGGACTGCTTGAGCTCTTTATATTGAAAACACAGGTTAATAGCAATAGGCAACTTGCAGGGACATTAAAAAAATGCTTCTAATGTCACTTGATTATCATTCATAGGAAGCTCAGACTAAAAAAAATTGTCCATTATTTTATTGTCAATGATATAAGAAAATAGCTCCTTTAATTTTATAGCATTGTAGTGCTGATGAAAGTTCAAACAGCACTTGTGTGTAGCAGTTGAGATGACTACAACAGAATTAACTTTATCTTACTGGTGGATAAACTGTGTATGTATAAAAGCAACCTAGAAATACAACACCAGATGTTCAAGAAGAAAAAAGGAATAAAAACCAGGTTAAGTCTAACCCTTAGTAAATAGGCTTCAAAATAAAGTGTAAAACTAGAAGTCCTTAGATTTGGGAATGTTAAGTCTATCATCAGTAAAAGTGTACAGATTTGATTAAAACTTGAGAAAGAATATATAGCGTGGTTAAATGACAAGTTTCAAAAGATAAATTCCTTCAGAAGTATTGCATAAATAATGTCTAGCAAAGGGTGGGGCAGGAATACCATTCCCTTACAAGGAGACTTGAGTATGAGCTATTCAGACATATCCTATGGCACTCTGGATAAAGGGAAAGTCAAGAAAATTGAGACTGAATAGAAAAAAGTAAAAAAGAACCCCTGTCTCACAAGGTGATTGAATGCTTTGGTGGGTACTGAACTTCTGAAGGTAGCTATTAAATTATCATGGATACATCAAGTTTCAGTCCATTAAATAGCTATGATAATTAAATCTGTCTTGTTTATTGTTGGACAGGTATATTTGAATCCATATCAATAAGGATAAGTAAAATATTACATTAAATTGTAGATGGTCAGGGGTTCCCAATGGGTAGAATGATCTTTGGTTCATCTTAAAAAAAAAAAAGGGAGAGAATGGGACTTGCATGATCTATCTCACAAGCAGAAAG
The DNA here is from genome assembly GCA_025920805.1 of Petroica traversi. Lineage (NCBI taxonomy): Eukaryota > Metazoa > Chordata > Aves > Passeriformes > Petroicidae > Petroica > Petroica traversi. The sequence goes on from JAHLSL010000040.1 coordinate 6,414,854, forward strand.
AAACTCTGTGAGCCTGATCTGAAGTGTCCAAAGCTGAGTTTTTGTTTGTATGTGCACTGGAATACTTGAACAGGAATGAAAAGCAAACAGCTTCCAAGGAAGAAGAGGCAAACCTATAATTTTAAAAACATAACAAATAGAACTTTAGATACAGATATACTCTTTAAAACTCTTGATACAATCATGGGTTTTTCCTAAAAAATCCCATAATTTATTATTTATTGGTTTCAGAGCTAATTCTTTCCATGGGTTTATTTGGGGAAGATTGTCAAATAGTGAGAAGTAAATTAATGGTAATTATTAAAAATGAGAAATGGAAGGTAGATACCAGAAAACGTGAGTGTAAATCACATCTTTAGTTTGTCTAAAGGCTAACAGTTAGGATATTTCCCATGTCAAATTTTCTCCAGATAATTATATGACATGTGAAAATTGAAGAAAGAACTTCAGAGAAGAAAAAATTTAGAGTTGACACTAAATTATTGAGAGTAGTCAAGTATAATGAAGCCTGAAAACATTCTGAAGTAATGATAAGGTTAGATGAATAGGCAGTGGGACAGGTAATGTAATTCATTTCTAACAGATGTAAGAAAATCCTAACTGGAAGGAGTGACTGGACTCCTTCATACCTCTGGCATCAAAAAGTAATTATAACCACTGAAGAAATAAATCCCATTGGCACTGAAGTTTGAACAACTGAATGAAAACAAAACTACACAAATGAATTTTCTTCTTATTCAGTATCTGGAGCCTGAGGTATGTGGCACCAGCCACAGCCAGTGATAGGAAATTAATTCCCACTTCTTCAATTGCCTAATTGAAATAAAACTTTTGTCACTGATTTTTATGGCCAAAAATTCATTTTTAACAGAACGTGAAAATTTGACAGTCTTTGCTTTAAAAGAGAAACTTCTCTTTGACTCAAATATGTAAATCTCTAGAAGGTGCCTATTGCAATGGTAACTTCTACTAAGTCACTAAATGTTGGAATAGACATTCAACTATCTTGAATTAACACAGAAAATGTGAACCTTGCATTGGTGCAGATTTGCTGTGAATCTAGCCAGAATCTGGCTCCTCAACTGCTGAGATCATAGTGGGTTTTCAAGCTAAGTTAACTTAAAGTTTGTCTTCAGTTTTAAGAGTTATTGAAATTGTCCTGCAATGGATTTACTCTACAGCTTTAACAGAAAATGTCCATTCTCACGTGTAAATTTATGACATTAAAGTGATAAAGAAATTCAATTAGAAAATAAAACTGAGTGTTTCATTTCAAGTTGGAATTTATGGTCCAAGATAGTCAAGAATTATAGAAAATCAGGTAACTAACAGTAGGATGATGACGATGCGTGTTTATCCTGGGATGCCTCAAATGGATTTCAATTTCTGGACAGACAATTCATGGCAGTGACCTGAAACCAATTCTCTGGGATATGTGCAGGCTGCCCTCTTTCTCAGTCCTTGCTGATAGTGCAATTTTCCTTTTGTATTAGAACAGCCATATTGATTTGCTCATGGACTAAAATATGCTCCATTTTTACATGGCCAGGCTGAATGTTCAATACTCAACCTGGAAACAGAGAAGGCTGAAAACCATTTAACATGCTTTAAAGAGGGGGGGTAAAAAAAATTAAGTATCCAAGTAGCATTGGTTAATCAGTGTTTATTATTTTGGGACACAAAATTCCATGCTCAACAGAGTTAATATTTATTTATGTGAATAGCATTTTTCTGGTAGCTATGAGATTTGGACATGTTAACCTTTTAGGGGAAAGTTCTGTAAGCCCAAAGATGTTTTATATTGAAAAATTACAGACTGCTTATTGAGCCATTTTTTAGTCCTCAAGTTCACGCTAACAAGTAGTTTAAATAAAGACAGTTTTTAAAAAAAAACCTTTTAATCCCCCCCCCCCCCCCCCAATATATTTCAGAATTTATTTCGGGGAAGTAGATGATAGTTTTGTTCTTTTCATCATTGTTAAAGCTATTTTGAGTATAAGTTTTTGATAAATTCAAGGTACAAAGTGTACAGATAAAACAGTGACCAATAACTTTAAAATAAAAAGTTCTGTGGTTTGTTTTTTAATTTCTTCCTCTATTCTACTTCCTCATGTATTTCACAGCATGAATAGGAATATTCCAGAGCAGAGTGAGAACTTTGCCAATAGGGCTTTTTTTCCAGACACATTTGAATTGTTCATATCTAGTGGCACATATAAAATTACTATAGCTGCATTGCAGATTATCCTGCTTCTCAAAGTGCTGTACCATTTCAGAATATAATAAAAACTACACAAAATCATTTCATAAAACCCCATTTTTAATTGTAAAACTTTTAAAAAATTGCCAGTCTGTAAGTTTTTTTAGAACCTGCAAAACATTTTTTCTTATTTTAAAAAGGTAAGTAGGGCACCATATATTTATATATTGATATAATATACATGTAATAGTATTAAATAGCAGAATTACAGCTATTTCTACTCTTGTCATTGCATATGCCACTCTTCACCTGGAAATATGCAGTATTACTTTGTCGTTAGGTTTTATTGGTCCAGTTGTGTTTTACAACTCTTCTGCTTTAGAGTGGAAAATGAGACTAGGAAATGATTAGTTGTCAATGAAGGAGAACATCATCAATTCCAAATCCTAAAAGTAAAGAAGCTGCAACTCTAAATGTCACATGTGTTTAAATCTGAGTTGATAAAGCAAGGACTTTTATGACTGGTTACACCCTGAGTATGATGTTATTGTACATCCCTGAGATTGGAATTCCTATGCATAGACAGATAAATTTAGATTAAATGCACACTAATTTCCATTAATTCTGTTAATTGTCATATAATTTATTATATTTGAAGCCACTTACTGCAATCAAACTGCAAATCTGATTTATTAAACCAGGATTTGAGACATCAGGACTCCTTGCACAATTGAGTGAAAAACGTGACAGGAGGGGTGGAAAATTAAAACCAGCTCTTACAACTTATGTTGGCCCAAATCTGCAGATGAATGGATGTTAATTTACATTGTTCCTTTCCTTGTAGTCACTTCATGGCAGAAACTTTCTGCTTAGTAACAAAGGATTTAATAAAACCTTTAAGCTGGAATGTGCTGATATTCATTTGGTTCCAGTTAGATTAATGGTGTGCTTAAAATTAAGTGCTTGGGTAAGGTGCTACTGTTTAAGTTGTGTCATTCTGCAGAGAGCTAAATAACCATGCTTATCCATGAGGGAAAATGCTAAAGCAGCATAGTTTGTGCACTCTGTACACAAAACAAAGAATAAAAACATATATAATTGTTTTTTAGCTTGAGATCCCAAATTTGGCCTGGTGTTCTACCAAGATGTGCTGGGTCAAAGCTCACATTCAGGTCTTATTGAGTAATAGATCTGCCCATGTGAAAAACTTTGGTGTGTGTCCCATCTATCATAACTTGACTTTTATCTAACTTATCAATTTTTTCTTAATAGAATTTTTTTCCCCCTAATAGTTTCTTCTTTTCCACAGGAAGCATTTAATAGTGAGTATAAATACAGGTCAGATCCATGTAAGTGTACATAATTTTCTTGTGCTTTGTTTTGTAATCAATACAATGGCCCACTTACCATGTTAACAGCATGTCATCTGGCCTGAAGATGATTATTAAGCCAAAGATAAACATTTGAAGTTTTCTTTCTGCTAAATTTTACTTGTTCTATTTCTAGCAGACAACTGAACACTGACAAAGGAGACTAAATTCCCTCCTAATGACTTTGAGGAATTTATAATGATTAATTTATTCATTTTTTGTCAATGTTTTCCAATCACAAGTGAGAATATATTTTGAGTAGTGTTAAAATGTATTGTTGAAGTGGCTGAGAAAAGCAATTTCCAGGGAACAATAAATGCCAAAGGTAGAAATTAAGTGCTCTGGCTATCAACAAAACAAAACAATAACCTGGCAAAGGGTTCATTTAGCACCCTTCCAGATGGCAAGAATTTTCCACAAAAGCACACTGTTTGCTGTCACTATTGCAAACATATGCATTTCATCTCTAATAAAGATATGTCTCAAATTATTCCTATACCAATATGCACATCTAAACCTTGGTACTATGTATTTCTAGCAAGAGTATTTCTCCTTGCGTGTAGGTAGATTGAAATCAAAATGTGATATAAAAGGAATTGTAAATCATGATTTGTCACCAAATTGAAAATGAATTGTTGAATGGAACTCGATCCTCTAGTGCTTTGTGCAATCACTCTGCAAAGTAGTTAATTTGTTAATATGCTAATTTTCTCATTTTCTATCTTTATATTGGATCCTCTGCATGAAAGTGAAACCCAAATTTTTGCACAATAGGGATTCTGTTTCAATGATTCTAAAATAAAATGAAGAAGTTATTGAAGCGATGGTAATACTTTATGAAGCATGATGTAACTCAATTATAATAGCAAGTGCATTTGTACATTTTTCAAAGAGCAAAAGTATATATGAATTTTTAGGTACTGGATTTCAGAGGTATTTGAGGGGGTTTTAATTCATTTTTGAATATATTTTTAAAAAGATAAAAATCTAAAAGTTAGAGAAAATCCCTCAAGGGAAGTAATTATTCAGTGAAAACTGTATAATTTATCTTAATTGCAACTGAATGTTTTCCATTTCAATGTATAGTTTAAATAACCAAATAAATTACTTGAAGTTTGAAATTCGGTATAAACTGTACTGAAATTTTCAATAAATTCTTTCTTCTGACAGTTTTCCCACATAATTTGTGATCATCATTTCATGACTTGTGATGGTCTGTTGTGTTTTATGTTGTCTGTGAATTAATAATTTCCTTTTTTTTTTTTGTTCTCATAGCAGTAACTATTTTTTAGTATTCAATGGCAAAAATGAAACCTGGGAACTTTCTGGTTCATGTGGAAGAACAAAGTGTCAAGGAAAGCATGTGCTAAGAGCATTGCATTCAGTGACTTGTAGTTTCAAAATATGCCCTGACTTGAACATAGCTGTGCACCACATGTAGAGCTATCATAACCCTGGAAGGAGGAAATGGAAGCTTCATGTCAAGAGAATGAGTATCTTAAATCTTTTACTAGCAAAGTTAAAAACAATGATGAAAGAAGGAATACGTTTAGAATAAGTTAGTTAATTTTTAATGGTAGCTCTTTGCTTTGTATCAGCTGGGATTATAAGGTGGAACAATGTCAGAAAGAAAGAGTGTCTTGATACCCTCCAATGGATGCCTTTAATGCAAAGAATTCTGCTCTTAAATCTGTTATACTTTTAGACATTCTGCTCTTTGTGCCAATTTCCTTCATTCTGATCAGCCAAATTCAGACATTTGTCCCTCTGCATCTCTGGCCAGGGAATTGATCTGAGCTGCACTGTCTCTTTACATTGAGTTCAGCTTGTTTTGATTTTTCTCCTCTCTTTTAATGCTAGTATTCTGCCTGTTTCTTTATGTTTTGATTATAAAGCCAATTTAAAGCAGCCTCTGTCAGTGTTATCCGATTGCGATAACCAGGAAAATTCAGTTATTTTCTAATCTAGGCAATGGAGATACAACTCTGTTCTCTGCATCCTTGTTGCATTAACCTTTGCCATGAAGATTCCAACTAATCAATAACAGTCAAGTTATAGGCAGTGCGAGGGAGTCAGAAAACTATTTCCTGATTTTTGGTGATAGATAGGAGTGAAATTTCCACCCCCCTGAAGTAATCTGGTCATCCAAAAGATCACCCAGATTTTAAGACAGATGAAATTTTCTTATGTGTGAAGGAAATAATGAGGGGACAGACACTGAAAATATGGAGAGAAAAAGCCATGAATACAGTGAGAAGATAAACAGCTGAGAGATTTCAAGTCCCCACAAACTATGAACATGTTGCAGTCACTTTGGCAATGCAAAAGTTTCTAGCAGTGAAGAACTGTAGCCAACAGAGTTTGCATCTTTTTAAAGAGATTTCAAGAGTAAACAAAGGCCAGGTGTCATTGGCTCTTACTGTCAAATTCATTCTAACCTTCCAAACCAAGAACTTAGTCATAGTTTGTATTTTCTTTGATCCAGATATTGTCAAAAATGGGAAATTACAGTTTTGTTACTAGTTTAAAATAAAATATTATATTATAAAAATTAATACTTTTTAGTAAATACTTTCTGTGTAAATATGTACATTTATTATTTTATTTTAATATCATTTATTATTTATCAATTAGCTCACATATCATTGGCCTTTTGAAGTTGTAGTAGGTTTGTATCAAGATAAAAGTAGAGGTGAGTTAGTGGCAAATTGTTCTGGATGACACATCCATCTCTCTGAATGGAGTAGAAACCAAAGATGCATTTTTTTCCCCCATCCACTATTTTCTGTTTTCAGTTGTACAAGACAGGGGTCTGCAGTCCAGCAGCTGCACTGATCAGATTCATCTGAGATTTAATTTGTGTCCTTGGAACCCTTTATCATAAACTGTGAGCCAGGGGGACAGTGAAGTTCAATTTTCCAGGCTATATCAGTGTATTTTAGTATAGAAATTGGAAAAGAAAAATAAGTTTATGAAAGAATTTCTTTCTGGAAAAGGCAGTAGAAGTCTCTAGAAATATATATAATGTTCTATTTTTGGAACTGCATCTCTTTCTATTTGTTTCTAACAATTAATCGGGACAGACATAATCTGGAACATAAATATGAAAGTTAATTTGTGTGTGACTCTATATGATGATGGACATGAACAGGAGGGTCCTGTGTTTTGGGCAAATGGTTCTGAATCAGAGAAATGCGTCAAGGGAAAGCCTATAATTTTTATATATGTGCATGAAAGGTTGGGATACTTAATTTATTAAATCAATAATGTAATCCAGGAGTATATTTACTACACCAAATCTCAGAGGCATGAAATTCTAATAGAATGGCATATGTTTTGGCAACTTTGTTTTACTCTGAATTTTAAGGTTTATTGCTTTCTTCCGCTCCTGAAAATATTTAGTGAATATTTGGCAAATGCCAATTCATAAGTTGAAGTTTATTGACATGCAAAAGAATCACTCTTCCCCAGCCCAATCGGAAAGTGTTGTGTACCTAACACTGCAATTGTGTTCTACAATTTAGCTCATAAATATGCTTTGAATTGAAATAAACACTTAGTAAGAGTGTGTAAATAGTACTTCTTCAAGCAAGGTGTTTCTTTGCAGGTAAAAATAATAATGTGCTGCCGATTTGTAATCTGGTAACTTTTGCACGTTATTTTTCTGAAAATATTTTAATATAATCTACATAGTAAATTATGTTGTGGCTGAATATTTGAATTTCAAGGGGGAATTAAAAGAAACTTTCAGCTGTGTATGTTAATGAAAACATACACCAGCATGATTAAAGTTTTTGCAAAGGTCTCCTAATACCAACTGTAATTCTGTCTGAAGGTTGCAGCTTAGAATCACTGAGGCATTTCAATTTGTCCCTTGCTTTTCCATCCCCTAAAACGGGAAGATCTCATCTGGATAGGTTGACACTAGAAATACTAAGCTCTCTTGCATAATGATGCAAATTTATGCTGTCATTGAGCAGAACTATTTCCTTCCTTTTTGACTAATATTGCCATTCCACACCACAATTACTGTGTTGAGTGTGTCTGCCTTAGCCTGCTGTCCCAGTGCAAATGAGCATCCTCTCTGATCAGCATCCTTGCACGAGGTGATTGCTGTGGGAAAAATAATTTGAGTACAGTAGGTGTCATATTATCATTGCTGTTTTCCTGGAGGAATTTAGTGTGTTATATCCTTATCTTGCTTATGATCTGTAAGTAGGAAAATATCTAAAATTTTCCGAGATTTAGTGAAAAAAAAACCTCATTTAATGTTTTGTGTGGACATATGCGCTGCTGTAAGCTACATATATTTTTATCACAGAGGAAATCAGGGGGAAATAAAAGCTCTTAAAAACAGTCCTTATACTCTCCATGAAAAAACTTCCAGTAAGGATTGTTGACAATGTGCTAAGTAACATGAGAAAAGGTAGCTGAATGGAGTCTCTTTGTAATTAGAATTTCTTGTCAGAAAAGACTTTCTTTAGGAGTGTAAATTATTTGAAATGAGCAGTTTTTACTTCATTTTTTGAGACAGCTAAATGGAATTGTTAGTGAGATGTTGCTATGAGGAACAGGAGGAGATTTTTGGTTTTGTTTTAGTACTTTTTCAAGTGATAGGGGTAGAAATCAGAGATCTGAATATCTCTTTCTATAGCATGTGGCCTAATTCTGGAAAAAAACTCCAGCTTTGCTGATGTTTACATTGTGTTCTCTCTGAATGTTTCCCGTAAAAGTTTTTCTATGTAATCTCTTGTCTCTTTAACCTTTATAATGCTCCTTTACTCCCTTCCTACATATCTTTATAGTGGATAACTATTGGTGTGGAGTTGTATTTCCCTCAATTCAGAGCTTTATTTTCATTTAACACTCCTAGAAAGCAGGATGACAGTCTGTTCACTGTCCCATTGCCTATTTACATGCCCAGCCAGGCAAATAATTTCTTTATGCTACTTTGAAATTACTTATCCATCTCTGGATGAGTAAATTCATAGAAATGAAAATATGACAGCCAAAATTAGAGTGTGTTTTCAGGACCCTTAAAGACAGAACATTATTTTGTGTCTCACTCCAAGTATTGTGAAAGATCAAATACATATCACATTTTACAGAAATATCAATTCTGACCCACCTACTCTTCAAGTAAAACTCTTGAAACTTGGGTTTCTGTGCCAAAAATAGAAGTGTTTGTAGCAGCTGTTGGCTTGAAGGAGTTGGAGTGTCTGTTGGGGAAAGCACGCAACAGTTAGAGAGACAAAAATCACAGCTGAGACAGGCAGCTAGAACAGTCTGAGAGTCCTGGGGTGTGTGAAGAGGCAAAAATGTTGGATATATCACAAAGCACAGATTATGAGACATCAGTGAATAGAAATCTATCCTATTAAAATTAGCAGGACCAATTGCAGAGTAAAGTGCTGTTTAACATGCACCAGCTGCTGCTGCTTCTCTTATCACACTGCATGACACATCCTGGGACTGTCAAATTTCCTCCCAGTCATGTATTCTTGTCAATATCTCCATTCTGTTAGACTGCTTTGAGATTTATCTTTTCTTTTCACAACCTTTCTGAGACCTCTCCTTTGATTTCTCTGGTTGTGTCTTTTGCTGTAGCTTCTTATTTTCTTCCAGTCTTTGTAGGAGTCAGCTCTGAAGTCATTATTCACCTTATCAGCTACCAAGGGTGATTTAGGGTGTATAATTAATTCTAAGTAGTGAGCTAGCTCTTAGAAAAAGCCTGAACATATTTATTTTGTAATATGTTTTAATCAATCAGCTATAATTTAGAGGTCTTGCATGCAGGAAAATTTATGTGGTAGATACAGCATTAGAAAACCAGATGGCAAAGAAGAAATTGGAAATACAGCAGATGGACAATGAATGATATGGAAATTAAATAAGGTTTGAAGGGTCTTGGGGTCTAACTGTAAATTTAAAGAGGGAGATACCTATTAAGTTAATTTTATCCTTTTCATACTATATTATCTCATTTTATTTATTTATTTTTATTTATTCCAATTTTACTCTTTCAAATAATATTTTCTTGGCTTGTAGTTTGGAATATTAAAAAGTTTTTTTACCGAAAGAGAATCACAAAATGTGCATTTTTTTGTTATGGTGCAGTTTCATGAAGGAGAGGTTAGAAGTTTAGAGCCTTGTGCACAAGAATTTATCTCTGTCCTGTTGAAGTACAAATATCAGGTTATTCTTTTTTGATGTTTATCAATTAACACAAGGCAATAGGAAAAACAACCTCTCTTAGAAATTTGTTAATTTTAATGTCTGTACCTGTGATTTCGCCAGAGAAAAATAGTTACTACCAAACTTTTCCCACATAGCTTGTATTTACTGTACATTGACTTGTATAATGGATTATAGAAGATGATAGATTTGTCATGGAGCTTTGTTTACACTACATTTGAAGCCATTCAGCCGTAAAATCAGTTTAAGAAAGAGCAAAGTTGATTTCTTTACATGATTTACTTGGCTTTTCTTTTTTCCAACAACAAGGTCCATATTGCAACAAATATATTACCTTCTATTTCTGGAGAGAGAAATGGATTAGCCACCAAATGAAAACAGACAGTTTTGAATTCTTAAAAAAAACCCCACCCCCAGAAAACCCTACAGCAAAAACCCACAAAACCTAACAATAACTCTGTGACTTGAACCAGCAATATTGAAGTTTTTATCTGAGAAATGGAAGCCTAGAAAAGGAAATAGGTTTTGGAATTAATTTAGAGTGAAAAAAACCAAAACATAATAGCAGTAATAAAACAACCCCATGTCTATACTCATATTGGTGCACATTTTGAAACCATCCAAAAGTTGTGGCAAAAAAATCCTCTCCTCTTCCTATTAAAATTTGATTTTAATTTTCTTTTTTTTTTTTCTGATTGCTGTACAAGAGTCCATGTCAAAAGCTTATATTAGCACCAGAATTTTTTTTTTCAGATGGCCTGAATTAACTCACCAAAAGAACACAAAATCTAAATCAACCTCCAAGGACATCAGCCACTGTTATATTCACAATTTTTAGCACCCTTCCAAGGCAGCAAGCTGTATATGCAGATAGAGCTGTAGCTGGGAGTTATGGTCCCCTGTAGCAAATAAAATTAGGGGCAAAGCCAAGAGCTCCAATGATTCTCACAACAGAGGCTTCTAAATTCTTCATGAGCAGCATGTTTTTTATCACTGGAACATAACTAGGTCACATAACCATAAAAGTGGCAAGCTTTGAAAAATCTGAATTTCTTCAAAGTATGGTGAGATGAAATCTTAAGCCTTGGATCTGAGAGATGTTCATAGACATGACAACGTGAGAGCCTGTGAACCTTACAAGAGCAGGAACAGCTCATACTTCATGAGCATCAGCTCTGATGAGTAGCTAGCTTTGATTGGGTTTGATTTTTAGTGATCTGTTCAGTGTTTAGAGTGTGGACTGGCTTTATTGCCTTGAAGGATTACAGACTACCTTTTTCAGATTAGTGTAGGCAGCTGAAATAATTATTTTGAAGAATGGCAGTTTAATTTAATATAAAAAGTTAAATTTCCTCTCAAGATTCCAAAAGGAAAAAATGCATATTATATTTTTTCTTTTTTTTTTTTTAAAGTTCCTGTGTGAGATCAGTACTTAAAAAGGCAAAATAAATATTTCTACAAAGTCCAAGTCAGAAATTAGACTATGCAGTCATACAAGATTCAAAACATGGGCTTAAAAGCCCATATTTAAATAGAAAAGTCTAAGCAACATTAAGTTTTCCTACCTGTACCTCAAGAATTTTATTATAAGCTGTCTTTATTGCATCTCTGAGAGCACACAAAGGCAGGTGGGAAAAAATCAAACTCTAATAAAGTACTCTAAGACAGAGTGAAGTTTGCAATAAGGAAAGGTATCAATAGATCTCTTAAATATTTCATGGGTATTATCAAGCTCTGAGATTCGTGTCAAGCATTGATATAAATAGCTAAAGTAAAGATGAAAGTGCTTTGCTTCTCTTCAGGGTTCTCTCCAGATGTGTGGTGGAGCAGTTCCTCAGAGCTGCTGTTTCACTCTTCTCTTTTCCTTCTGGTGCAAATAGGACTGAAAGAGCAGGAGTATCTGCAGCACCAACAATCAGAGGGTTTTGCCTTCCACTGATTTCCATGCAGAAGGAGAAGCAGCTGCAGAACTCAACAAGAAAAGGTTTTGGAATGAGGACTGTCCTGGCTTGCAGGTCTCAGATGAGATGGGACACACAGGAGAAGGAGTTCAGAGCATTGGGGTGCACACTGACTTTTCCTACCTTTATTCACCACCACATGTGACATGCTAACCCTGAAAAACCTCATTTCATGATGAGCAGCCTTGAAGTTTCACTTTGCAGAATTGGTTGGGGGGGAATATGAAAAATTGCTATAACCAATTTATGACACTTTTTTTTTTTTTGATATGGCAAAGTTCTACAGAAATTGCATCTGTACTGGCTTTGTCTTGTCAGGAAGTACTTCAGATAAGGAGGACACTTGCACATGTGAGGATTTTGAATTACTTTTTTTTTCCAAAACTTCTTAATTGTCAATCTGATAAATTTTTTAAATGTATTATCAGAGTTTGTCATTACAATATGACATATTCCACTAATGTTTATATATATATATATATATATATATATATATATATATATAAAATTTGCTAAATTATTATATGCAGCTATTGTAACCTCAGAGTTGAAATAGCCGTTTGCAAAATCAGATTATTTAATACATTACAAGTAAAGGAAATATTAAGTACTCTTTATTGTTTTAAGATTAAAAACCCCCAGTTTTTTGTTTCAAAAATGTCTAAAGGATATACATAAGTGTAGACTGATCTATCAGAATTATAACCCAAAGAGACACTAGAAGTAGTTTTTTGCTCTGTATTTGTAACTGAAAAGTCCTGACAGATTTTGAAAGGCTTTTCTGAACTATTTCATTATAAGCTACACTTTCTGCTTTAACATTCATACAAGACCGCCAAGCTTTGAGAAAAGACAATTCTTTGCAACTTCTATAATTTTATTAAAAGAGAATTGAGATAATTTTTTTTCATAATGTAAGAATTAATCCCAGAACATGTGCCCCAGAATGTAATACATGTCAAAGGGCACTTTAAAAATGGTGAAATTAACTAACAGAACAAAATTATTTTGAAAATTCAAGCACGTGATGAAGATATTATTCTAGCTCAGAAAAATCCTTGCCTCAGGTATATGGGGTGAGAGGCTGCCAGTATAGGAAATATCACTTTATCCTGGTTTTATTATCTATTTAAATGATCTTTATTGGTTAAATCATCACACTTAGTCATTTCCAGAGACAGTAACCCAGACTAAATGGACCTTTAATCTGACCAAGTTCAGCCACAGATGTCTATTCTTGGTAGCTCTGTCTAGATATTGAATATGGAAAAGATTCACTTATCACCACATAAGGACCAGATAGTTCAGGTTCCCTGGCTATTTCATTAAAGAAGGCAGGTGCATTTCCTTATTTCAGCTCTACGTATTCTAAAGGATATTTTCCATTTTATGTTAGAAAATAGCAGCTAGATTGGCTTGTGCTGTTTTTTGTGTCCAGACTGTCCAAGTGAAAGCTCATACCTGGAGTCCAGTGTGCTTTGTGCTGTTACAGGCAGACCTAAGACCCCAAATGACTTTGTAGGATGATGATGTTGGTGTGTCTCTGTGTGTTTTCTCAGCTTATTCCAACAGTGAATTTTGAATCTGTGCATTTCAGGTCTAAATATTTTGTCACTGTTGGACTTCTAAGTAAATTTTCATAGCTCCATCTCAGTCTTCAACAGGAACAAAAAATCAAGATTTTATCAGGCAGGAGTCAATCCCAACTGTGAGATCCTGGAACACTGACATTTTGAAGATCATAAATGCATAAGGGAATGAGATTGTGTGAGAAGGCTGCTAGTAAGGATTAACCTTAGCCTGCTATTAAACCTAACTAGATATATGTTCAGAAGAATCACACAAAAAAATATTATATATTTAGTTTACTGCAATTTTAAATAATGGTTATCTGTAATGGGGCATTTAAGCTGAGATTTGGGAATTTCACATGTAATGAAAACCAATAAGGTACATTTAAAAGGGTAACAATTAGGAGAAATTCCTAGGTGCATCTGTTCTCATTCAGCTGGGGGAGAAAATGACAGGTGGGTTTTAACAATCATTCAGTTTGGGTACAGTGGGTACTTAACATTTTGATTGATGTATCTTTGATAGATCCTCCCACAATAAATATATACATTGTGCATATATATGAAGCTGTTCATTAACTAGCCCAGTAACAAATACAGATTTCTGCAAAGATGTATTTTTGGTTCTTTTTTAAAAAAGAAGAGAACTTTTTTTCTGAAACTCTATCATTTATGATTGCTAGAAAATTTTATGCATGAGTCATGAAGTTATGATATGGTAGCCAATTGGAAATGTTTGATTATTTGATAACTTTATCAAATAACATTAAAATCAGAACAAAGGCATTAGATAAGGAGAAAAACAGTGATATTTGAGGGGATTTAGGGCATAGGGATGGGATTTATACCAGAGAGATTTCCCTTGCTGTAGTGATAGATATGAAACAGCTTGTGTTCACACTGCTCAAGACAAATCCTCTGACAGGCAGCCCTGCTCTCCCTAATCTTGGCTGGCTCAGCAGCTGCTCCAGGGCCCTTTGCGCTCACTGGGGGGTGCTGCTGGCAACAGGGACACCGTGTTGGACATGCTCTTCCTTCTCCCACTCTGCATTGTCAGGCTCTAGTAGAGAAATCACCTTCCCAAACCTGTTTCAGTCAGAGTCCTGTAACTGCCTGATGCTCTGTGCTGCCTCTCTGCTGATTTATTTGCTGTTGCTGTTCAAGTGGCCAGGATGTCATCTTGACCACATCACTGGGTGTGTTGCTTCTTCCTCTGCTCTGGACACCTTCCAAAATGGGAGGGAATCCTGCTTGCAAGACCCTGGGACATAAACCCTAGGGAGAGTGAGGTTGTGTGGGCAACTTTTATACACAGAGGATCACATTTGAGACTGTCAGGATCAGCATCACAATCGAGGCTGAGTGTATCCTTTTCTCAGGCCCTAATGACAGTTGGACAAAGGCTCACTGCTGAACCTCTGATGCTTCTCAGCTACTGTGACATAATTTCTCCACAGGAATGAGCAGAGTAGAGGTCTGGAAAGCTCCACCAGACTGCCTGACCCACGAGTAGAATTCATCAGTGATTTATTCAGATGCCTCCCAGGGCCTTGGAGAGCTGTGGTCATCAATGGGATTTTCATTCCCATGTGGCATCCCTATAAAGAGCTCAAATACCCTACCTTTATAACAAGCAAGAAGTCAGAGACTGCCATGGAGGAGTCATGAGTGGAATAACTGGCTGCTCTGGTATTTGATGCCTCCAAATTCCATTTTTTGCCCATTTTGCCAAATTAGAGATTCTTCTGTGACTGTGTATGAACAATTCTAAACTCTGAGAAGAAAATGCCACAGAGTGAGCTAGTCCCACAGGTGTACCTGAACCTCAATGTGTTGTTTATGAGGTGGGGGAAAAGAAGGAAATTTCAAAATACGATACCTTAGTCAGCCTGTAGTGGATGATGTATGACCAGGGGAAAATAGGGAGACAGTGAAGGTCATGTGAGGCAAATGTCAGGGTTGTGAATGTTGCTCTAGCAGGATGGTGCTCTGTAAAACCAGTGAGCACAATCTCAGGCAGCTGGAGTCCTTTACTTCAAAATTCAGTGAATGCTTTTTTTTCCCCCCCACCCCCATCTGAGCAGCAGAGTGTCACTGTGAAAGATGCACTTGTTCCCTGACCTATGCAGAGAGGATGCCTGGCAGCTCATATTTTTGCACTGTTTGTTGATGTTTGTCTGCTCTTGACGTTCATACATGTGTATGGCTGTGATTTTATCAGTCTCACTCACTGTTCCTGGCCAGAGCTGGGATGCAACTTTCTGTCACACAGACCTGTTGTCGGGAGGAAAAGTCAGGTGGTGATGGGAGGCTGCCAGGTACAGAAGCTGCTGTTTCCTTGTGTCACCTGTCCCCTGCTTGTTTTAACCTAGTCCCTGCCATCCCTTGTCTGCCCCAAATACAATCAGTGTTCCCTCCTTGCTCTCTGTCCTCAGTCAGATGTAAGGAAAGATGCCACAAAACCTTTTTTTTGATGGTCCCCAAGGTCCTGCTGTGGCTTTGGATGCCAAGCTGCTCCAGGCCTCTGGCTGGCAGTTGTCCTCAATGATCTTTAGAGACTGCTGAGGTTTGAGTTGATGTGGCTGGCAACGTTTGCCCAAGATTTACCTCAAACACCAGCCCAGGAGCAAACTATCATGCATGAGAGTATCAGAGAAGTGGGACCAAAGACTAAAATGAGACATTAGCCAAATTGACAGTATAGACATGGTTATAATTTAGGAAATTTTGAAACCAATATTTTGTATCTCCTATGAAAAGCACTTGTTGTAATCTTGTACCTTCTCACACAGTGCATTTCGCATAACAATAATAGAGATAATTATGGTAATTACAATAAAAATTAATAATACTTGCCCTTTTTTCAGTAGATTTTAAAGTGCTTTTCAACACTGACTAATTAAGTCTAACAATATCTTGCGAGGTGGGTAGCAGGTGTTTGCTCATCTCTCTGGATCCTGTCACCCACCATAGTAGTACAGCTGCTTCTACTTGAGTCTCATTGACTTCTAAATTATCATCATGGCTTTCAGCAGATAATTTTCCCACATCCTCTCCACAGTGTGTCGAGAAGTGGAAGCCCTTTCTTACATGACTTTGGTTTTGACAACACTGGAAATTTGCATGGAGAGGACTCATGGCTTTATCCAGAGTGATAGGAATGGGGGGGCTGTGCAGCCGTGTGAGCCCAGGTACGTTTGCCATGTTTAAAGGTGGAGAGAATTTTGGAAGGGAAGCACGAAAAACCCTTTAAATTATGCAGGAAAATAATTTCAGATAATTCATCTAGGTAATGTTTAGTCATATGATCAAGTATATCCAGACTTGCCCACTAGGGAGAAAAAGTTAATCCAGGTTCTGATGATACTTGCTGAATCATCCTATTTTTTTATCCATCATAATTTTTTTTATCTCTTGTCTCCTTTTCATCTATCCCCTTAAACATATACATGCACACATGGTTCATATATTGTATTTTCAGATGTTAGCTCAGAGATTATTCATGTGGAGGCAAACTAAGCTGAGATGCAACCTGTTCCTCCTAATAATCATGGAATAATCTGGGCTCTTTGCAGCAAAACAGAGGGTTTTGAGAAGGATATGAAATGACAGATGCTTGATTAAATTTTTAAAGGGTAAAGAGGAGGATGTAGGGTAAATTTTCTGAACAGTGTACAGAAGAAAACACAAATCCTGTTATTAGTTTACAAGAAATGTGGGTGTTAAGTAATAACAGGATTCGTACACAGACGTTTCTGATATAACTGCTGCACAAATTTGCACCCATGCATTCAATGAGTTCAGACACTGAAAACTGGAATTGGTCTTTCAGTTTTTATATGTTAACAAAATTATTATTCCTCATTTTCTCAAGTAGGGTAAGAGGATTTTTAAGAATAGCACCACATAAAAAGCCCGTTTCTAACTGTGACCCTCAGGAAATTAATGATGACAGATAATCCATTAGGAACTTTGGATATGGACACCATATCAGCCCAATATTGTGCCAGATCAGGCAAGTATCTTTGACCAGGATGACACTTGTGCATCTATCAAGAAGGAAAGCACTGAAATCAAAGAGTTTGTAAAGGAACATAGCCCTGAATAGGGGAATTAGAGCATGTATGTCAAATTTCTTCTGAACAGAGTATTTATACAGTCATACCAGAGATTTTTTTTCTCAGTAGAACTGGAGGTTTCAAGAAGAGCAAAGCCCAAATCCTCTCATGAGGCCAATCAAAAGAACAGAGGTGCTACTAAAAAACCTGAATCATTTTGAATCACTGCTTCTGGACATTAGGGAAGACCTGGCCTGGCACCTAAAATGGAGAACAAGTATTGTATGATAACTAGGATAAATATGTAAGGGAATATCAATTAACTAAGAGTTAAATAATGTTAACAAAATTGTAAGGATTGGGATTAATAAGCACAATGTAGATGAACTCTAGACTTTTATATAAAATTTTTAACCCTTATAAGTTTTATATCTTTCCCAAAACCTCAGAAAAGGCTCAGAGTCCCAATGTATCTAATCTTGATAAATATTGAAGAACACAGTTTTCAAGTATCTTTTTTGGATTGTAAACATATAATAGATTATTTAGCCTACTTAAAAGGTATTATTCAGTCAAAAAAACCATTTGAACAGACATAATTCTAAAACTGTATCTCTTCTTACTCTATGAACTGTACTGTTAAAGCCCAGTGCCTAATAGTATAACATAATAAAGTTGAAATTCAGCCTGTTTTAGTAGTCCTCTAATATTTATTGGGAAAAAAATTGACAAGTGTTTATTCTGCTGATTGCAGAATAAAGTACTGATTCTACATTTACATAACTGCAGTAATATTGTGTATTACTTTTTCAATTTCCACTGTAAGTAGTTTCTGAAAATCAAGTCTTTTTCTTCAGTGCGGATCTGGTGTGGGGTACCTTAAAAGTTGGCTCCCAGAAAATGTGAGTACAGAGAAGTAGTATTTTTATTTGAAAAACAAAATAAGTAGAACTGTAAGTTATGCCCCTTGATTCAGGGGAGTTTCTGGATTTAGCCTTAATTAACCTTGTTGAAATTCACACTGACTTTGGGCAGAAGAGCCAGCCTAGGAAAGAAGGGCTGTGATAATGTATTTTGCTAGTCCTTTAACTAGAAGAGTTCAATTTGAACTCCAGCTATATAATTCAACTAAAAAAATCCTACTTTAACACATTCAAATAAATAACTTGGTAGCATGGGACCTTTCTGACGACCTCAGTGAAAATGTTTAATTTGAGATTCTTGACTCTTAGGAGTTCTTCACCTTTAGGTTGTTTGCAGAGAACTGGAAGGCTTCTTCCTAAACATTCTGTGATTTTGAATTAATATGGCACGTCTAACATTTTTCCTTGCAGATAACACCCTTCCCTGTAAAATAAATGGCCTGGGCACTGACACATGAAAACATTCCCAACTGGAACAGCTCTTAAAGCATTTGCTTAATGTTCTGCATAGGAGTGGATTCAAGCATGGGCTTATGAGCTTTCAGAATTCAGGCTCAGTACCTGGCCCTGTACCTGAGAGAATAAAACTCCATGTGTCATTAACCTTCCTATCCTGCTGCCATTAAAAAGAAAAAAAAATCATCTAGCTACTCAATTTAAATTGTGGTGACTGGCAAAAGATATAAGATTAGAAATGAAGCCAACAGCAAGTTTAATGATAGAGGCTCCATGTAAATCATGTTGGGTTTTAGCAGAATTATGATACGTGCTTTCAGAGGAGATTGTAGCAATCATTCTTTTAATAGAGAATTGAAATACTCTTTTTTAGTTAGTTTTTATATCCCCTTTTTTAAAAGGAGATACTGTTGCGATCTCTAATTCTTTAAAAATTGTCAGAAGGCAGAATGAGAAATATTGATTTTGAAGGTGGCAATTTTAACAACATCAGTTATTTTGGTCTGTGAGAAGTAAAGTCTGCCTGAAACAACTACATAGAGATGGGTTAGACCTGTTTGAGCAAGCTGCTCAAAATATGAAAATATTATTTCAAATGTCATACAGAGCTAGGGACAGAGTAGTTCTAGAGTTTTAATAACTTTTACTTGCATTAGTTTGTAGAAATCAAATGAAAAGAAATTTAAACTGGAAATGTAACTCAGCAGTTGCACTTATTGTGTCTTATGGAATCCTTTCTAGGGAAAGCAATTAGCCAAAGAAAGAATTTTAATAATATTAATTAACCAGATAGCATTTCTTTCTCGGTGTTAATGAAAATATTCTCTCATATAGCATTCTTTGATCATTTTGTTCTTTTTGTTGAACTCATAAAAATGAGGAATATATAGATTTATTAGATGATTAGTGAGACTGTAGGATAAAGCCATCTGTTTTCATGTAATTAACACAATATTAGGTTTAATAATTTGTACACAGCAAACTCAGATTTTCTAGAAGGACTTCTAAACTTGATTGGAAGTCATCAAAACAGGAAACATCCATAACACACCAGAGCAGCTTGTTCTGATGAATAACTATTTTAACATCTGTTATATGTGCCTAACCCTAATATCCACATCTTCTTGATATGGCTTTTTACTGGAGTAAAAAACTCATGGTTATGCATCATTTTTCCTCAGTAAATATTTATGGTCCCAAGTCTATCAAAGTTGTCATCACTGTTTTAGTTCACAAAGAGTATAAAGTTCTGTAGTGTATGCAAGGCATTTTTTTTTTCACTAGTCATTTGTGTGACACACACTTCTGTTTTAAATGTCCATTTTAAAATCTGGGCAAATGCAGCCAGATGTAATCTTCCATTGTCTCCTTCACCACCACTATTAATTAAGATAAAATCACTGGATTAAGTCTTATCATTCAAGTTTTTATGCATTTAAAGAGAATATTAGATTATAATTTTTGCCAACCACATTTTGGTAGTAGTTTTTAAAGTTTTTAAATTGTGTTAAACTAGTTATCCCCTTTGAAATTTAACTATTATTCAAAATACTTGTTTTGCAGAATATAGCTTCCTAAACTGTAGATAGTCTTCATTTCCTTCATGTAGTAAAATTAATATACTTTCTTGACTAGGTTCACCATATAAACTAATACACAGTCCAAAATAAGTACTGTTAGGTACAATATAACTGCCATAAAATGTTATAGTCCATAAGACCTTGGAAATGTATAATGTTGTTTCACACTCTCCTACGGATGTTCTGGAAAATCATTTCTCCTAACAGTTATTATAAAAAGATACGTGGGGATTAACTCCACCTATTTTCCTGTTGTTTTTTTGGAGCTTAGTTCTATGTGTCCATGTCTTTAGATAATGTTACAGAAGGAGAAATGCATTCTTCATTTCAGTGGTGGTGACAAGATTATATCTAATGCCCACTGCTGTTTCCATTTACTGCGTGTGAAGAACTTCCATGCAGCTACACATGGGAAAAACTACAGTACTATATCCAAGAAGAATCAGGGCATCTGGTCTGGAATCAACCACAGATGGGTACGTATGAACCTTGAGTGTGTTTTGTGCAATGTTGGAGAGGAAAAGTGTCGTATCCAGACTTGTATTTCAGCCTTGTTATGACAGATAACAGCTCAACTACCAGAGAGGCAAGTCTCTTCTGAGAAACATCCTTTCTGCTACATGGAACGTGAAAATCAACAAACTTTGTATCAGTGTTTGACAATATACTGAAAATAGCATTGTGTTGCTTGGGGAGTTTCTGAAAACAAGGACTAAATGTGTCCTCAGAGTAAATCTGTGTGCTACATCTCTGCCTTGTAGATCTAAATGTCTGCATGGAATTGATGGTTGTGGATATGCACGGGGGAACACCACAGCAAGAGCAACTTCTCTCTCATGGAGTAGTGGCAGAGGAGGCTCATATAGAATTTGTCAACAGGTCTCACAGAGCAAACATCTCTTGATGCCGAAATGATTTTTGCCTTTTCTTTCATATACCTTTTACACAGTTCTGTGTATTCACAAGTATTAGTATGCATACTTGTAACCCTTCACTTAGTCTAGTGCTTAGTGTTTTGTAAGTGTTCTGCAGGCTCTGAGACTGAACACTCCAGAACTGCAGAGCCAGGGAGACCAAATCTCCTACTATCTCAGAAAACCAAGGTCTCTCAGTAGGACAGATTCTGCAAACTAGAGCTGAGCCCACCCCAGCCCCATTATTTGGCTCCCTTGTTAGATATGCTGATGTGTAAAGTCGATAACTGGTGTGTGTGTTTGACAGTGTATGTGCATTGTGATGTGTTCTACCTGGGTGAAGTAGATACATCAA
The DNA here is from genome assembly GCA_025920805.1 of Petroica traversi. Lineage (NCBI taxonomy): Eukaryota > Metazoa > Chordata > Aves > Passeriformes > Petroicidae > Petroica > Petroica traversi. The sequence goes on from JAHLSL010000040.1 coordinate 6,436,437, forward strand.
ACAGGATCCTAATTAAAATACCGAGGTAACGACCCCCAGCCCTCTAAACATGTCTAGCCTAGTTTTCCTAAAACCAGGAAAAAAGCATCGCTCACATAGCTCAAACTTAATGCTTGTGTGCAGCAGCTCCCTCTCATTCCTTATGTTCAGTTAGAGATGTCAAATCACGTCTATAATTCCTGCAATTTCCATGCTTCCTGTTTCAAAGTCTATGGGTCCCTCTTTGTCACTCTGTCCATTGTTTTATGGTGGCCCAGAGTATTTCTATGGAACTAACAAAGAAGACTTACACTGCAGAAGAACAGGCCCTGAAGGGAACACAGTATGGAATTATCACTTTTCTTTACAGACCAATCCAATTTTAATCTATTTTGGATGCCAAATTGCAATCAGAGCTGAGATAACAATGTATACAAATTTGTATTTCACAACCTCCACATCATATTTAATTTTCAAATTACAGATAATCAAAACTGTGTTTTTCTTTTTCAAATATATTTGCTAATCACAATGTTGCACTGAATAATGTCTTTAGGGTCTTGTTTGTTTTACTGGGGGTTGTTTTTTTGTTTGGCTTGTTTGTTTGTTTTCTCTTAAAATATTCTTTTTATTTTAACAATGCCATTCAGCCACATTTTACATACAATAGTTTATTTGGACTGGAAGATATCATGTAGATATGGAGCTTCTGGTATAAATTAGAAAGGAACATTCTTTACTATGTATCTCACTATTTCCTTTTCATGTCGTATTGCAGGACATATTTGTGCTATATGGGTTTACAAATATGTCTAAATGAGGTAAAGAAAATAAACCAAACAGGAACATAGCAAAGCATGTTCAAAGAAATTATTTGGAAAAGTATATAAGAGAGCCATAAGCTCAACATGTCCTAACTGAATTCTGGTGTCACCAAAGCAAGCACCTAAAGTTCTTTGGCTGTAAATGCTGGGCTTCTCTGGTTATATAAGCTGCAGCACTCAGTTGTCAATTCAGTGAACAGAAAAAAATTCAGTTTTAGAGGAAAACAATCATTTTACCAGAAAATATCAACAGAAAACTTAACAAACTTTTTCTGAGCCTTAATTATTATTAACAGAAAACATTGAGCTATTCCTTACTAGAATTAAATTCCTCCACTTCTTTTTTTTTTTTAAATTTCATATTTATTTCCTTTCTCTGATATGGAATATAACTGCTGTAGGAACTATGAGGCAAAAAAAATTCTGGAACAAATGAGGTCACAATGCTAATGAAAAAGTTAGTGGAATAGTTTCTAACTTCAGCAGTTTATGTCCCTTTTTCTTCCAAGGCAGCAAATCAAAGTCATGGACCTGACCAGTGCAACGCCTTCAGTCTAAACAATCTTTATATGGCTGTCATCCACAATAATTGCAGCAAGGCAATGCTGAAGCAATAGTCACTAGCAAGAGTCAGACAACAACAGAAAAACCCTGGGCTCCTAAATATGACAGTACATTGCAGTAAATATTCAAGAACTGCTCACGCTTTTAAAGGAGAACTTTATTTTAAAAGAGTTTTTACATGGGTGTGAAAAAAACCAAAAAACTTTGGCACATTTGGAAGAGTTTGGTGGTGTTTGGTAAAGATGAGCTGCAGACATGACTGCAGGACACATTCTGTTCACATACATTTAATTTAAATGAATTTAAATCTCCACTTCCTCACATCCTGTATAAGTGCTTATTCCATTTCACAGTGAGTGTAACAGTACAAGTGTGAATATATTTGGTAGCTTTTAACATGTGTTTTGCAAAAAATAAAAGGTTTCCCAGATGGAAGCAATAGAAAATCAATCTGAAAGGCAAAATGATTCATTATTGGAATTAATTTATGGTGCTCTTTGATGTCTCCAGCTGAAATGGTGGCTAACAGCTGCTGCAAGGAGGGATTCTGCTCCTCACCCCTCACCCCTGACCATGCAATTGTGCCCCTTTCAGTGCTGTGATAACATGAGACTTCAGAACCTGCTGTCAAGAGAGTAAACCAGGAGAAAATAACTCACATATTTGGGTTACTTTCTTTCAAAATATTTTGTTGTAGATTTTTGGATGGCACATATTCTTGCGGTGGCAGCTGTTTGCAAAATTGGCACGCCAAGTGTCCTTGGTCTGGGTCAGGAATTGCCTACCTGACTGTGTCCAAGGGAATAGGGTGTGTTTTCAACTGTTGGACAAAATCATAAGAGCTGTCAAAATTCTTGCCTTATGTAAACAGAAATGGAGACTGTAAAGCTCTTGTTCCATACAATGAAAATTCCTGTTTTCCCCCAGGTGTGTGTATGTTACACACAGCACAGAGTTCACACGGGTACGTCTTGCCCATGCAAGACATGATATTTCAACTAACATATTCAAAAGGCTTCTCAAAATTTTATATTAGAATAAATAAATAAATTCCCTCATATCTAAAGAAATTGGCTATATAATCAATATTTCTAATTAATTGCCATGCTTGACACTTAGGTAACTTCAGACTGTTAAGCCGTAATTAAAGAAAAGAATTACTTATCAGAAAAAGAAAAGTTGGTTTAATTTGATCCAGGGCAATTTTATAGGATTGAATCAGTGTTTGTATCTAAAAGTGAAGAGGTACCCTTAATATACAACAATATTGTGATTATATCAACAAAAAAGTTAATTGATATATTCAAAGGTATTAAAAGTAATTCTCATGAATGAAAGACTCTGGCAAAATCCTCCACAAAAATCCGTCATGGAAACTTAACTTATCCTTCAAAGGCTGTTTATAATGTTCTGTTCTGTGAATATATCGCTGTGACATTAATAGGTGGTAAATGATGTAGATGTGACATTGGGCCTGCATTTTTAAAATAAGAGTTAACTGATGTTTGAGATCAAAGAAACTAACTACATAAAGTATTGCAGTAATTGAAGTAATAAAAAAAGTGGATTGAGTTTTTTGGGTGTTTTTTTGTCCAGGTGTTTTTTTGTTGTTTTTTTTTAATACGGCGGGATCATAGGAAGTTTTTTTTAAATGTATTTTACAAGATCTATGATATAATGACTTGAAAATCTGATAAAATTTCAGATAAGTGAAATCAGAAGAAATTTTGTGTACTGTTAGAATAATCGCTGGCAAACATAACAGAATTGTTAAATAAAAATAATTGTCGATTGGATTCTGTGTGAAAGGTGTGCAAATACCCAACAGGAGCAATAATTTAATCTTTTCATACAAGTTTTTGTATTAGAAAAATAGCTTAGGGACACCAAAGGGGAGAAAACACAAACAGCAAACAGATAAGAAAATGATTGCATTTACTTCAGTAAAAATCTTCTCCTTGATGTATGGTGATGTTATCACATAAAATAAATATATGAGAGCATCAATTTTTTTTTTTAAATTAGCATGGAAAATAACAGTGTTATAATTCTATCATGCACTCTTGGCATGTAGACATGGTATTGTAGTAGCTTCCATTTTCTCTACTTCAAAAATAAAGACGGTTTTGGGATAGATTATTAGAAATCTGGGAGTACTTCTTTGCAAGCGGAGGGTGAAAGATTTCTTCACAGAGGTGATTAAGACCAGAACTGGCAGAAAAGCATGAATGACTGCAAAAAGATGCTTTCCTTCTAGATTGTGTTATCAATTCAATGCTCGCTTTTAAATTTTTTTTAAAGCAATATTTGTTACATTAAAAGTAATACTTATTTCTTTTCACATTATTTTTTATATTTTCTAACAATTTTTTTGCTCAAAAATGTTTCCTAAAGATTAATTATTTCCCTCTTTCCTTTTTCCAACATATGGTTGTCTATTTACTGCTGGTTTTATTTTTGAGTCTTTACTGCAAAATTAAGCTGATTTTATTTATTCACCTTTGGTTATATTTTTTAATTTCCCTGATGTGCATTTACTCTTAAACATTTTCTGTACCAATTTTGTTTTGCTTTTGAACTTTCAAAATTTTTTTGTGAAAATATTTTGCCTTTCCTGCTTGCTTGCAATTTTTACTTGTTTCTTTAGAATATTTATCAATTAGAGCTTTAAAGTGACATAGAATACCTGCTACAATGATAAACTTCATTTTAATATCAAAAGAATGAAATATTGTTTTGAAAGTCATTCTAGTTTTCACACTTAGTGAATTTCTCATGTTTTTACTGAGTTAGAATGCAGTAGGACAGAATTTTAAGGTATGATCATTACCACTGGTTATTACACATTTTGAACTTGTCCCACAGTAGTTTCTCTCTTTTGCTTTTTTCCTAATTCAAGCAAAAATTTTGGGATATGGCCTTTCAAGCATGGAGACAACTTTAGTAATGTTTAAAACTAATTCTGTTACTTTTTAAGGACTTGCCCACCACACCTGATACATGTAAGTGCTAAAGAAACAAGCATGAGGGAAATTCTTGATTTGGAAACACTTTTTATTTTTATTTAATTTTAATTTTTTCTGCTTGTATATGAAGGATCCTAGAGGACAGTTGTGCACAATTACATGTGGTAAACAGAAGCATCAATTAATACCAGGGGATTTGAATTTTGGAGTTCATTTGTTTTTGCACTGGAGATTTTGCATGTAATAAACACTAAATTTAGTGACCTTTGAAAGACAGGAACTGAAATTTGTTTTTCAATAAATTTGTAGCATCAATATCAGGAATTACTGGTATCTTTCTACAGCATGGCAAGCAAGTATTGAGAAATGGTTTGTACAGATGTGGGGTGGATTTTTGTTTGGTTTTCTTTGTTTAGAGTATTCTGTTTGGGTTTTTAGATGTTCTGTGGGTTTGGGGATTTCATTTTTTTTTTTTTTGGTAATATAAATTTTGCAGTATAATGAGTACAGTCTGACCTCTGTAGAAATTCAAGATGAAGAAAAGTTGAGTATTGGAACAGATAGGAGAAATATTTTGGATTAGAGCCACAGGAAGGGGTTGACCCAGAATAAGTGCAAGTGACATTTATAAAGTTAATTTTACCATTTTGGAAACAGTAAGCCTTGCTCTTTTACACTTATGAAGGAGCTGAAGACCTTATTCTTTCCAAAAGACCAAGTCCTTGAGCCTTGTTCAGCATTACCTATATTAGGACATGATATAATAAGTAAAGTAAAATTTCAGCTCTGCACTTTACTGAGGTATTGAATGTAAAATGTACTCAGAAACACTAACACAGTTCACCACTGCAATGCCAAATTTGTTGACAACAAGAGATTTTACATATTCTCCTCAGGAAAATGTTAATGAAGGTTTGGTGAAAAGTTTTGCCACCAAAAATCAGCCCCCACGTGAAAAACTGGCTCCTATAGAATCCTCCTGGGTGAATTGTGTCAGCAGAGCGCAATACTCTCTGTTTCTAAGGCTGTAGATCTGACTCTTCTCTTTTCTCCAATTTTGAAACACTCATTGAATTCTTCCTTAAATAATATCTAGAGTTGCTCTTTTCCAACACCAATTCTGCCTCTTGCAGTATGAAATTTCCTGAACCTGTTTGAAAGATTCCTCTCTGAGAACTGAACAAAATACTGGTGTATTTATATTTTGTGCTGCAGCAGGAAAAAAATAAGAGCACTGAACAGTAAGTTGCAAAGAGGTTATGGATACATTGTCAAATCCATTACAGGCAGGTTTGTTTGTTTTTTCCAAAGGATTTGCTCTGACATTATTAATATGCATGGTCCTAAAAAAACAGGAAATACACAGGGCAAAACTCAACAGTAGTGTCCTTTAGTCACACAGAGGATGGTTCTCAGTATTTTATTCACATTAGATTAATGCTTGCTGTCTTAGGGAGCAATCTAATTGAAGACAAGCAAAATAGCTCTAATGACTTCCAATAAAAGCAGGAAAAATGAGGGCAACAGGGAGCACAAAGAATAAATGCTGGTTTCTTCACCTAACTGCATGTTTCTTTATCAACAAGGATATATCATCTTTAAAGGCAAGAATACATTGAGTCAAGTATCTCCTTTGTGAGTAAATGAAATTTAAAGAAAATTTTTCTCTGAAATCAATGTATCCTGTCTTTGCCTCAGACAATTTAGTGCAAGTTATTCACGGGCTAAATAGCTCTGTTTAATGGTTGGAGAATTCTCTTCAATTTATAATGAATAGCCTAGAAAGTGTATATGGACTAGTGAGCCACCTTATCAAGTCCATGTAACCAAATAAAGTATTTAAACCAGTTAATTAAAAGGAGTCATTAAAGGCGTATTCTTACAACAAACAATTATAGAGTAGAAAATAGCCTTGAAATGTAATTAAGTTCAACTATTTCTCTCTGTTTACCAAAATTATTTAATGGCTCCTTGCCAGCATAGCCTAACTTGAAGATCTGTAATTTGACACTTACTTACACAATTGTGTAAGACACAATTATTGTCTTAAATTTCTAATCACAAGCAAATTTAAATTTTCTATTGAATTCATTATAAGTATAAAAGACATTCCTTTTCTTTAGCTATGCTTTAGTAATTTCTGTTTCACTGATTGATGCTGTAGTCCAGGTGGTTTGTTACTGGTGAGAACTGAAATCTGAATCTTATTTCTTCAGAGCTAATGGTGAACATTAGAGGCCTTTTAATTTTGTGAATATTGACCTCACATGTTGACTTATGTAAGTGGTGTTTTTCTGCAGTATTTGGAATTTGCTGTTGCATAACTTTAGTATGAATCTTAATAAAATTCTTCAAATGTTTGGATCAGAAAGCTATTGCCATTGAGCCCTTGAGATTCTCTTATTGCGTACAATGTTAGGGTTATTAGCTGGGATAAACTTAATTTTTTTTGCATAAAATAGCAGTGTTTTAGTTCAGAAACCAGTAATGCTCTTCTCCCCTCACCAAACTCAACAAAAATGACCATTTTAGACTGATTAAATGAAATAAATAGAACCAAAATAATTTATTTAATGGATACTTGCAGAGGATTACCAAGAAATTGCTTCAGATTAAGTTTGAAAGAAGAAAGCGATTAAAAAAAAAAGGAAAATGCAATAAAATGAGAGTATGGGTGTGGTATTAGAAGGATCCTTAGCTCAGGATCAGTATCAGAACCGTCAGTATTCCTTTTTTTTTTTGGGGAGGGTGGAACTGCAGAAACATCTCTAATATTTATAGTTTGTTTTATAGCACAACCTTAAATGTGTTGTTAGGCACATTTAATGAAGAAACCTCTCAGTATTTGTCAGAACTCAGGAAATTTTTTTTAATTTGAAAAGTTTACCTGATCTGAAAATAGACTTTCTGAAATTAATCCATAAAACAAGTTATAAACTGCACAGAGTCATTCAGGAATTCCTTTTATTCCTTAATAATTTTTAGATCATTGTCTTCTGTTCTTTTTGCTTTTGCACTATGCTACTTCCACATTTCTAAATACCTAATTAACTTCATAATTAAGATAAATACTTTATACTCAAATGGCTTCATTAAACTCATAACCAGTTGTAATGCAGCCACTGTCCTACATACTGGAATATAAAATATTTTATTGTTTGCATAGCACCAATATTAAGACATTATTACCAGTTATCTGAATTTACATACAAAGTGTTTCTAAGTGTATCACTTGAGAGGTTTATGCTTTGAATATTTAAGTATTTGTATTTTTTTCACCATTAAGGAAGAATATGAGTTTGCAATAACCTAAATGTCTTGCAAAGATAAAGTAGTCATTTAGTGTTAAATAAGTGGGTGCCTTACAATGCCTTTGTATAAGACATTCTCTGGAATATAATCATTCATATAATTGTTTTAAAATATTTTTTTTACTTGGAATAAAGCGTGAAAAAACACTGCTTTTATAATAATGTTTATAGCTTTTGTTAGCATATTCTCTGAATATTATATTTCTCTGAATTATCCATTCTAAAATCTTCTTGAATTTGAACAAGTTCTTTTACTTTAAATAGAACTGCTGAATAAATATATTAAGAAAAAATACTTTATTAGTTTTGCAAAAAAGAGTCTAAGTGGTGCATTTCTTTCTCTTTTCATAAAAGAGAAAGAAATGCATACAATCTTTTAGGATGGTATGCTTTTATTTATACCATTTACCATTTTCATTTAAAGATTCCATGTAGAATTCATAAAAATTAATATGATCTGTACTTTTACGTGTATTTCAAAACTCAACACACAAAATATTTTCTTATAGCACCATATAGTCTAGGAAATGTCTTTTATTTCCTTATTATACACATTTGCATCAAAGCAAATAGAGTTTAGTACCCAAAGGGAGTTTATTTCTCTTTAAAATAAGGAAATCATCCAGATTAAAAGAAGGAATGCCCCAAAGTTACTGTGATTAGTTCAATGATTCCAGTTAATCAAAGAGCCCCCTCAAAAGATAAGACTACTTTATCTGGAGTAGCCATCTCAAATAGAAAATTGACTGCAATCACTTCTTAACAACTGGCAAAATCACTAAGAAATTGGTAATAGCTTTATGTTAAAATTATATAGGGTTCTCCATGTTATTAAATTAATTTCTGGTAATCTTTGGAGGGTATACGTAAGACAAAATAGTATTTATGTAATTTTAATTGATATATTGATCTTATGTCTAAGGATATTAAGATTAAAATTAATGTAAAATGTTTTATCTTTTTGGTCATATTTATAAGTTTTTCTTCATGGATAAGATCTGTTTGTTGAGCAGACAGGCAAAACTTAAGTCATCAATAGAGTAATTTCTTAAAACTTGAAAATATGAAAAAAAATCTTTCTGTCTTTATATAAATAATAATGACTGAAGTGTATATCTACCTATATAATTTGTAATTGATGTGTAATAGATGCAGTATGTAATCAATGTATAATATATGCCTGTAATGTCACGTGCAATAAAAATAATAAACCTACATTATGGTTGGATATTCCAGCAGAATTCCTCAACCCAAGATCTAGGCAGTAAATCTACTATAAAATTGTTTTGAACACACAGGTGGTGATGCATTATTTTATTGCTGCGTTTATTGATTTTATTGTGGCACAGTACAAATCTGCCAGCAATAAAATAGAATATGATGATACCAAAATGTATGGAGAGACATTTCACTTCATGCATAGTGAAGAAAGCTGTTGATATATTTTCAATGGAAGACATACAGAACAAGAACGAATTGTTATTTCATACTTTCTTGGCCTGTGTGGCTTCAGCTTAAGAAAAAAAAACCCAAGTATTTTAAGTACCATAATTCAGGCCGGCTTTAGCAGTAGCTACAGCAGGCAATCTTGTGTGAAATAATTTTTGTGGTTAGTGCATAGAGAGCCTCGGGGTTTTATTTCCTACGCTGTAAATATTCCTACTCAAATGTTAAACCAAAAATGTACAGTCACCGAAACACCTCACACTCTGTTAGCATTGCATGTTCCTAATGCCTGTTCCTCAAAAAACTCATCCAGCCAGTAAAAATGTGGGAGAGGTTCCTGGTGTGGTACCTGCTAAATCACCAGCCTGCTTCTCCAGCTGGCCAAGGGAGTTGGAGATGTTACAGGTGGGGAGTTGTTTCTGTTTCTCATTTTAAGTGAGAGAAGTGATGCTGGAATGATTTTTGTCTTTTCTTTTATACCCCTTTTACACAGTTCTCTGTATCCACAAGTATTAGCAGTATGCACACTTGCAACCTTTTTCTTAGTTTAGTGCTTAGCGTTTTGTAAGTGTTCTGCAGGCCTGAGACTAAACACCCCAGAAGTGCAAAGCCAGGGAGACCAAACATTCCTACTATCTCAGGAACCCAAGGTCTCCTGGCAGGAGGATTCTGTAAACTAGGGGTTAGCCCACCCCAATCTCATTATTGGGCCCCCTTGTTAGATATGTTAATGTGTAAAGTCTATAACTGGTGTGTGTGATTAGCGGGGGGTGTGCATTTTTGCCACACTTCACCTGGTTGAAGTGGATGCACTGAACAGGATCCTGATTTAAATACTGAGGTAAAGACCCCAACCCCTCTAACCGTGTCTAGCTTCATTTTCCTAACACCAGGAAAAAGGCATCAGAAGCAGTGTGTGGATATCTGTGACAATGACCGAGGCAGGAGAAATATTACCACTAAGAAAACTGTGATGAGTTGGCTGCTGTCAAGGGGATAGATTTTTTTTTTTTTTCATTTTAAATGTTTGACTGCAGAAAAAGATTTCTAAAGTTTCCTAGTGCGTTCTAATGATAAATTCGTGATTTATCTAGCCCTCAATATAAAAAAAAATTTTGCCTGTGAAATTCTCTCTCTTCCAGTAGCACACATTTTTAGTCTAATAGTCAAACCTCAGTTCCTGCCTTTTCATGTGGATTGTTAAACTCTGACAAATGGCTGAGTATCTGATATAGAAGTCGATTTTTGCTGAAAGATTTACAATTTAAAAGAAAAGTTGAAAAAAAAGTAATGAGTCCAGTGGAATAACTCAACTTTTAGTTCCTAATTCACAAAATTCACAAGCAGTCTGGAGTTTCAGTTTACAGGGCAGGTATATGTTAGGTGAAAAGACTGAAAATAATTTGCTGTGTGTTTAATCGTTGAAACACAGACTTCTGAAATCCCTGGAATATCAAAAGGGACATTTCTCCTTCAGGAAATACGGTAACAGGCATAGTGCAAAGATGGCACGGTGCAGCTACACTTCCATGGAATGGAAAGTAAGAGAGAATTAATGGAAACAAGAAAAATTTAAGTTTCCTTTATATCCTTCCCCATTCCTCATCTTTCTCCCAGAAGTTGAAGTCCTGGAGATTTCATTCCTGGGGATTGCAGTCCCCTGACTTGCTTTATACTATCCTCAACCTCTTCCATGTTGCCCTGAAGGAATCAGCACAGTGCAGTTCTTTAAGCAAACATCCTCTACAAAGCTCCAGGTTTCTTTTTGCCTTCCAAGCAAGCTGTCATTTACCCTCTGTGACTCAGTCATTACTTGCATTAAATGCATGTTCTTAGTTGCTGCATTTGATTTATCAAGGCCCCCATCTGGATTGCTGAACTTCAAAGTGGAAGTGGAAGTGTTTTGGCTTTAGCCTGTGAGGTAACACAAGTTCATACTCTTTTCTTTCTGCACGAGGTGTAAAGATAGAATCTTAGAAATATCTGAGCATGGGAAATCAAATGCCCAGCTGAGACAGACTGCTGTCTCACACTCAAACATCACAAGAATCAGCAATATTGCATTTCCTGCATGAGCTTCCCGTGAGGGCTGGAGTCCTGTGGGTGCAGTCAGAGCATGCAGAACATACCACAACACAGGCACAGCTCTCACAAACAGCATGGCAGCTGTCATGTTTGCTGCAAAACACGGCCAGAACGTATGTGACACTTGTTTCAGACCCTTTCTCTTCATCCCCAATACCAGTGGGATCTCTGGATACTTTTCCTCTCTTCCTGAGTTTGCTCACTTAAATCTTTTATTATAGCCTGTGTTAGAGGCACAAGCCTTGCATGTGGGAAAACACTTTTAGAGCCTTTCCTTGAAACTTCTTCTTTTTCCATAAAATAATTTAAAGATTCAGAAATAAAATGAAAGAAGAAAGGAGGGAAAGACTGTGTAAGGAGCACTGGGACAGGAGTGGAGACATCAAGTGTTGTTCTTGGAGTTGGGACTAATTTTTTTTTTTATTTTTTTTTTTTGTTTGTTTTGTTTTTTCCCTTGGGCAAATGTAAAATTTGATCCATAAAGGTCATTCAACATGATGTCTTTTTGGATACAGACAGGAGTTACTGATGTTGGTAAAAGAGATAGCTGCAAATTAGCTGCTCCTTACAGCTCTAGTTATTCCTCCACTGTATAAAACACGTAATTTGATACTATGCATCAAAAGTATTGTGGATTTTATGTAGGCAAATAGGACAAAAATAACCATTGTTATAAAAGTTAGATCTGCCTTACCATTATTCTTGATATATTCACAGCCCTCTTATAGCTGGCTATTCTACATAAAGAACAGATGATTATTTTCTTCACAATGGTTTGTTTGGGTTTTTTTTCTTCTTTTTATAGGGAAATGTTATTTAATGAGTGCAAAGCTTCTTCTGTGGAAAAATATTGGTGTAGATCAAATGGAAGTAGTAGAGGTTTCTCACATTCAAGAGGGAATTTCTGCTCATAATGGTAGAGAAGCGGAGACAGAGGTATTGCAGAACTGAGCAAGTTTGGGATAATTACAAAGTCCTTGAAAATTCAGGTGGTTATTATACTGCCCAGGTTAAGAGATTTCTAGAGCAGAGCTACCTGAATTCTTCTTCTCTGGCTCGTACACCTTAGTAAGTAAATACCATTGATCTGAACTAATTCCAAAGAGTAACTGGTATGCACATTTACAGGATTTGGCAAAAAAAGAGACAATTCTTTCATTCTGATTCAAAACTGGAACTGAACCTCAAATTCCTACACATCAGGTGGTTTTCATAAGTTGTGTAAGGTGGTTGTGAAAACTTTCCTCTCTCCTAATTCACCATTTTGGGTTGTTGTCTTTAAGGTAACATGGATTTTTTGGTAAATTTAATGCTAGTATTTTTATGGAGGTTAAGCATTGATTTTGCTCCCAGTGAGTCGGGAAATGGACTGAAGAAAGATTTTCCACCTTGCCAATAAATATTTTACAGTTCTTGGTTGTTGCAGAGTGGGAAATACACCTCTGAGTCACCTCAAGATTTAAGAAAAAGTGTCAGAAATTTTCAACATTTGTGTCATAGAAAAAAATAATTTGAAATTTTGAGTAAGCTGATGGAACAACAGGGCAATTACCCTCCTGCATCCATTTATTGTCCTTCTTTATTTATGCATATTTATTTGAGATGTATTCTGTTTTCAGATACTCCAATTCTAGCAATACTTGCTGTGCTTCACTTAGGGAGTGACAACCACCGAGTTAACTTTTTTTAGCTCAGCATATGTGGCTATGCACAAACTCATGCATAAACATAAACCAAACCACCCAGTGGGGAAAAAAAAAATAAAAAAGAGACTAATACCTATTTTAGAGCAGGCGTGAAAAATAGCAACCAATGAAAAGCGACGACTGCAGGATCCTAATTGCTGAGAGAACGATGCGTCTGTCCGTGCCACCCAAGGAGGCAGAAAGCTGAGGAGTGGGAAGAGATCTGAGTAACAAAAGAGAACTTTGCAGTGCAGCAGCTCTGAGAGTTGGATGTGCTGCTATGAAAGCAGGAGTGCGTGGAGGCGTGTGCAGTGACAGGCACGAGCTGTGTCTGTTCTGCAAGAGGAGTGAAGCCAAGCACAGAAAACTGGGATTTTTTTTTCTCCGCCATGGACTTCAAACCCTCAGTTTACCTGCACTCACAGGAGGGAATTTTCAATGCATCTAACAACTACAGAAGCATCCACTAAAGCAATGTAAATGATCTTAATATTGTATTCTTTTTGACCTTGAAAAGGGTGCTTTTGCCTCACATTCATCCTGACTTCCACAGTAAGGACCTCTTTCCTACTTTGTCCTTTTGATTAGATTAGTTGTGAGAACTTTTACATCTCTTCCATTAAATCACCCTTCTTAAGATCTCAGATACTGTGTTTTGATTCTACTTTCAGGACTCCTTAAGACTTTTTCTTCTCTTCCTATAAACTTGTTTTCCAGTTCTGAGAAATCACTTTCGGTCCCCAGCTGGTAAATAATATTATTTACTATTGCTTCCCTGCTAAGCCTCTGGACAAACACTTTCCTAGTATTTCTCAAGTATCCCACAACTGTGGCAGACTATCTTATAAACATCAGCAAACTCCCCCAAAGTCTCCTTTGCCTTGCTGGTTATGAAAAGCTCTCTATGTTTGCTATGACCACTGTGCAGCCATTTAAATGTGTGCTTCACTCAGCATCATTTTACTGATGAAAGGGTTTGTTAGAGACCTGTATTGTTGTTAGATTTGGGTTTAATTAGATGTCACCCCCCTTCTCAAGTCTTTTCCACTGTAGCTTTGTCATAGTGTTGCTTTCTGACTCTTTAGGCTGAGTGAAAAGGCTGTCTTCCCTTCTTGTTACTTGTTAGAAAAATAGGATTAAATCAAAAAACCAAACATCATTTTGTTATACCCGTCTTTGCAACATGTAGAAGTCTCTTTTTGTCAGAAGAGATGAAAAGTATTCACTACTTCAGGGTCAAATGTTGCAAAAGAAATGTCAAAGTCTTTTGAAAAGGTTTGAAAGAGCTGCAATTCATTAAGATCCTCAAAGAAAAGATTACAGAGGGGAGAATAAGCCTGCCTGGCTACTAAATGTAAATAGAATTAGGGCCAACTGGAGCTAGGTGCAACAGGAACATGGTAAATATGACAGTGTCTGATATCTTATACAATATATTGTTGTTAAATAGATCAAAACCCAGGGTGGAAACAGCTGCTCTGAGAATGATGTGTTGGGATATAAGCTACAAATGAAGTGTTGAGGAGCAATTAGTTGTGCTGTAATGCCTACAGCAGCAGCAATTTCTCATTTCCTTTCCTCTGCACCCCAATAGTGTCAGCAGCAGAAATAACACCTTCAGGAACTTAACATCTCTCAGTGAAGAAATTATTTCGCTTATGTCTTTTGTGTTTGGGATTTAATTGGTATCATTGATCAAAGAAAGAATAATATTGATATTTTCTTCAGAGGTTACTATGGAAGTCTTTCAACCATGAGCTGAGGTTGTAGTACTAATTCTGCAAGTGCAGTACAAGCAACCCAAAAAATCAAAGGTAAAAAGAAAATCAACGTCTATATTAGGAGCATTCTTAAAAAAAAAAAATAGAGGCAGAAGAAAGGAAGGAGTAAGGTTTTATATGAATTTTTTTTTTTCAATTTTCTTCAAGTGTGTGTAATTAGAGATCTGTTTCAGCCCTGAAAAAAAAAAAATAAAAACAAAAACCACCAAACAGAACAACCAAGCCAATGACATGTTTTACAGTTCCAGTTCTGAAAAACTGTTTAGGGATCTTAAGCTTGGTCCTAAGCTTCTCTCTGTTTTTCCTAAAGGAATAAAAATCTTGTTTGAGTAACATAACAAAGGTAAATTTAGAATAACTGCTTGAAATTTGTACATATTGTGAAATTTCTGTTTTTTATGTTAATCTGGGAAAAAGGTAAATATTGCAACTACAAGCTTTAAGATTTTATTTAGTAAATATATTAATTGATCTTTTAAGATACAACATGTGACCATATAAACTTTCCCTCATGGGTAATATTAGACCAAAAGAGCTACAAAAGAGTTGTGAGAAAACCTTTTGAATGTCTTGGGGTGTTACAAAGGCTTTTCTGGGTCTTTTTCACAAACAAACAGAGTTGTTTTTTTATTTTATTGTATATTTGGTGTATTTATCCATAATATACATATTTTGCATTATATATTCATATATAATGCATATAAAACTTATAGAGGCATATAAATAGGTACTTTAACTTCATATACAAAAACTTTAGTCTTAGATGTATTGAGTTGAAAAAAAAAAGCCCATGACAGTCTTTGGTAAAAGTAACAAGAGGAATAAAAAAAACAGTGGGATAGGAAGGAAGCTGACACATGGCATTTTTTGTCTTTGGAGTGCGAGGTTCCCTTTGTCCCGAGGTTAATTTTTCACACCTGTGTGTGATTGATTCAGTGAATGAGGTGCTGCAATTTAGGAGAAACTCCGAGGAGAAGACTTGCAGCTGTTCTTTTGGATAGGTAGTGGCATAAAAAATAGAGGCCGTGGAAATGTGAAGAACTTGAATGCTTCTTGATTTTAAAGCAGTAGGTGTTCAGAACTGTTATAATCAATTTGGATGATAATGTTCTAGAACACAAATATGATAAAGTAGGAGATATTTTCCTCCCAATCAGAGGTAGATCTGTTTTCATCTGCAGTACTTAAATGGTTTTGATGATGATTTTTGTAATTGTTTGTGGAAAGGGTTACAAATTATGTCTGCTTTTCTTTTTGCCTTTTGCTTTCAGGTTTAAGTAATAATTAACCTTTTCATTCTTTTCTAAACTTAAAATTTTATGTAAAGTTGTCTCACTCTGATATGTGTATTTTTGTTGTTAGATACTATTCTCACTTTTTATCTCTTCATAGTTGCCAAAGCCTGTCAGAATACAGGTTTTTCATATGGGGTTTGTCCTTCTTTTCTTATTTTTGGGTGATAAAACTGTTTTTCTATTAATAATGAAGAAATGTGTTAAAAGTCCTGTCAACTCTTCTGACAGATGTGAAAATCTGAATGATTCCTGGCATGGATGTATTTTTCCCTACTGAAGGGTTTTAATATACTCATTTATTCTCCCTTCCTCATGGAGCAAGATGATATGAGAGACAGGAGGAGTAGAAAACCTACCACAAATTAAGAAATGTGTAAATATACACTATCCTTCACTCAAGTGTTAAAAGTAAAAAATGAAGAGGAAAATAGGCTACTTGCTAACATTGCGAATCTAAGCTGAACACTTATAAAAATAATTGATTTTTGTTGTGGTGCAAAAGGAGAGAAAAATACTTTAGTAAATTTAAGTGGGGAATAACAGGTTCAGCTTGTCTCAACAGAGGCTTTGTACAGTATACTGAGAAATAGTGAAAATTGTAAAGATCTTTACCAGTGGAAATTGAAAAACATTATTATGAAATATCTGGCAATATTTTAAACACACTTTAAAAGAAAGTGTAACAAAATCTCTATCTAAGAAAGGCATTCTTTATCAGTTCATCAAGTAAAGGAAAAGCAGTCATGCAGAGACTCTCCTGAGAAGTGACCAAGGGCTTTTCCACGGACAGGACAGATCTATTAAAAGAAGCGACTATTTGAAATTCTTATGAAGCCAAAACTGAGATTGTCTACATAATTAAAGTTTGCTTTGCTGATTCTTTTTAATTTTGGATACAGGTTTTCAGTGTTAATCTCCTTCTTCCAGGATCCCTCTTCCCTCTGCAAAATCCTCAGTTCACTTATGGGGCTGACTGGGCAATCTTGGCTTCTTTGGCAAAGATTTTGGCAATTTTGTTCTTTTGTTTGTTCTGTCTTAGGCCATGGTGCCTATGAATCAGTTATTATGTATATAGGATTTTTTTTTAAAACAGTCTGTTCAAGTAAAAACAAAGCAAAGCAAACAAAACTTTTCAGTTTGGGCAATAGTAACTGTTTCCTTGCTGCATGACTGGTTGCATTCTGCCATTTTCAGATATGAGTAGACTTTTGGAGACAGCAAAATTCCTGCAGGAATGCAAAGAATGGCTTCTCTCTTCTTTTTTTTTTTTTTTTTTTTTTTTTTTTTTTTTTTTTTTTCCTGTGATGGGCCTGATTAAAGTTAGCATCTTTCTATCTTACTTTCTGGTCATCATTGTCACATCATGGGTAACAGGAGAAAGTGTACCTCTCTCCTTTAATAGTGAGGTTATTTTGGCTTGCTGGAGATTTAAATGGAAAAAGACCCATTATGATACTTGTTTTCATGTCCCTTTTCTTCTCTATAGTCTTTTACTAACTCCAGGTACGTTCAGAATGTGTTCTTTGCCAGCTCATGTCGGTAAGTTAAAAAAAAGTCTGTTAATATAAAATCAAATACTTGATTCCAAGCAGCACAGAGCAGGGTGGCAGATTTGCTGGGGAGCTGCACTTAATGACACTTCCATATCCATTTCAGGAGTTTTGCTTCAAACCAGCTGCAGTCAGGATTGTAGACCGAGGGACTATTAGCATTTGGATGTATTGCATCTCTGATGTATTCCTGGAACACATCTTCAGATTTATTTTTGTCTGAAAGGAATTCAGTTTGTTTACTCCTAGGCCTCTCTACTGAGTGACATGAGGCACAGCACATGGGTGATAGGGAGAAATGCTTCAGAAACTCTCTCTTGTTCTGGTAAAATATTTAAGTGGCTGGATGAAGTGTGAACCACACTCTTCCGTTCTAGTGCTTTAAACTGTAGTGTCTATTTCTCCAGTATGGAAACACTTCCCACCAAATTTATGGGGAAAATGAGAAGACAGTGAATTATTTAACACATGCAGAAAAACTTGGTTTCTTCTTTTGATAAACTGCCAAACTGGTTTGAATTATGTTTTCTAAAAATCTGTAGTATGTGGCTGACACTGGCATAATCAGTTTCAGTCCATAGGGTTGAGTTTGATGTTAATGACAGATGAACTGGTGAAATACTGGAATGCTGAGCTATCTTACAGACACTTTTTTGTTTATCTGCTGGCCAAAATTTCATGGAAATTTTAGGGTTTTTTTGGAGCAGGCTGGTCTTTAACTGGTGACATATGTAGAGCCTGTGTAAGGTGGTCAGTACTGTGGTTGCTTCAGATATGATTGACCACAAAATAGTAAGTAACAAGAGCTATAAGAAAAAAGTTTGTTAGAATCACAAAGTCATTAAAGTTGGCAAAGAACTCAAAGGTCTTCAAGTCCAGCCCATGTATCCAAGTGGCATTTCAGATGCCTTTTGTATATTTTTTTGTCCATACTTTAACATAAAATAGGCTTAGTTCTAGGTAATGCCAGTGCATAAATTTTTCAACAACAAGGGCACTGTACTGGACCAGAGATGGCAACATCAGGTAAAACAACTGAACAGATTCTAGAGATAAAACTAATTCCTCAGGCAACCTGGGCTGATGTGCGATAATAGATTAGGGGAGACAGTACTGCCATGATTGAAACTTTATGGCTCCATAAATAAAATGGATCTCATCCAGCAGACCAACGCCATTCACAAATACTACATGCATAAAGCATTTAGGAAAATAGGTTCTAAAAAGGAAAAAAAATGCAGTAACTCTGCAGCAATTTGCGTCCCAGCAGGGTGAATTTCTTTACACTAGAGTGCAATAGAAAAGGGACTGACTGTCCCTTGTAGGGACATTGGCACTTCCCCTGGAATACCCAGAGGTTGCAACTGTGTGGCAAAAAAGAACTTAAAATGAAAGATATTTGTTGGTTTAGCCTATGCCCATTTTGTAACATTGATTAGTGCAATTAATCTGCCTTTGTGTTTGGAGGCCATAGGGAATTTCTTTTTTTTATGACCAAAGGATTAACAACAACAAACCCCCCCACCAAAATCCTTGTAGAACACACATTTGTGGGAAGTGAAAATGTTTTGATTAACAGTGAAATGTATTGTCTTTGAAATACATATATCTACTCGTTATTTATATAAATATATAAATGCAGATACTCATTTGCATTTTGGAGTATTTTCTGTGTGAGGATTTCAGTTTTTCACTATAGTTTAACAATAAGTATCACTAATGTGAGTACAGTATATTATTTATGTGTTCATTTTATCAATGCCAAGAGATATCTTACTATCAATCAAGACACACCCTTGTTCCTTCAAAGGAGGCAAAACAGTTCAGCTCTCTGTCATCCATAACTCCATTTGCTTAAGTTATGTCAAATGCTTGATCAAGCTCAGGACTTGAGATGCTTCACATAAAAAAAAATATGGGGAGGAAGTAGGAGAACTTGTCAGAAAAAAAGTGTTTTCTTCACCTTCCTCTTCTAAAACTCAAATGTTCACAAACGATTTATTCTGATAAATAAAATGGACTTTGAAACATGGAAACTGAACTGTAAACTGCTCATGTCTACGGTATTTATTACTTTTCAAAAAGGAAATCTTACTCATCATGGTTATTATGGCACAGTTTTTTTCTTCAAGGTATCATTTTCAGGTAGCCCTGTCAATATCACTCTAGAAAGCCTAAAGTTAGGCCAGCTTAAAAATGCAAAGGCAGAGCCCTCCCTAAGCAAATTTTCTAATCTCTTCAGCTTGACTTTTTTCAGCAGTGTTTCCAATGGATTTTTCGGCATTTAATTTTTGCCTGAATGTACATTTAGTTTTCAGAAGGATGGCAGGACAAAGAAATGCAAATGTGTTATGTTTTTATTTGTAATGTCAGGAAAGGATAACAGACACATGAAGGCCATCTCTGATGCTCAAGTTTTGTGTTCAAGGTTATTGTTTCTTAAGTGCACCTCTGAAGCTAAGCAAGGGAACAGACTTTGCCTTCTGAACAAAATTAATTTGCATTTAAATACTCCATTTATCAAAATATTTTTACTTGTAAAAATTCATATTTTGTACCAAGTGTTGTAAATCTACTTAACTGTAGATCTCAAACAATATATGATTATTTATTATAGAAGATACTGTCTACAGTTTGAGTTTGGAAAATCTATTGCAGTTAATCCCTTGTGCAAGAAGAAAAAAAAAATCCTTCTTTGTGTTAATGCTACTGCACGTCCTACATGTGTCCAAAATATTGACAGAAAAGTGAGGACTTTTGGCTACAAATAAGCATTTTGCAATTTCTCACAGTTGTATATGTTAATCATGTAAAATGTGATCAAATCAGAAACTCAGTACCATGTAGCTGTAGGCCTTTCTCGGAAGTCTGACTGTCCTGCTTAATGCATTTCAGCAAAATTTTGATTTCTAACTTTCAGTCTTTATTTTTCATTTATGACTCCATCAAGGACATGAAAAAAAAGTCAGTTTTGAAAAGGTGAGGCTATGTGAATCTTCCTCATGAATTTTTGTTGACTTTTAATGAAACTGCACCTGAGGGGATGGAAATATTACCTGATGTCAAGCAGTGTTTGTCTCTAATCACTCACATGTACCCACAGTAAATCAGTGTCATGGAAGAGGTGAAACATTTTGAGTCAAGAGTGATTTCTGGAATTAGATATTTTAAAAATACTTTTAAAATGTTAAAAACTTTCGCACATTGTAGGACTTGCAACTCATCAGACTTTTCTTCTTTGCTCTTATCTTTGTTGGCTTTGGCTGAACACAAACTAAGGAAGTTCCAGTGATTCAAATAGAAGACGTGGCTTATGCTCACATAATTTAGCAGTTTTATTTGATTAGTTAGTACAAGTTCATTCAACATATCAATATTGTTGGACAAACTCAAAGAAATTAGTGGTCTAAATTCCATTCCTCCTTACAACTGGAGTTCTGAGCCTTCTCTGCTTTCTGTTACAACTGTTCCATGGAAGAACAGCAGATGGCTTTGCAGTGCGGTTTAAACATGACAAATCTAATGACTTCAAGGAAACTAAGAATCTTTACAGCCTAAGACTCTGCACCAGTGGGGTGAAAAATTGACCTTCAAGTTATTTAAGTCTTAAATCAGTCCAGTGGGTGTGGAGGGGCACGCGATACATTCTGCTCAGAACCAGTGGCTCTTTAGCTGATCTATGGCTGTAAACAAAAGGACCTTTTATAGAATTTATTTCTTTCTTTTCTTCTCTTTTGTCTTTGCCTTTCCTTTTATTTTGTCAAGTATCACTCATAAATACAGTGTGAAAAATGAAGGTGAATTCCCTCCCCACTTCCTTGATTTTTTTTTTTTCTTTTCTGTGAAAGTTAGGGTTTTAATTTTCTATTTTTTCGTCCAAGTTTATCTACCAAAGTGTTCAGAAATGGCTGAACTTCTGTAAAGATCTGGAGGAATTTCACTTCAGAGTATAACACAATAAATTTAGTAGAGGTTATATTGGCAATAACTGCCTAGAGACATATATCCTTGCCTGTGATTTTTATTTTTTGAATACATCTGCAGATTCATTGTGGAACAACTGGTTTCCAGAGAGTGAAAAAATGTGAAGGCTTAATTTCCAATATTTTTCCTGAAACTACATTGACCCCTTGCCCCCCGCTTTTGGTTTTTTTATTATGTTCCTCCACCTCAACCCTGTTTTGGTGGATTACAGGGACAAAATGTTCAGAAATGTCATTTAATAATAATAAAAAAAAAAAGGTTAAAATAACAGTTTAGATATTTATTCTTGTAGTAATATCAAATCAATTTATAAATTTCTGTTTTTTCTTCAATAAGAGAAAGTTTTAGACTGCTTTGCTTTTAAAATCTGTTTATTATAATAGAGACTACTTTTCTTTTGCCTCTTCAGTAAGGAGCAGAATCTGAAATGTGGGAAAGTTGAGACAAGTGAACAAATCTATGCATCATGAATTAAATTATTTTCTTGTTAGCACCTCCAAACAGACATATAACAGGCTAAAGGTATGCATTTTATCATAGCACCTTTGATGGATTTATCCCAACTTTTTTGAATACCGAAAAATCCCCTGATTACAAATATCTCAGAATAGCAGATTAATAGTCATTAAAACCTCATGGAGATTTGTTTGATTCAACTCTGGACAAGGAAGTCCCAGATGTAAGTATTGTCTTAGGGCAGGTATGAAAGCTTTATCTGAGTCTGTGCCAAGCACACTCAAGGTTGTCTTGAACCGATAACTTGTCAAATAATATTAGTTTGGGGTTTATTTCTGAGTTCACGATTTAGTAGAGTGTTTTAGATATGGTTTGTGCCGTAGATGTCTACTTAATATTTTTTTTTTTTCTGTTTGTATACGTAATACTTACCATTCAGTTTCTTTTGAGGTGGAGGTATTTATGTATTTATAAATGGGAAGGGGAAAAAAAATCACCGCTATTTATGCAGGACCCTCATGTCCCCAGTGTCCACTTTTGGAGATGATATGCAATAGTAAGAATATGACATGTGTTCTTTACATGAAATTCAATCTGTCTGCCATGTCCCAATGCTAATTTTCATAAACCTTCATATATTACTGAGCTTATAAGTCCTTCACTTATTGAAAACAAAATTAATAGTGAATGTCCTTTCCTCTGATCAGCACTCTTTTACTAGATCTAAACTTTGACCTGGCATATTTAATGAAGACTGGCTGAGGATTGGTGGTTTCCTGACAGCAGCTGATTCTTGTTCTCCTGATTATTCCTTTTTGACACCATTTGAGTAGCCAGTCCCTCTGTAGATGGGCTGTATCAGTTTACAGGCTGTCCCTGTTCCACCTGAATATTGAAAAGTCCACTGTCACCAGCTCAACCTCTAGGAGAAGTCTTTTTAGCTGTTGGAGATCAAACTTCAAAGTGAAACAAAATAGTGAGAATCAGTATTAGTAAGTAAGCAAATCATCATACTCTAGAAGTTATCAGACAACTTGTGCAAGGCAATATATTCTATGCATTATTTAGAATAGGGAATCTAATGGCAATTTTGGAATGTCATCAGTCTTCTGTGCCATTTGTTGGATACTGTTGTCATTTTAAAGAAAATATGTTGTATAATAGTCTAGGCCTGGCTGCAAATGCAGATATTTTGGAATCCAGTGAGTAGGTGTGGATTTTCTCCTAAAGTATAATATTCCAAATACTTAATGTGGACTTTTTTTTCAAACTACCTATCTTGCAGTTTCCTTATGGTGCTTTTTTTCCCCCTCTTTCCTTACTTTGTGATCCTGCAAAAAATTTTTTTTTCAGCTATCACATAAAGGTAAAATTGTATAACATTACTCTAGCAGTTATTGAAGGCTCTAAAAGCTCAAGTAAAGTCATGGAATGGAGATGGTATTATAACATCATTATTTAAATATTGGTTAGTTATACATTATAAAAAGAAAAAAAGTTGGCACTTTTATCTACGTGGCGTAGGCCAAATGTAGTCATCTTCATTTCCTCTTGTCTATGCTTCTAAGATTCCTCTCATTTCTGTAAGTTTTATAGACATGCTTGCAAAATCCAGAAGTGTGAAACCCCTCAGAGAGTGTTTTAAGGGTCTACATCATTTAAGAATTCAAACTTAATTCTGAACTTCCTGAAATATGTACAAACATACACAAATTATGCAGTAATTATAAATAAATATGTAAGAGTTTTCTTGGACTCGGAAAGAATTTAATAAATATGTGCCTACCAGATTTGCTGAATTAGGGCTGTTTGTTCTAAGTTCTTTTTATGATCTCTCAACCAAAATATCACCCACGCCTATTGTACTTATCCTCTCTTCCTCTTGATTATGAATAATTTAAGTGTTGAAATATCATTCTTCTTTAATTATAGGCTCTGTATTTGAAGGAAAAATATGCAACAGAAGATGTAAACTGATAGTACAAAATGTCCTCAGGAAATGAGAGGAGAAAAAATCACATAGTTTCTTTCTTTTCACGACTTCTTTTTTTCTTGCTCATCAAGGGCTTCCATATCCTCTTTCTCTCTTCTTCCTGCATGTTGCTTACTTATTGTGAATAAAACCACTTCAGCTTTCTTTCTACAAAACTATGATGTTCTGTTCACTTCTGACTTTTCTATAACCTAATTCTGTATTATTTCACTTTGTCCTTGCCCACTTCCTTTATTTTTTTTTCTCCTCTCGATGTAGCATCTATAGATATTTAAAATTCAAGGCTCACTCTGTAGCCTTCCTGTGTTAGTTTAGATTCTGGTCAGTAACTGATTTTTCTCGTTGACCAGTGGGATATCACAGATTTTTCCAAGGGGACCCAGCCACCACAAAATTACAGTTGGAGTTTTCTGAAAATATTGAAAGAAATTATCTAGACAGCTCTAGACACATCTCTTATTTCATATGAGAAAGGAGTAAATACTTTCCAACATGGCTGAACATCACATTCTTGGGTTTTTTTAAGAGAGTTTGTGAATTGATGTCTCCTGTGGTAAACATTCTTGCTTCAGTAAATACTGGATATGTTTCAGGTAGAGAGTCTTGAGGAAACAGTGAAAGCGATCAGTTTCTCTTAAATCAGTATTCAGCAAACTTTTTCTTTCATGCTTTTATTCCTCACTTTTATTTGTTATCCCCAAAAAACCTTTTTCTCTCCAGTCCAGCTGCCAGTTTTTCATTATTACAGAAAGTCTCAGCCCTTGGAAGACAGCAGTTTTGTTTTATTCTTTGTTCATGATGATGACCTTCTCTAAGATTTTTTTCATCTATTTCATGTCCTTACCACAGATATGGATGAAAATCTAGTCTGTTTCTATTAGCAGGATGAATGGAATTGTTCTTCAGCTGTACCAAAGCCCTTCTATATTAGATCAAATTGCTTCATGGTTAGACTGAATGTCTTTCAAATTTTTTTCCCCTCTATCACTAGGATTGCAGATAGCTCAGGCACTGACAGAATTTCTGCTGAAGCTCCTAATTTTTTTTTTCCTAAAATTATCATTTGTTGATACCCAGGTTAATGAATAACACATTATTAAGTTTTTTGTTTTTAAGTGAATTTGTGGCATTCAATTGCAAAAATGTCAGCATGGATTTAGATGGGAATTTATTATAGGAGCTATTCTTCAGCAGTTTGATAGCAGTCTGACTTAAAATCTGGTCTTCATGTTTTTTATATGTTAGTTTTTCTAGAAAGGAGTATTTTTTGAGGATTTCCTAATGGAACTGAAAAGCTGATATTAAATTTATATTAAGTATATTATTTCTTTAATAATATTAAATCTAGAATTGTTTACAAGAGGTTGGGCATTAATAGGACTGGTAATCTAAAGCCAGACAACTTTCTCAGCTCCAATATTACAGCAAGATTACAATAAAAATGAATGATCCATGTAGGAAGCTCATTTTTAATGAGTATGTTATTAATTTAATTTCCAAGGTCATAGTATGTCTATGATAAGATATTTTAAGAAAGGAATTTACTAATTTGGTGTGCATGACAAGAGACAGCAAAGGGCTTCAATATCCTAGCATTTTAAACTATTAGGTGCAGAAAGCCTAATAAAAAAAATAATTTATCATTGCAGTTACTGTAGTTTGCCTTTCCAGTCAGTGGAAAGAGAGAGAAGAGAGGCATGAAACTGCTTCCAGCTTTGAGGTGTGGAGTTAATGGAGAGTTTATGCCTCGTCTGTTCCTGTGCAGTCAGTTCTTCACAGCAGCTAAAGTGAGTACATAAGAACAGGGTAGCAGTTGCTGTGAATGGATCATGATCCTTGCTGAGCCTGGAAGCTGTGGTAAGCATGTTTTAAGAGTAGTGCATCTAAACTGCATTCATATAAACTGAAAAGTCCATACCTCTTATTTTTATAAAGTGCCTTTTTTCACTGTGTGTTAATTCTTTCTCAACTTTTTATTTTTTGTTGGTTTTTTCTTTTCTTTTTTTGTTATTTTTTTTGTTATTTTTTTCCCTCTGAGGAGATTCCCTCAGGTGTCACCTTGCTAGAACTTGTTATACTTATATATTTATATGCGTAATTATACAGTCCAGGAGCTTGTGTGAATTCCTGCAGGCTAGTTGCTGCTAAAATATTTGTTTCACTTCCTTCTCCATGACAAACATTCAAAAAAATAAATATTTCAAAGTTTTCCAATGTTCAGTACTAATAGAAATTTTTTGTAATAATCTTTAAATATCATGCAAATTCTCTTATTTTGGTGGAATTTTTGTGACACTTTTGTGGGAAAAGACTGTGTCTTTTATGAGTCGCCATTATTCTTTTTAATTGTGTAATGAAAATTATACTTTCAGCTATGGAGAATTCTGAATATACAGGGACTTCAACTCATGTTATTTTTACTAGTTGGCAGTTGCACTCCAGATTCCTGTTTCTTAAAATTCTAATAATTTTAACCTTAATCTAACCTTAATATAAAGGTTAAAATGAGCCACAGATCCACAATTTACTCCTGGAAACTCCTTGATAGTTAATACACTTGAAGTATCTTGGGCCTTCACTTCCTGCTTTAGCCAGGGAATATCACTCAATGTATTCCTCCAGAACCAGCAATAAGTAACTCCCTTCCTCATCATGAAACTATAAAACCATAATGGATTGGATAATGAATGGGAAAATGGCTTTAGTGTACATCTCTACATCAAATTTGTCTAGTTTGCATAATATATGATTTATATTATATTTTATATACCCTTATTTAATGTGATATTAAATAAATAATAATAATATTAATAATAAATTATAAATTCCTTACTTCCAAGATGAGCATCCTGAATTCCGGGTGCATCTTTAACATCCAGTTATCTTTTCCATGGAGTAGTGTGAGAGTATTTAAGTATGAACCTAATTGAAAACAGGTTCAGTCATAAAAAGCAGATATTATGCAATTTTTGGGCTGAAGTACATAAAGATAATATTTCTATATTTAGTGCCCATTCTTTTGAGTGATCCTGAATTCAGAGAATTAGAGCCTGTTGTCTATATCAGCCTTGCCTTCTTTGAAAATGAGCTCAAATCTTCAAACGAAAAGTTTTGCTTAAAATTAAAAACCAAATCAAAATCTCCTTGAAATCAGAATGTATTTTTATGATTTTGACAGTAAAAAGTGGACATGTTTTGAGATTTACATAGTTATTTTGACAAATTAGTAGGTGTGGAAGACATTACTATTGCCGTTTAGTTTTTTTATAATTATTTCCTTTCTTTTATCATAAAATAAAAATTTGCAAACTAGTTATAAAATCCAGCTAGAGAATGATTGTGAATCCTTTGATAAATAAATGATAAGAAAAAAATTCAGACTAACATGAATAGCTGTTTGTTGGGTGGTTGGGTTTTTTCAATAGTAACTCAGTAGAGGAAATATATATTCATCTTCTAAATTTTTAAGGAAAAAACGCTGAGAAGTAGTGTTACTTATAAGAAATCACACCTGCTCTAGCATGAGATACTAAAATATACATCCATTTATATTTTTTTATGAAAAAATATACAGGTTGAACATTTAGACAGCTTAAGATTTCTTTTGCCCTTTTATTTCTTTTCTATTACTTGTAATTGATTGGGGGATGTAAATAGCATGGCATAGAAGTACACACTTCTAGCATAACATTTTTAGTGGATTTTTCATATTACTTTTGTGGGGCTTTGCAGAATCGTGTACAGATACGTGACTGGTATTTGGGTAGAAGAATTCTCTTTTAAGATGAAGGAAATGAAATCCTCAAAATTAGCAGTATTTTTGTTATTGTCCTTGTTGGATTTGCTTTTAATAGCATGTGTGAAAACACCCCTTAGGCTAATCACATAGAAGTGCTAAATAAAAAAGCCTACTTGGAATAAAATTATAGTATCATGATTTCTTTCATAATATCCCTTTTGGGGAAGGACAGAGAGGGGAAGTTAGGGCAATTGGCCCACAGAGGAAAAAAGATCACTGTTATGAAAAAGGCTGACATGTTCCTTGTTTTTGTTTGCCTTTTTGATTTTAATGTACTGCAGGCCAGTAATAACGTTATTGAATAACACCAAGGACACATTATCATCCACCTTTTATTTTTTATTTAACTGAACACATGTTCAAAGGCAAATAATATCTGTTAGCTAAAAGTCTTGTTCGCAGAAGTGCTATCTCTTCACGTTTATTCAAGGCCAAGTAAATCTGCCCTACAATTTTGTTAATGGTCACCTTTTTAAAAACAAATAATAACCTCCTGCAAAAAATTGTCACCACTACCATTCCGTCCCCTTCCCAAATCCTGTTGGTAGTCAATCAACTATGAAGAGAAAACTTCCAATTTCAGTATCTGCTGATAAGTTCTGTATTAGAAGACTTAGGTGGGAATAGTTCAAAGTTGCTTCAGTGGAGGCTCAGACTGGACAAGTCTTTTCTTTATTCAGAAAGTGTTAAACACTGGGATAGGCTCCCAGGACAGGCAGGTGGCCAGTGCCCTAAACCTGTCAGTTTTTGAGTTTTTTTCCTATTACGCCAATTGTGAATCTGTTAAAGAGAAAAGTTGAATATTTTTAAATGAAACAAAACTGTGTCTAAAGCTTCTCTTATTCAGTATTTCTTGTATATGAGATTTTTTTGGTCACACTAAAAAGTTGTCTCGGCTGACACGGAGGAAGAAATGGTCAACTAAGAACAAATAATAAGCCTTAGTTAAAAGAGTTATAGCCATAATAAAAAACTGTAAAGGGTGTGCCAGTTTAGTGCTAATGCTTACTTGGAAAAAAAGTGGTTTATTGATTGGAAATTTGTTGTAGGATTATTATTGTTGCTTCACTTTTATTGTTTTCTTGAAACATGACTTTGCATAACCATGGTCATTTCATCGTCAATTAATTTAGGAAAAAGAAAAATGTTTGAAACAATGCTAAAGAAAATAATTTCTATAGTTGTTCAGATATCCAGAAAATGTTATAAATATTAGATAAGCAGTAATACTAGGAAGCTAAAACTAAACTGGAATGCAGGAATGGTCTCAAGAAATGGGCAGATTTAATACTCCAAACTTGTATATAATAGCTGTAATTGTACTTCCTGAGATTTCAAAGCAATCCATGAAAAGTAACTCCATTTTCTGGCTAACATGATGACTCTTAGCTCATTAACAGAAACATGGAGAATGATGATTGAAGATATCTATAAAAATGAGGATCCAGTAGCACACTGAGAATCACTGATTCCTCTTCCTTATCTGAGAGGTCCAGAAACATATTTTTCAGAGATATTATTTTTAATGACCTATAAAGCCAGGTTTACAATAATTAAAATTTGAAGAATGTCTGTGAAATTCCTGATGAAGAAAAATGTAAATAGGTAATCTTAAGAAGTAAAACTTAAGTAAGAACTAAAATGGTTTAATTTGAGTTTCCTTTTTAATCAGAGGAGAGAGGTATTTCTTCAGTTATGAAGCGTGAGGAGAATTGTGCAAATGTAATCTTTCTGCTGAAAGCCTGAATTCTGGCCAAGTGGCTTAGACTGTACATTTTATAGTGCTTGTTAAAGTTAAGAAAAATTAATATCACTGTTTCAGTACATATATTTTTGGTGCTATGCTGAATTTGAAGTTAATTTAGGATTGGATTCTTTGTGAAAATATCTTGACTTTGTTCTGGTGAGGGATAAAATTAATTTTGTTAAACCGTGAAAATATTTGAAGAACAGGTAAAACATTATTAGATAAATTTTTAATAAATTTGAACATAATAAATTTGCACACATTTTGTGTATATACCTAGATTATCTGCCATTTATGTGTAAAATTATTTATATATTTTCTGTCATGCTCTTTGTTTTGCAACAGTAGATTGCAAGTCACATTAATTTTCTGTTTATACTCTTCATTTGGTGTAATTTCATTGTTTCCCATCTAGAATAATTCATTAGATAAATTGCTCTTAAGTTGGAAAGTCAAATGCACTCTCTCTTTGTTCGCGGCAACGTAGCTGGTTGTCCTTCCTGTAAGTGGCCCTTCTGGAAACCATAGAGCCTGAACAATTGCTGTGATAGCACTGCAAAAATACCTCATGTAAAATGAAACTCACTGTGTTTGTATTGATTTTACTACAGATGCCACTTATCCACATGAGAGTCAAACTCCACTTTGTTATGGTGATGGTCTGTTCAGAGCAATTCATGCGTCAGTTCTCCAAAAGTGCAATTGTAATGTAGTGGTAGCTAGGGCCCCACAGCTTCACACCTGCCAGTAAAACTCTGATGATTTTGCAAACTCTGGGTTTTGCCTTCCCAATGGAATCCATCTTTGTTTCATTTCAGCCCTCAGAAGCTGAATCTCAGAATAGTTCGGGTCGGAAGGGACCTCTGGAGATCATCCAGCCCAACTCCTCTGCCAAGGCAGAGTCACCTTGGGCAGGTGACACAGGAGACAGGAAGTCTCAAGAGTGGGAGACTCCATGACTTCTCTGGGCAGCTGTTCCAGTGCTCTGTCACTCTCAATTATGGAAGTTCTTCTCATGTTGATGTGAATCCTCTTGAGTTCTCCTTAGTGGCTGTTGCTCCCCGTTCTGTCACTGGGCAACACTGAAAAGAGTCTGGCACCATCCTCTTGGCCCTGCCTTGAAGGTATTTCTGCATTGGTGAGAGCTCCTCTCAGCCTTCTCTTCTGCAGACTGAACAGGCCCAGCTCCCACAGTTTCTCCTCATAAGAGAGGTGCTCCAGTCCTTTAATCATCTGCTGATTAAAGCGGGGCCTCTGCTGGACCCGCTCCACTGGTTCCTTGTCTTTCTTGAACAGTGGAGACCAGGTCTAAACAAAATACTTGAGGTGTGGTCTCACTAGGGCTGAGCAGAGGGGGAGAATCAGCTCCCTGAACCTCCCTTCAAAGATCCTTGCTCTGAGCATAAAGAGATTTAATTGAAAAATAACCCAGCTATTCAGGAATCTGTAATTACATGACTATAGATAATCTTTATATCATAAAATAAATTTATACCATAAAATTAATACAATTGTATAGAAGAAGACTGTGCTTGCACAAATATACATACAGTTATGCATGAAAGTGCAAATGACTGTGATACTTTCATCTATTTGCATTTTCTTGTTTGGACTATTGCATATGTATAAATTAAGTATTGATAGATTTTTAAAAATAGTTTTAAATACTATTTAAGAGACTGTAGACATACATCTCAATGGAAGGGAAATAAATGTGACTAAATCTCCTCAGCAGCTATGAAAATCTTAATCTTGACTGATAAATTGTGCAACAGCTAATTCCTGAATCAGCAAAAGTATGAGAATCTAAACTGCAGGGGGTCAGTATATTTCAATAGGAGTAAATACTATTCTGTATGAACCTAATTGCCCAACTGACTTTTTTTTTTTGTACTTCTATGAAATTACATACCTTCGGCAGGTTTAAATTGTAAGGATGAAAGGAATAAACTTAATTTAAAAATAAAATCTCTCATTATAGCATTACTTAGTGTGTCTGACACACTTGAGGGTTTACATTTCCGTCCTTATGAACTTCAGCAAGACAATTTTCAAGTGTGACTATAAACACAGAATTATTTGGCAGAAAGAACATTTTAAGTCTTCAGAGGTGTATCCAGGTTCCCTCTGTATTAATTTCCCTCTATTGAATGACTGAAACTCTTTGCAAATAAATTCAAACTTTGCTTTGAAATAAAATATTCCCATTTGTGGATGCTTTAACAGACAATGAATTGTTGCTTAATTAATTTTAATTTTTCTTACTTTCTTTTTACATTGGCAATGTCTCATTTCATCTGCCTCCTGTAGTGCACTGAAACAGTGAAATATTGAACTAGAAAGGAAAGGAATGAAGGACTTGCATGTGAACCTAAAATTCAGGTTCCGAGTTTTATATCAACTATTTCTAAAGCCTTAACCAACAAAAGAAATAAAGTTTATATATGCTTTCAATAAAATCCCTCTACTACATAGATAAAATACAATGTACTGCTAAAATACATTTATATTTTGTAACTCAAGATACAGGGAACAAACATCACACTAACAAAATAACACAAGCAATATTTTTGTGTAGAGATACATAGAAATAATAAATAATATTAATGTGTTAATCAAGGACTATAATGGCTGTTTATTGTGCTTACAGTTATAGGAAAGATAAGTCTAGCTGCTTCAAACAATTCAGTTTCTATTTTCCACCTTCTTGTTCATACAAGCAGGATACACAGAACTGTGTTTTGCAGATTATTTAGTACAGAATTTTAAACTAAATTCATTGTGACTGTGATGCTTAAATACAGGGGTAGGAACTACACCCACAACTTTTCTCATTAAGTTTTACTTATTGTTAGAAGGCTTTCTCCAAGATCTACCCCTTATTAACTGCTAGAGACATCATTCACCTATGAGAGATTTAAATGTCATTGGCTACAAACTTGTTCTTCTTTACTTCCGGTTTTCAAATCTTTTCCATTGCCACAACTGAAGGCAGAACTGTCTTAGTCACTAAAGCACACATTCGTTTCTAATGAATTTTTAGACCTTTAAACACCCAAATAGCGACCACAAAAAAACTCTCAAAACTGAAAATTGCATTTTTAGCTCCTTTCAGTACAACATGAACTTTGTAAAATAATGTTTGATTTGAACCCGTCACAGTTCAATAAGAAATGATGCAGATCCCATAGTACAAAGCTTCCATTGAAAAGAAAGTAGTACTCCACTGGAAGAGTCAATATTCTCTGAAGTACAAAATTTTGAACTAATACTCATAGTTATATTTGGTTGTTTCTCTTCCCAAGCTATGGGAGATGTTCAGTATATCCTTTCTATGCCATCCCACACTTTTCTCACTTCAAGAAAGATAGTTGCATTTTCCTCAGTGTTTTGGACAGAATGAGTGAAACCAAGTCCATATTAGTTAGTTATTTTGGAACAATTTTTTAAAAATCCAAATGTTAATTTTTTTTTACGAATTTGAATTTAAGAAATGCAAGCATATGCTATTTGATGTTTCCTCAGAGTCATTGCATCTGATTTAGAGCTTGTAATTGGGTCCTTTGCAAGCAAATATTCTGCTGCAGTAGCCTTGCAAAGGTGTGGGAAAGAAGCAAACCAGAATTATATCAATATTAAATATTTTAGTTATCAATGATAATAATTAAAAATAGTTGCTTATTGTTTGGTACTGATTTAACAACAATTAATAATTAATAAAAGAAATATAGCTTTTGTATTTATAACCCACATTTTAGAAATGAAGGAGCTCTTAATGTTGTAGTTTTATAGATTAAATTTTACCCAAATTCTTTTCTCAGATTCTTTATACATTTGTATAACATTAAAAAAAAAAAAGTTTAGCTCTTGCATAATTATACAGCCCATCTGAAATTAATTGTCCTGCATCCTGACTGCATAAGCAGTGACATGAAGCTGTGTCAGGGGTGGTTTAGGTTGGATATCAGAAAAAGGTTTTTATCCAGAGCGTGGTTGGGCACTGGAAGAGGCTCCCCAGGGCACTGGTCACAGCACCAAGCCTGAGAGAGTTCAAGAAGTGTTTGGAAAATACTCTCAGGCACAGGGTGTGACTTTGGGGTGTTCTGTGCCGGACCAGGACCTGGACTCAATGATCCTGATGGGCTCCTTCCAACTCAGGGTAATCTGTAGTCAAGTGTGGTCAATCAGAGGCCACTGCAAAGGCAACTTATATTTAAAAGGTTGCTCATTGTACTGTTTGATTCTACTGGTTAAAATACAATTTTCTCTATAGAAAATTTGACTTGTGTAAAATTGTTAAACTTAGCTTGTTGGCTAAATTTTACTTAAAAGAAACACCTTTCCTGTTTTTCCTAGACAGCCTTGCATGTGATCTCTTCCTGCTCTTCAGTATCCTCAAAAGCATCTTGTGGGAGGATGACTTCTCTTAGCTTTAATTCTCCTTACAGTGCTTACAGGAATGGCATAAATTAATGTATTATGGCCTCAAAAGATACAGTGAGGAAAGTGTGTTGAAGTCAGAATATGTTTGTAAACTTTAATGAGACTAAGCAGTTGTTCAAAAGTGATTCAGCAAGGATAGCTATAACAAACTTATACCAAAAAATTTCTTGTAGTTTCAGAGCAGACTTTGTAAGAAAGATTTTGTTACTTTTTGAAATATGATGTGGCTGCATATTTTTATTGTGGCATAGTGCTCTTAATGAAATCAAACTTTTTAATTTTGTGTCAATGTACTCATGAGAAATGAATCTAAGTTTGTGTTTAATATAACTGTCTTACAGAAATGTCTGTTAAATTATGCTAGACTCCAAGTTAGGTAAATATCATTTGTTCCCTCTAGTACTTTAATTTTTGCTAGTCAAGGTCTGCTGGTATGAAATTTGAGATTTAAAGCATGATTGTATTTTGTAATATTGTTGCTAAATATAATCCTCTATTTGTGATTCAGAAGATAATTATAGTCAAAGGACATTTTTACAGACACAAAACTTGTGATACAATTTTTTTCACTGACTTCAATTTTGTAGCCCTGTAGTTACATTTGTATTATTTTTAGCAGTTATATTGTTTTTCAAGAGGGTCAGAAATGTTTTGTTTTGATGAAATTTGTGAATACAAACTACCAGAGAGTATTTAGCTGGTGTCATTGGGATATTCTCACTATAGGAGAGTTAAGTCACCCAGATTTCCTCCTCATCTTTGACAATTTGACCTCTGTCTGCTTACCCCACACCCTAGTATTTTTCTTCCCAGGCAATCTCATTTTCTTGGAGATCTGGCACACTGGCCCAAAAGGGCTGAAGAGCTTTTAGTTGTAGAACTATTTGCCCCCAGTTCTGTGGTACAAGCTGTGCAACAAGCATGCAGCACAAGCTGTACTGCTCTGAAATGCTATTGTCTGTCTTTTCCCATCTGCTGTTAGAAGCATCATCACTTCCCCACAGTCAGACTAGAAAGACCTACTATTTAAAATAAAAGAAAGAAACAACGTCCACCAGTGTTCTTATATCTCAAACGTCTTCATTATTTTATAGCTCCTTCCATTTGAAAATTTCAGTGTGTCATAAGCATGAGTTAATTCAGGCATTCTCCTTCATAAGTAATTTTTTTTTCCCCCCCACAGGTAAGCAGCATTACAAAGTGCCTGTCCCTAAAACCTAGACAGCTATCAAAGACAAAATGAAGGATTATTACTGAGAAAATCTTATTTTAATGTGAGCACAACCATCTTTTATGGCCTAATTACACTGTACACATAAATTAACTTCTGGGCAATCTCTTGATGAAAGGATGTCTACTTCAATAACTGCCTTCCAGTCAAACCAAACTGAAGAGTCAAAGTTTAACAGATCTTTCTTGGTTTATTGGTTATGTCATTGTTTAAAAACAAGCAAATAAACAACACCATTCCAACCCCCAAAACCCAAAAGTTTTACTGTCATAAGGAAATCTTTCGTCAGTGTATCATGTGCGCATATAATGCTGGTATTGAAAAATCTCACTTTGAGAGTTATAAAATTGAAGAATATTTCTGTTTCTGAATACTAAAAATGATTCTGGATTAAATATTAGTCATGAAGTCTTTTTACATCATATGCAGGTTCTTCAAACATTTAATTTGAGAGTCAAGATGTAGCAAACTGAGAGGAAGAGCAAATCTGCAAGGAGAACTCTGCTCAAAGAAGTTTGGCATTTAAAGGAAAAAATTTATATTAATGTAAGTGGAAGTTCACAAGTGTAACTATCTTACTACAGAATAATGTGAAACTGGAAATCAAATATCTGGGCTAGAATTCTACCGGGAGAAAAATGTGTTTTCCATGGCATGCTAAGTAGATAATATGAGAAAAAAATAAGTAAAAGAACCCAAAAAAAAACAACCAAAAAAAAGATATCACAAAACACCATATTAAAAAAAAAAACAACAAAAAAACCCAAAGATAAATTTGGTAACTGTTATTTTAATTTAAATAACATAACTCTTAGGTCAATGCCATATTTCTAATGCACAGTAATTTTGTGCTTTGAAAAATTGCTTTTGAAATCATAACACTTTTGGTTGCAGACTTGTGTTTTAAAGAAACACCAACAAAACAAACCCCCAGAGCCCAACATTGAGTACTGCTTTGTCTTATTGTTGGATAGTGCTGTGACTGGTATAATTTATTCCACTCTTATGTCTGATTAGGTGTGGGTTTTCAGAACATACTTTTGAGAATTATGAAATTCATTCTAGAGGATTTCTGTCTATACAGTCATGTAAAACAGTCACTGAATACTTCAGTGAAAAGTAAAGAATGCAGAGAACACTAAAACTGAATGCGGGATCCTAAAATTAAAAGGAATTGTGAGAAAAAGTAGGAAAAGGAGTGTTTTCTGTTTCCTCCACATGTATGAAAAAAGCCTGTCTTTGTTAAGTATAGCGAATGCACCACAGAATTATTTTGCTTATTTTTTTCTGACTTCATTGGCAAGGTTGACTTTCTGTGAGACCTGAAGCTCCAGAGGAAGACCTTAAAGAAGGAAACCTCTTCTGCTTTAGCTTAGTATCACCCTTCCCTGACTGCTGTTAGTTTGGCACAACTCACATTCTGGGACAAAACACATCATGGCTGAGCTGCAACCACTCCATCAGTCTTTAATTCCAAACTGTTAAAATCCTCTACAAGCCTGAGGCATTTTTTAAGGAATTAATCCCTTGTCAGCCTCATGGTTTAACATCTTGGGTTTTTGTAATGATATTCTCTATCCTCATGATTCGTAGTAGGCAGATTGTTTACTAAACAGATTAAAAACCAAGACAGAGAAAATTGACCCAAACCTCTAGTCTTTGTGATAATACATAATTTTCTAAAAAGTAATGTTTTCATGGATTTAAAAAGAACCTGGACAAATCTGGGTTAAAAAAAAAATATCAAATTAAGCATGCTAAGTACAAAGAGACCACCTTAGCATCGGAAATCCCTTGTGGTGTAGGAGGTTGTAAGAGTACCCTGGAAAATTATCACTCTGATTTTGGCCTTTTATTGTGGAGGAATCCACTGCTGTAGAGAGAAATCCGGGCAGGATGATTTGTTTCCTTTTATTCCTTTAATTTCTCTTATATAAGTTCTCACACAAATTCTTATATGATTTAAAATAATCTCTCCAATTCCACACCAGTTTCAGGTCAGAAACTTTATGTCAATACATAGATTTTTAGTTGCTTTGATGTTGTGAGAATTTTGAACATTCTGACTTCCAGTACTAATGTTGTTCTTCAAAGAAACTGACATTGATGATGAATTGAAGGATCCAGTTCTTTAAATAATCCTAATGTTTAAACTCATTGTAGGCTTAGATTTTCAAACAATTTGAATCAAAATAAAAAAAAGTGCTGTAAGTTATAGTGAAGAGAAAGACATCTCCTATGTTAATATCATTAAGTGTTTGATTAGTCTATGTTGATGATACCAGATAATATTAATGTGAGAAAAACTGAACATATACTAATTTGTGAAGCTCTTGCTGTTTTTAGCAAGTTTTAAAAGGAAGTTCAGGCATAGGGAAAGAGTTACTGCCCATCTAAAAATTATTTTTATTTTGCCTCTGAAGACAGAATGATCAGTCAATATTTTCTCAAAAACCACTGTGATGAACTTTCAAATCCAGTGTTGAGTATTTCTATTTTTAAAAATGACTTCACAAAAGAATGTAATACTAGGAATATATTTGGTAAAGAGTAGATTTGAGATTTGGAGACTCTAAAATTTGTATTTCTCCAAAAGGCACCTGAAGCATCTGTAGAAGTAAACAAAATCTTTATAAAGCCACTTTGCACACAGTACTGTGGCATTCATCTATTGAGTCAATCAAATGATCTTTTAAATATTTTGCACAATCTGAAGAGAACACCTGTAAATGATGTCATGTCTAGTTCTAGTTTCACCCTTACATTGAAAATAAGCAGTTTTGTGTTGCAAAGCATGTGGTAAAACTATATCCAAATCAATAATGTGAGCAGGAATATCTGGGCACTTTTCTTTAAATGCCTTTGATCCAGAATTCCCATCTGTTCTTCACTTCACCCTACACTCAGCCATTAGACCACCAAATTGCAGATGAGGAGTGTGGAGAACTGGTGAACAGCTGAAAAAAAAATTGAGTAGCTCAATACAAGGTTGTTCAGCACAGGTGTTTGTGTAATTATGATGTATTAGAAAACCTCTTTGTTCAACAGCCTTCAAGCTGCCTGGAGAGTAAATTCCAGAATTAGCAGAATGTTTAGCAGAGATGAATACCTCGGAACAAGGCTGCAACAATCACCTCTCAGAGGGAATGTGAGCATCTTGCTTTCACAGGTCAAGGCACCACTCCCATCAAAGTGGTGCTTGCACCCCAAGTAATAGACATGGTGGCTTCTTTCTCCACCTCCTTCATTGGCAGGCAAGTTAGAAAAGAACTCACCAGGCAGTATTTGAGCAATTGCTGAAAAAGAAGCCGTGGAAAACGCTGCATTTGTTCCAGCAGCAGAGTGTGTGTCATCAGGATCCATTACCTCTGTGCTAAGGACAGGGAAAACAGGAGCCTGAAAAACGCTTGAGTTAAAGTGTCCTGGGAATAGCAGAATGCTTGCCATTTATTTATACCCAAATGCAGTTTAATTGTGATTTTATAGATTTCTGCATATGTAGGCAGAGGCTGGCCCAAAGAGAACATTAACAGCCCTCACCTCAATAAACACAAATGATGGAATGTAGAATGAGCATGCCAATACAATTTCTACTCAAAGTCATTTCTCCTTAGAAGTCACTATAACTAGATGAAGCTGTCTCCAAGCTATTTAGAAGATGTTTAAAATCATTTAATCACGAGCAAATGTCAGAGTATTTTTGCAATCAAACAAAGCTCACCACTTCTGTACCTTTAAGGACATCACAGAAAATCTCAAATGCTAACATGCTTCCAAAGTAGGACTAGTATGTATTTTTAGCCCCATTTCACAGATGAGAAGCAGAAGTGCCAGAAAGAAACCACGCAAGACAATAAAACCACTTTGACTGAAACTTTCACCTAGCCAGTCTTTTTGCTTCTGATGCATGAGAAAGGACAGAGTGGCACCTCTCCAGTTATTTCTTATAACTTTCTTCACCCTGCATTTGAGGCTGCAATTTAACATTTTATGAGTAGCCTGCCAGGGCCCCTGTTTGATGATGCAGGCTAGTCAGATTTCAAGCCTAACAAATGGCAACAAACTCGTAACAAATGGCAACAATTATACTGAGAAAGTATGTATTTTGGTATTAA
This sequence comes from Petroica traversi, assembly GCA_025920805.1. Classification (NCBI taxonomy): domain Eukaryota; kingdom Metazoa; phylum Chordata; class Aves; order Passeriformes; family Petroicidae; genus Petroica; species Petroica traversi. The sequence goes on from JAHLSL010000040.1 coordinate 6,475,691, forward strand.
AGCTTCTGTCTAGTAGCTTTGGGTTTCTTGATTTTGTTGTGAAAAAATATAAATAATCATTCTTTGTTCATGATTTCAAATATCTTCACCTGCGAAGCCAATATGTAAGGGGTTTTTTTTTAGTTCTAAGAGCAATCCATACTTTTGGGGTTTTTATAGCCCTGCCTATTTTGACAGTCCTGGTCTTCAACTGAGGAGGTTGAAATGAATCTGTAATTCAGGATATGACTGTGCCATGATGCCATAATGATGGTCTCTTTTACTCACTGTTCTTTCCCTTAGCTGCTTTTTTTCTTATTCTGCTTAGCCTTTGCCTGTCACTGAGTGTCAGGCTAGCAATGCTTTCCTAGGATTATGGGCAATGACAATTAAATATCCCTTCTGAATGATAACAACTTGCTTAGTGGCCATCACCCTGTATTTATAATGAAGAGATTTCCCCCTTCTACGTTATCTTACTCCCATCAACAGTGATGTTCATTTGCTCCTTGTCCCATAGCTGATTGATACCTTGAAATCCACTGCAACTCCTGGCAGTCAGTTTTCATCACTATTATTTTAAAGAATTTTATATCAGAACACTTAGTCACATTATTCGCTTCTTTTTCTAGATCATTTATGTTGAGCAGTAGATATCCCAGCAGAGCTCCCTGAGGGACTCTGCTGTTAAACCTCTACTTTTGTTGAAGCTGAGCACTTAATCCTACTATTTAAGCTATTTATTAATTCATGAGAAGACCTCCCCTCTAGTCCCATGACAGATGAATTTCCCATGAGTTGAGATATTATCCTAGACTATAATGTTTTAAAATTCTTTACAGTAACTCTAACGAAACAATATAGTACTTAATATAAAAATTCTCAGTCTATATATTACAGTATTAATGTAAACATAAAATGCAACAACCTCTCTCTCCAAAACTCCAGCTGGGAACACCAGAAAAGCACTTATAATGTAAACCTTGAAAGATTTAGTATTTTAAATTATTTGGCAAAGATTCAAAATTGAATTTAAGTTAGTTACCTGTACCACGAAGAGTCATCTTGAATGTACTCCTTGGTTATTTCTGGTTTTTACCAAAGAGATATTTTCTTTTGTAAACTAAAGATGAGTTAAAGACAGAAAGGAAGTTACCAGGCTGCAATATTATTGGTGGTAGTGAGTTAATTTTGGAAAACACAATTTACAGTTCTTAAAAGCTAGGTAGTAATAAGATAATTGATGCAAAGCTGTAATACCATTTTGTCCCACTTGAGAGAGAAAATTTAATATTAAAATATTTTTGACTGACAGCACTGCCATTTATCTTCCTAGTAGGAGTCAAGTGAGAACAATAAAGTGAGAAGAGCTCTTTGTGTTCATCCATATCAGCTGACATCATACTAAAGACAAATGATGTGAGCAACCCCAATACGATTGTGTTTCTCATATTTTTTGGATTTCAATACCCGTAGTGGAACTTCAATACACTGATAGGATTGGAGAAGTTCTCTGGGTATGACACTTTGTGGTCTAGAGAGAAAAACCCAGAAGCATAGACATCCCAGGTGTCATCAATTCAATCATCAAAATTAGATGGCTGTTATGTAAATTATGCAAAATATGAGACTCAACCTCTTCATTCATATTTGAGAAATGAAATATTTAATGATGTTGACATTTTTAATTATCATCAGGCCTCTGAGTTAACTCCTAAGTGGGATCAATGTTATTACAGGATCTCTGCAGACTCTGTGGACATTTCTGCATTACGTTTATTGAACATGTCAATAATTTGAGACAATGGATAATAAAGAAAGAAATTTTCAAAGTTACCAAACAAATAAATTAATAAGTTCCTTTAAAACTGGTCTGTTCTTTGACGGTGGTCAGAATCTGGCCATATAATGATGAACACTTTTCCCATATATTTAACTGTGCCTCAACATTACTTTTGATGTAAGAAAAAAAAAAAAAAATCACTAAACTCCATTATTGGGATGGAAAAGCTATGAGAAAAGAAATATCATAACTGTGAACTTTTTAATTTAAATTTATTTATGTCTCACATCACTAAACTACATTGTTCCTTAGATTTATTTAGCAGGCAGAAAATAAGAGTCAAAGATAGGCCATTCCAAAAATTTAATTTCAGCTTTCTCATTGACATGCCTCACAGAAATTTCCTGATAGCTAAACCTCAGCTTTTCCATCAGCAAAAGAGGGATAACAGTGCTTAACCAAATCACAAAGCCAGTGATATTATTATTGCTGTTGTTTGTCCTATTTTGTAAGTAGATGTAATCATCTGTGTTACACAGAACTTTCTGAGAGGAATCTACCTATCTAAATAGAGATCTTAAAATCCTGAGGATTAATTAATTTATGTTTGCATAGTTCTTTGAAGCCGTATAACACTATATAAATGTTGAATATTATCTACTCCTAACCATTGACTATGACTTTTGGTAGGTACTGCATATCACAGTGCACACTATCTCTACAGCCCAGGTCCTGTAAAACTCCTAAAATTATTAGTTTTCCTGTTAATATTCTTTCTTTCCTCGTCTCTAACCTTCATACTCTTTGCCTAGCCTGCCAAAAGAAAATCTGCCAGGTAACTACTCATAAAACCATTTCAGCCATTTTGCTCTTTTACTGCATTGAAACTCTCCACCTTACTTCAAAGTAAAAAAACAAAATTCAAAAGAGCACAGAATGCACTCTGACTGGTAGAGAAGGGACACAACATGTGGCAGTGAGCTCCTGTGGGGAACAAGTAGTAATTCCTATGGGTCAGTAACATGCTCTTGCATATTTTTGGGGGAATCAACAGGGTAACATTGGACACTTGGAGCTGAGAAGGCTAATATTGGGATTTTTATATGTACACTCTGGTCAGGTGTCAACTCTGCTCTACAATTCCTCATCGCCAAAAAAAAGAGAAATAGCTACCTTTGATACGTATTTTATATATTCATATAATATGCAAATATTCAGTTTATATTATTCAAACTACATATTTTTTCAGGAAAGTACATAGAAAAATAAGACAATTGAAATCTTTAGCTTTTACTTCATTAGTATCAATAATTGTTTTCACAAACACCCCAATATATTAAAAAAAATAATTTGTAATTTCCATTTGAACTGAACATGGACAGTTGACAAAAAGGGCACTTATGGTCCATTAATACAGCAGACAATGGAAACGTCACATTTTTAACCCATTTTTAAGAATTAATGCTCAGGTGTCTGTTCTGCAGATTGTGGGACTATATCTTAATCATCCCCCTCTATGCTTCCGAGCCTTCAGGTCCAACTTCATACCTAAAAGCACCATGACTGCTTCTTGAAGTGAGATCTGGGAATGCACCAGCCCTTTTCTCTCCTGAGCAGCAGCTCCTTTTCTGGAAGAAAGTTTGGGCACAGTTGAAACTTGAGGGCACAGTGCCAATCTGTCTGGTTAGGAATGATGGCCTTTCTGTGACACACACCTAAAACTGGGTATGGATTTGGCCTTCTGTGGTGTAATCTGCTTAAAAACAAGGAGTAAGAATTATTGTAAACTGCATATCATTGTTAAGAGAAGAAAAGTCACCACAATTTTGTTTGCAAGATTTCCAAGGAAAGTAGAATGAACGAGCCCTTTTTATTTCCAGTGGAAAAAAGGTGCACTCAAATGTAGTTCCTTTTCTGCAACCTGAGCAATTCACAGATCCTCTACTGCTAATTGTGACATGAGTTTTCCACTGAGGCTTCTTCACAGGGGTATGAAATTGTCCTCTAGCAATGCTACTTGTATATATCTAAGAAACTAAGGCAGAGCTCCCTTTTCTACTAATGCTTCTCCCCCTTGGGATCATCTTCTGACACATTGCAGAGACAGATTTCTTGGTTCATCATTTCCTTCCTCTGACAGGGAAAAATGTCAGTTTAAAGCTTTATTCTGTATAAGTCTAAAATACCAGTGCCTCGCACCCTGGCTGTACAGTGTGTCTCTATCACATCCTTTCAGAAATATACTAAAGTGTGGTTTAATCTCATGAAAACAGGTAATTTGGCCATGGGTGATAGAGTGTGAAGGGTATCCTGAAAATTTTGATTGCTCCCCATTTTATTTATCTTGGTGGGGCAGATTAGAGGTTTCACAGATGGCAATCATTCCTAACATTAGCTGTCTAGCAAGGAAGGATTGAAATCTGCTCTATAAACTTGAAGGCCTCCTTATCTGTTGCTGTAGCTCAACTTTCTTTTCCCTCAACAAAGTTAAGGGGACCCTAGTGAAATTCCTGAAAGCCCAATAAAAGAGGAGGGACCTCCTTGTGTTCTGTAATAATTCTCAGGGAAATACCTTTCACATTTATTATGTGAGTCCACTTATGTTTTCAGCACTAGGATTTACTTTAACAACATAAAATTCTTGAATGACGCTGTTTAAGTAACTACTGATAAGCACAGACTCAGACTGAAAAAGAGTAATTTTCTACAATATCTTGCCTTTAATTAAAACCAGAATTTTTTTTTAATTAGAGATTGCATTACTTACTAAATTTAGTCATTTAGTTAATAAAAGTAATATTAATGAACGATAACTAGGAAAAAATATTAATGTCTTTTTCTAGCAAACTGGAGAGAGTGTGTGGCAATTCAGTAAAAGGCAAATAGATGCCTCTTCCTTCATTATATTTGTGCTCATATAGCCATAGATAAACTATCAATTTATTTATTGAAATTAATGACAAATTTTATATAATTAGGATTTTCATCTTGGTGGTTTGTGGTTTTTCCCCCTACATATCCTTATTTGTATATCTTTTTCAAAATAATCTACATTCACATTTACCAATTCTGCTCTTACTGTATACATATCTACCTAGTAAATCCCAGTGGTGATGTCAATAAACATCAGTGTAATAAAAAATGTGGTCCATAGATTTCTTCTCTATTTAAATCCCTTTGACACTTTCTTGGTTATCTGTTTTTGCAAGTGTTCACTTTCACAACAATTGATATTAGCAAAACAAGAAAGGTAGACAAGGTGTCCACTTGCAAATTCCAATTTTGAACAGCAAATTTAACACAGCTTTTATCTGTCCTTCTGAATTTTTTCATTTCATTTCTTTTGGAATCTGTATCACTCTGTTAAAAAAAATCATTTTGTGCAGGAAGAACAGTGCTGGAGTTGATATATCTGCATTTTTATAACATTCATAGCTTATAAAATACTGGCCTTGTGATTGCTAACTCCTTGAATAACCACATTCAAGTCCAAGGCATTGGAAAGAAACATGAATCATATATCTGAATGCAGCATTTCAGTGAGTCAGTGAAAGGCTGACTGGTTTATGCCCTGAAGCAAATGGATTCAATAGATGTCTTTCATTTAGATGAGTTTTAGGTCAGATCTACTATGGCTCCACAAACACTGAGAAATCAACAACATTCTTTAACTGGAGTGAGTAGCCATGCTCACTGCTTAAGATGACAAAGTATCATATATTACATAACTAAATCTGTAAGAAATGCCTGGATTCTGTTGCCTGTTTAAACAAAATCAAAGGTGCCTTGAAAGAACTCAAATAGACAGAGAGCTGTCTCACACTGAGTATGTTAACAGGAAAAGTGAAAACAACAGTGTCACTTTTATCACTGAAGCAGAAATTACGGGATTGGGAAGAGATTTTTAACACTTTATCTCAAGAACATAAACCTTATTGAAAGACTTTTCTGCTTGGTCACAGATATTTTTAATGAAAGATTCATGCGTATTTTTTTAATACATCCTATTTTGCAGCATTAAAAATAAAAAGCGTGGGTGGGAGAAGTGGGGATGAAATTTTTCCAAAAAAATCCCTTCTTTAAACTCACTCCCTGCTTTATCTGCAGGCCTTGACTGTTTTGGACATAATTTTTTTCCCAGCAATTCCTTTCTCCTTGTTCCTTAGCAATGTGTCTGTCCTTGACTGCATTTCTGTCTTGGGATCTGTACTTTTTTATTTTCTGTGGACTCAATGTCTGCTTTGTTCATATTACTTGCTGTTTTAGAATTTTTCTGGGTCAGCAAACCTAGAAGAAATGATAAAACTTTGTCTTTGGGGAAAGCTTTGAGTTCTTAGAGCTGACCCTACAATGAGAATATCAAAGTCAGTGACAGACCAAAGGAGTAAAGAAGATATTGCGAAATTGACTTGCTTTGATGGTATAATATAAAAAAGAAAATAGAAGTTGAACCAAGCACAAAACACTTGCCAAAAACTTAGAAAAATCCAAAACTCAATTCTCTGGAACATTTCTGAACTCATTTTTCATGTTACTTTATAGTTTTGTAAAACTTTCCAATAATTCTATTTTTACTGCAAATTTTCAAGGGTGAGGTGTTGGCCTGAATCTGGAATGAATCTGTGTGATACGTAACATGGTCCTGTGGGAAATAAGTTGAATTTTATCACTGCTGGTGTTATTTTTTACACTTAAAATTTTTAAATCTATGAACAGAACGGAATAAAATCTATATAATAAATAAAGGGACGCTACAATTAAGCTTTTGAGGGATCTAGAGAGATGATGCAGAGACAGCAGAATAGCTCGAAGAGGAATACCTCATGATTCTTTTGCAAAAATTCCCATGAAAAGCCCACTTCTGCATGGTGAGAAAGATGGGATAAATGCACTCAGGATAAAAGGGAGGACTGAAGAATAATTTGTCAGAAAGAGAAACCAGTTCTCCTAACAGAGTGGCCATCCTCACCCAGTTCCTTTCAGAAGCAGCAGGGCCTTCTCTCTCTCCTCAGCCAGCAGCAGCGAGGCTCCAGTTCAGAGGAGAGGCAGAAATGGTGAACAATGGTCAGATCATTAAAGAAACGAACTTGGCAGCACAGGAGTGAGACAATGGGGCTGTCTTTTCTGCAGGAGTGAATTCCTGCACACCAAGACTGAATAACAACCTCAGATCTCAACACGACCCGTGGAAACTGCAGGCACAACGAGCTCACTGCAAAAGCAAAGCACTTTCCAGCAGAAGGGAAGGATCAAGAGAAAAGTTGTTCAGATCAAATGCATGCTTTTGCTGGAGCAAAGGCAACCAGGACTGATGTAATTTCCCCATCAGTGATGCTTGACTGGCTGGGAAAAGAAGCACCTCCAAGCCCTGCTGCGAGAGAAAAGGAGCTCGTGAAGTCCTGCAGCCAGGACTGCCAGCCAGATCAGGTGTATTGCTCATAAATTGTTGAGTTAGAGGAGGAAATAACAGGCTGAGGGATTGTAAAACATTTTAATTGTTAATAGGAAAACAGTGTAGCTCAGTGTTTCAACTGTGTGAGAAGTGGGAAAACTTCTCCAGGTTGACTCCAGCCTCGTTCACAAATTTTTTCTATTCTCTACTTTAATCCTCCTTGCTATCTAGGAAATGGGGACAGATAATAACTTGCCACATGTGAGTAAATATGTCCTTTAGGTATTTTAAACTCTTAAGAAAATAGGACAGTGATAAAAGTAATGAACTGCATTTCATGAGTTTTTTTTGTAATATGGCATAAGAAACATTCATATCCGAATTCTAAAGATGAATATCATGAGGTTTTTTTCTGAAAAAAAGGAACTTTTCTTGACTTCAGAATTTAAGATTTTCCCTCTAGAATATCTGGGATTATGCACAGAAACCTTTAGGGAATGAACATCCAATAATGGGTATAAAAAAAAAGCCCAAAAACATTATCCTGAGTCATCTGTCTATTTTTTTCTTCTCTTAAAGCTGTGAAAAGGAGATATACTTAGGACTGTGTGCCTTTTACATAGCATCTATATTTTTCCAATTAAAGGAAAGCAAATCTGGTTTTTAAGCTATCACAGGGAAAATAATTTCCCTCCACAAGATGGCTCCCACAGTGAGAAGCTCCAGGCTCTGAAGATTTCTTTTTTTAATTCTTCAGAAAGTAATCCCAAATCATATGGTTTAATCTGTCTACTTTTAGCTCCTGAGGATTGATGTTTATTAAAAAAAAAGGTTTTGGTTTTATTTTTTTTTATGCTGCAATTGTTCTGCGGTGCAAAACAGATAACTTTGTTATTGCAATTGCTCACAATATGGGGCAAATTTCTTGATGCCTGTTTTGATTATTTTTGTCAACTGTGTATTTTTTTTTCTAAAAAATCTAATACAGGTGGCCATTTCATGCCAGGGATGCCTAATAAGAACTCCCCACTGAAATCAATGAAGAACTATGACTAAAAATCAATGATTACATATGATCCAAGTTATTTTATTCTAGAATATTCTATGACAATCTTTGGGGATATGATAGCAAAAAACAATTCTGGGTATTAGCTTCACAGACATACTATTTTTATGATTTATCAGTGACAGAGTTTCATGGAGCTTTCCAGATTAAAGGGAAAAGAAAAATCTAAGAAAATGTATAAAACCAGATCTATAGAATTAAAGTTTCTTTTGATTGTGAGAGTGTTTGCAAGGACTCTGCTTGGAAAGTTGATACTCCTTGCTCCTGATACTCCAAAATAGCGATGTGCATATTCACATTAAAGCATTATCTACAAGCTTGAAACTGTGAGAGAAGATTGTTTTGTCTTGTTTTGCTGTTGGTAAAGATCACACACAAAGGAAACCCTAAAATTCTGTTTTTGAACCTTGAGCAGCACAAACAGACACGACCAAGTTTTGTGTACTTGTGGCTAATTAGTTTTTTGGTGTTTTTTTTGCATACCAGCAGTACCTGGGGCTTTCTATCACTGGTAGATCTGTACATACAAATTACACTTGCAGTTGTGTCAACATCTGTCTCTAAAGGAACTGAGAGGCTGAGGAGGAGATGCTTGCTTTATTTACCTGCATCTCAATTAGGCTAAAAATCTATTGAAGTGCCCAATGTTGGTGCCTTTGCATGTGTCAGCCAATGAACTACATTGTAAGCAGTTATTTTGTTTTTAATCTCAGGAAAATATTTTATTTTCCCTTCTCATTTTTCAGGAATGGTAACTGTACAAAATAATTTCTTATTTTGAGCCTATTGATGGAAACAACACAGGATTTTGGAAGAGGAAGTCCCACCTGAAATAAAAATAAAAATATTTTATTGTGCTTTGGTTTAGAAAAAAAAAAATGAAGATGCAGGTATTTGTACCTTTGAAGAGGCAGATATTGAAAGTGGTTGAAGGTTATTTATAAGTTCAGAAGGATTTATGGTAAAATGTGTGCTGATGTTTCCTCTGACTCAAGTTACCTTCTATTTAACTGGCATATAAATGAGCTTTAATTAACCTGTTTGAAAATGATACAGAAATAGAGAAAGACCCAGTGCCAATTTAATAACTAATGTCCCTATTATCCATGCCTACAGGAAAGCCTGTGGGAGAAAGAAAAAATCACTGGGCATTTTGTAATGTTCACCTTGCAAAGCTTTGTTCCCCCAAGCCTTATGTATTCAAAAATCTGTCATGCAAAAACGATGCAAATCTGTAGTTTACATAGGATGTATAACCATGGTGTTTGGTAGGGCTTGGGGAACTTCCAGCAAAACACAGTTTAATTGGAAAATGCCATTTCATTGAACCTACAATCTTTTGCTCCAGATTTCTACAGCTGAGCAAATATCCAGTGCTCTTAACAATGAATCTGACAAGGACATCAGTTTTGCTGAAAGCTGGATGGCTTGGGAAGGTTTGTGAAAAATCATCAACTTTTTATGTCATTTTAGTTTCTATTTTTATTTTTTTATGAGTAGGAAATGTGCATTTTCTCAGTCTGGACATTGGCAGAGGGATCATCTATCACCTGCCTTTCCAAATGTGGGCTAGCATGGGCCCTCATTTGTGAGTACTCTGTTCCCCACACAGTAGGGGAAATTCACAAAACTCCAAATAACTGGAGTGATATATAATTAATTGCGAGGGCGGGGGTGTGTGTGCGCGTGGATTGGAGGAAAATACATATTCCGTTCTTTTACCTTTTTATGTGTCAGAGGTATATCAACTTCCTTAGTATCCCAAAATCTAAGGCTTTACAGGGCAACAGAGAAATGAGCTCAAATCCTAAATCAGACTCTGATTGTCATAAATGGTGATTATATGGTGCAAGAAAAGAAATAAACTTCTAGTTAGATGTTGTTCAAGGAGTTCCACTGAAGAAAACCTTACATAAAGTTTGTTTCCTGATAGCTAATGATGCTGTCAATAAGAAGCCTTTACAAAGCTTAATCTGAAAGGTGTGCAAATTTGCTTTCTGTACTAATAGATCTGCCCAGCCATTGAATTAAAATCTAGAGGAAAATTATATGAGGGTTACTATCTGAGTTGCAAGTGCTATGGAGGAATGAGAGGAAAAAGCTAAGGCAAGGGGTAAAAGAAAAAGAAAAAAAAAAGTACAATTGCAAGAGTTAAAGTATATGCATATTATAAGGCACTATTTTATATTAAGCAGTTTTAGAGTCTGCAAATATTTTTTTTACTGAATCTGTGGATTTCAAACTCTATTTTAAACTATAAAAACCTCTAAAAATTAATTTCTGTAAAAAACCTACCTTTTTTGTTCTAAAATAGTTTCATATTTAAAAAAAACCTAATGGAAATTGTAATTCATTCAGAAATAAAGAAAACAGAACATGAGAGTTGAGAGAGCTGCACCTGAAAAATTAATTTTAGTTTATTTTTTTTTTAACCAACACCTTCTTGGACACCTCAGGCTTCATTACACTCACACTCCAGGGAAAAGAAGTTCCTGGGTATTCTAGAAAGCACTTAATGAAAAATAGAAGTCTGTTCCAAGTGTAAAGGATTTTTAAAACAAACAATATCTCAGTGATATTTATTTTGCTAGGAAATATGTGTCTGAGGTCATCTGGTTCCTTTTGAATCATTGTCATCTCAAATGCCTAACCCTCCCAACAAAGGAAATGTACCAGTATGTAGGAAGAGTTTACTGAACTCTAGTTTCAAATACTTCTAAATGAAACAGTAGACCTCCTTTCAGGCAACTCCATCCTTGTGCATGTTAATTACACATTATTTTTTTTTTGTTCACATTATTGAGATTATAGTTCTTCTTCTAATATTTTTAGATTAAACACTTAGATGAGATATTGTGCTGCTTTTGGCTGGGGTGCAGTTAATTTTCTTCACAGTAGCTGGTAACTGGTTGTATTTTGGATTTTAGCTGGAAATAATATTGGTAATTCCGGGAGGTTTTCATTTCTTCTGAACAGTAATTGCACACTGCCAAGGCCTTCTCTGCTTCCCACCTCATCAGAAAGTGGGCTTGAGAAGGGGCACAAGGACATGGGAGAGAACAGCCAGGACAGATCACCTCAAGGGATATCCCAGACCCTGTGACACCATGGCAGCATATAAATCTGGGGGAAGAAGAAGGAGCAAGGTGACATTCAGACTGATTTGTGTATTTCTAAGACATGAAGGAACCTTATCACTCTCTACAACTTCCTGAAGGGTGGTTGCAGTCAGGTGGGGGTTTCCAGGCAGCAACTGAAAGAACAAGAGCACACTGTCTTAAGCTGCACCAAGGAAAATACAGGTTGGATATTAGGAAAATATATTTTCCAGAAAGAGTGATAAGATGTTGGAATGGTCTACCTGGGGAAGTGGTGGAGTCACCATCCCTGGACATGTTTAAAAAGAGACTGGATGTGGCGCTTGGTGCCATGGTTTAGTTTAGTTGAGGTGTTGGGGCATGGGTTGGACTCGATGATCTTGAAGGTCCCTTCCAACCTGGTGTTTCTGTGAACCCTGCTGTCCTTGGGATGTCTGAGCACCTGCCTGCCCATGGGAAGTGGGGAGTGAATTCCTTGCTTTTCTTTACTTGGGTACAGAGCTTTTCCTTTCCAATTAAACTGTCTTTATCCCAAGCCATGAGTTTTCTAGCTTTTACGCTTCTGATTCTCTCCCCACCCTGCAGGTGAGGCAGTGAGCCAGTGGTTGGGAGAGGCTGACTGGGGTCAAACCACGAGAGCACTTTTAGGCACCTGGGGTGGGACAGAGGGCTCAAGGCAATGACAGATGTAATTGGAATGTGCTGGATAGAATCCATAGATGTGATTGCAGTTCAGGTCCTGTGCTTGCTATGAGGCTCCTTTGCCTAGCTCGATGTGAGGGTCTGGAGCTCTTGAGGGGCTGGTTTTTGCTGTCACTGCTTGCTGCAGTGCTATGCTGCTGATCCCCCCACTCTGCTGGGCCAGAGTGTTTTGGTGACAGCAGTGGCAATGCACCTGGGCTGGCACGTGGCCAGTGCTGCTGTGCTGGGCAGGCTGGAACTCCAGTGTGAACTCCAAATAGGTGTCCCTTAATAAGAAATTTTGGGGTATTGATGAATTGGTGAGCTACACAGATTACAGGAGGTGCCAACAGTACCTGTTGCAAATTGAGTTCATTAATTAGTTGTGACATGTCTGTGTCTGTAAAAACAGGTTCTGATGATGCCATGAGAAGAGCGAACTGTTGGAGACTATCAAAGGTCCTTTACCTGTGGTGGTGACCCTTTGAGACAAATAGCAGAGTGTGGGAGAGAAAAAGTGTTTTCTCTCAATTTATGCTCAATTAGAATAGTTGAAATATATGGGAAGTATAAAACAATTTACTCTGTATTCTCTAGAGATCAATTAACTAGAAATCTTGAAAACTTTTATTAAAAAGAGGTATAACGAAGATATCCTCTCACACCACTCTTTCCTTTTCTTGTGAATACTCTGTACCAAAGATTTAACATCTCCATAATCCCTTCACGTATTTAATGATCTTTTTCATCGTACAGGATGCCACTGCATCATACTTTGCTATTATTGACCTACTGTATGCAACTGTATTTATATAGCTATACACATATATGCATGTCTATTCACATTTATATATTTATGTATTTACACATACACACAAATGACCTCTTTCCTCAGAATACCTCCCATAATGCATTTTCATAGCTGGATTTCTCTGGAGGAAACAAAGAATCGCCACCAATTTAAAATACCTTCATTTTGACCTATAAGTCTCAACTAGATCTACACTGAGAAAAGACTCCTATTTACCTGACAATATTCTGCTTACCATATGTTTAACCTTGTCAGTGTTCTTATGGAAGGCATTAAAGTATTTGAGAGATATTAAGACTACAATCTTACAAAACTCTTTATATATTTCATTGCTTCAATTTTGAGAATAATTATTCAAGATATATCAAGTTTTTCAGACAAATAATTCAGCATGCAAAATTGCAAAATAAGTTAGGAGATTCATCAATGGACTTGTGCAAAAATATCCAATTATATTGCTGTTTATTGTAAGCTAGCACCTTTTTAGTCCAATGTGATTCATATTAACAGTATATTGTTCCAATTTATCAATGGTTCTATTTCTTTCTCTCTGTGTCTCTCTTTCTCTCTCTCTTTTTTTTTTTTTTTTTTTTAATTTTAGGAATAAAGTTTCAAAACCAGAAAGCATTTTGAAAATTCTTTCAGAGAAAAGCAGCAGATTTCCCTTAGCCATCTTCTACATTACCAATTCTGATATACAGCAGAGAAACAATTGCTGACAAAGGCAATGTCGTGGTAAATAGAGTACAGAGCTGTAATAATTTGCCAAAGCCACCCCTGTTCTATTCTCAGCAAAGGAAAAAAGAATGTATCTGAAGACAACTGGGGAAAAATTTCAAAAACTTTTGAAATTGTTTATTTGTTTGTTTGTTTGTTTGTTTGTTTACAGCAACCTAAAAAAGGCAAACATGCTCTCATAGGATAAAAAGACCTCAGGAAGTCTCTTGACCACCCTTGTGCGTATGCCCCAGCAGCTTTGTGGTCAGTTCATGCTGCTCAGGTTTTGATCCTGAGAGATATTGAAAACCTCTAGAGAAGCTGCCTGCAGCATCTCAGGGCAGTTGCTCTAATGCTTTATTGTCCTTAGTGGGAGGAAGAAAAAATTTCCCCTTATATCTGGTTGGATATAAATATTTTTAAAATTTTATATATTTTTCTATGTTTCAGAACACATTGCTGTTTTTCACTGATTGATGACAAAAGCAGTGAACATACAAGCTGACTCTGTACCAGAACGCTTCCTTTGGCTAGATAAATTTTTAACTGGCTGTTTGTGATTGTACCTCTGTATCCAGAATTCTTGGATCCTTCATGTATAAATTTTTGAGAAAACACATCTAGAAATGGCTATAAAAATGTGATATTGTTACTCCCCATCAATAAAAACTGGAGTACAGAAGGAAGTAGATAGCTCACGGACACCTTTTCTTAGAGGACAGCTTAAGACAGTATCAGGAGTACAAAGATACGGCTTTTTTTAAATATATCCTGAGGAATGGATTGGAGCAATTAAAAGCTCCTCCAGTGTTGGAATTCCTAACTAAGGAAGGCCACCTGGGCAAGTTCAAGAGATTTTTCTCTCAAAGAATTTACTGTTAATAGGAAGGAAAAGATTCAGAAGGCTGGGTTTTTGTTTTTTTGTGGTTTTTCTTTTTTTTTTTGACATTGTCTGTTTTTGAAGAATTTGAATTTTTCATGAATTTGAATAATTTTTCATGGAGGCCAGGCAGAGACGATTCCAGATGAAATAACAGTAAGTGAGCACTGGGAATGTTGAATTGTGCCCGTTTCCATGTAAGGGTGGAACACATGAGCAATTTGGCATTAACTGCAAATGTTACATGGGGAAACTGAAAAACTTTCAATCTATCTCAACAAGCAAAGCCAAGATCCAACATTTGTTGTGGAGAAGGGAAGACTGGTAACACCTCTCGGGTTGTTCCAAACAAAGAGTTCATATGACTTTGTCCAAGACTGAATGCTAGGGGAAGACTGTAAGAATAAGACATCCCTATAATATTAAGTACTTTTTCTCAGCCTCCAAAAACTTTTGATTCTGGGTCTTTCTCAACCACAAGTGTTTTAAGTATCCTGATTGGATTTTTCCTAAATTCATTTGTTCTGACACCCTTTGAAGGCTTGTTAAGTCCTCAGCATTCAAACCATCACAATCCAAGGGTCATTTCTTCACATATCACAAGAAAACCAGGCATCTAGTTTGACTCTTAATGGTCCATGCAAGGATAAAAGGGTTTTTATTCTGTGGTTCTCGTTCTCTAAAGGCAATGTTTAGAACTGGGCCCTGGATTTGAGAAAATCTTCTTCCATAAGCCAAGTGGAATTTTTATGCCTGAAGCAACACCACCACATTTCTTTTTGTTACATTTTAATGAGGCTTTTTTAGATTGGGGTGTAGAATATATATTTATCTTGCTCAAAAGTGCCCTGTAACTGATTGCTATGCTGTCATATTTTTGGCTTTAAAGATCAATTTGCTCTACCATCATCTTAGAAATTGGCCAAAAGACACTCAATAGGATTTGTATGTGACTTATTTCTATCTGTGTCTGATCTTAACAAATTACAAATAAATCCTCTGCTCGTAATATATTGTTGTAAAGAGGAGCTGAGATTACCTTGATGTGTTTTCTGTTCAGAAGTGTAAATCAAATCAGCTACTCAGCACCAGGAATTTCAGAAATTGACACACTGTCATCTCTGGGGAAATACATTTTATGGCAGGTTCTCTGACACATGTAAACATTTTGGCTTAATGCCATTATCTAAATAAAGGCATCTTCTGCTGTGTTAGATCCCCTATGATATCTAAGAAGTCCACAAGGGGCTGGCAAATATCCACATTAGAACTGTGGAGACCCTTCAGGGGAGGAAAATCTGGAGTCCAGAGACTACAAAAAAAAGGCATCCCATAGCAGTTAAGTCCTTATGCTTAGGCAAGTGAGGATATTCAGTAGGAGATCACAATTAATCACATTTTTGAGTAGCTGTCTTTTAAGCAATGGCATTGGGATTTCCTGTCCGAGGAGGCTGTGGAAACAGAGAGCATCAAAAAGTCCAAAAATGAATAGAAATTTGAAGGATTAAACTGAATGTTATTTTACCTCTGGAGACTTTGATTCACATATTAAGAGCCAGATTTCTTCTTCTGTTTTTTTTTTTTCCCATGCTACAACTTTTTGTCATGGACTCTCTGGGCTGTTCCATATAATCCTTCATTTTAAAACAGATTACCTGCAGTCTTCCAGCAAAAAAAGAATTTTCTCCTGTTACTAAAGCTCTTCCCTGTTCACTTAGCTCACATAGGATGTGGACAAATTATTGGCATTTAAGTGAAAAATCTGTTTAATAAAAGCATATTCATTCAGTGATGCTCAGTGCCTAAGTTAGCCAAATGATTCCAATTAATTTGCCCCTTAATTTGCAATGAAATTCCATAAATAAAGAGTTATGCACATAGATGGAAGAAATATTTCCCACTTTCATTCAATATGAAGAAGAAAAGTATTAAAAATATATGACGAAATTGATGTTAACTTCAGCATGGTTATACAATTTGTGCTGGCCAAATGGCAGCTTTAAAAGAAAGGAATTGCTGAGAATCGTTAGTCAGTGGCATAATTGACTTTTGGTGGCTTCAAAGGACTGTGAGCATCCTTAATAGTTTTTGGCAGTTCCAAAGGCATTAATCATGATCAATGTGCAATATTAAATAAGTCTCCTTCAAAATGAATATAAATTAAAACTGTAATTCCATCAAAGCCTTCCAGGGACGTCATAAACCATGAGAGTGAAACTTGAGTGGTTTCCTCATGTCACCAGAAGGCTGAGATGGAATTATAGCCTTATTAAGTACAGTTGGGGTACATTATTCCTTAAATTATTGCAACTACAAGTCATTATTCCCCCTAGAAATTAGAACTTGCTGTACTTTCATCAACCATGTAATCTTGAAGTAAGTTGAGGGGAATTTCAACGTGGGAGGACATCTGCTTTTTAATTTCTGTCACTACTATACATTCACGGCTTGGAAGAGCTGTTAACATCTAATATTAACAGCCCTCAAACTTCTTTGTTTTGCTTTAAGGAGCACTATTCAAAACAGTTTATTTGAGTCATCACTGGTGTTTATATTGATTTTATTGGAGATTGCAAATCAATTGTTTCACCTTCTTTTTTAATATATATTTCTTAGTTTCAGGACTAGTGCACATAGTGCAAGTTGAATATTTCTGTTATGGGCAGGTCTGACTAGGAGGAAGATGCGTGCAAGTTCTGTACTGTTCTGTAGTGAAAAGGAATGAACCCATCTGGAAATAAAGTTCATGGTGCTTATAAAGCATGCTACTAAGATGGGAATTTTTCCTCTCTATTGATACTTTCAGTCATCACAGCCTTATCAGCTTAGTTAGCTTTGTGTGTTTTCTTCTTTCAAGGGTTTTCACACTGCTTAGGCTTTTAAATAGTGGAAAGCATTATTCAGTGCTGCATGCTGAAAAGAAAACATGTTAAAGAAAAGCCCTTAGTGTAGCACATATATCATTAAACCTGAAGGAGTTCTGGGGTTCTCTCTCTCTCTTTTTTATTTTCTTATTTTATATGCAATTTTGAGGACTATATCAGGTAGGAAGATTTCTACACCCTGTTCTCCCAGAACTTTTCATACTGTAAAAAATATCTAGTTATAACTAAGAAAAAGTAAAAATTTTCACCACATTGAATAATTCATAAAATTTTATGGGTTTCTGGAAAAGATGGAGTCTCCCTTTCGAGTGAGTCTTAGAGAAGGAAGCATCCTTGGTTACTCAGAGAATTTACAAACCACTTTTTTTGCATCTCCATCAATGGGTGTGTGGCTTTGAACTAAAGAAACATTTTGAAGAACATATTTGAATTCTTAGATGTTATGAGTATTTTGGGAGAGGTTATATTTTTATGAATATAGCAATCCTTTTACATCCATGTGAACACTTCTGTCTTAAAACATATTTTCTATCTTTTATTAATAAATGTTACTATTTCAAATTACTTTGGTATTATATTTTAGATTTAAAATTTTAGGAAATGGGTACAAATCTCTGAAGGATTACAGTTAAAATTATAATATTTATCAAAGATGAGATATGAACAATATAGCATATTGGTTTAGCTTGGCTGGAGTGAACATTATTTAAAATTCAAATGCTTACAAATAATGCAAACAGTGCCAGTGTGGGGGTTTCTGAGTTTGAATTCTTCTTTAAAATGAAATAATATTTTAATTCACCTTGAGGGCTTGCTCTTCAATAAATAATGGCATGAAATATTATGAAGTAATACACACAAATAGGTTGCTGTTTAAAATCCATGAATGGTTTGCAGATGTTTTCGTGCTGGAGAAGGTTGGCACAATAAAAATGGTGTGATTTGCCTGATATTAGAACTATATTGAAAAATAGATAAATACAGCACAGAAATTAATGCATCCCTATGGTGATGTAAGACTTTTTCTTCTTCTATTAAGGTAAGATAAATGTGCTGAAAAGAATTTTTCTAGTATGTACATCTCAAAATTATTTTGCATCAAGGAGTACGGGGGTAATACCAAAATCATAGCTAATGTGTAAAACCCTGAGAAAGTAATGATCCATATTAAATTCCGTGTGCCAGCTATAAATATCAGCAACAACAGAGAAAGTAGATGTGTTCTATCAGTTGCATTCTTTAAATCTAATTATGCATTGCTTAGTATTATGAATGCACATAAATTTGCCTTTCAAGACTTACACGTTTTAGATCTAAAGCCCACTACAAAAGCATGCTGAGAGTCATGGGGAAAAGATGATAGATAACAGGAAGTATTCAAAAGGAACTTCTCTAGTTATGGTAGTCTTTTTATTTTTAAATGCAATTAATATGTTAGAAAAATTAGACATGTAAATATCACCAGATGCTCATAATGTATCTTCAGTAACAGCACACAAGTGAATTATGTTTGGTCAGGCAGAAAACATCCTGAAGGCAATACTCATAGGACTGTCATGGTGAGATCTGCAATTGTTTACATTTTCTGGGTAGATTACTATAATTGTATGTTTTCCACAGGTCTATTTGTCAGTTTAAGTTCAGCCTTTCTGTAATTCCAATGAACAAACTGGTAAGGTTCGGTGACATATATTTGTGTCTTTAATTTTTCTTTTTTATTTTTTTTTTAGTTGGGACATCACTTTTT
This sequence comes from Petroica traversi, assembly GCA_025920805.1. NCBI lineage: Eukaryota > Metazoa > Chordata > Aves > Passeriformes > Petroicidae > Petroica > Petroica traversi. The sequence goes on from JAHLSL010000040.1 coordinate 6,494,730, forward strand.
GAAGCTAATTGTGGTAAGTCAGAAAAAGAGAGACTAAGGCCACCATGATGTGGATATTAACAGAGATGTCATGGACGCAAATCTGAGACCTTTTTTCCATGATTCAACACAAGAAGTGAATTTGGTCTTCTGGTCTTAAATAGGTGACCAAGCTATGATATTATTTGCTTTTCAACTCTTTCTCTTACTTGTAAAATTGTACTTTGAGAATATTTAGTTAAAGGAATCCTCATTAATAAGTTTTCTGCACATGCCAGACTCTAAACATGGAATTGTTTATAAGGTGGAGTCTCAGACAGGTATTTCCTTTGCTTGTTGGGGAGCTGTAGTAAAACATCAATTTATTTTTACTTTAGTCTGGCAGAATTTATGAGATTATTGCTAAATAACTTGCTTAGGGAGGGTATTTAAAGGATGGATGGATGGATGGGTGCATGGATGGATGGATAGGTTTGAGCAACAGCAATCCCCCCAGGGCTGCCTTGCCAACTTTCCCCCTTATCTAAATGTTCAGCTTTCACTAAGACCTATCTCACTTTGTGACTCTGATAGACAGGTAACCTCTATCATTGGCAATCTCCTTCTTCCAGGTACCAACATGAAAGCTCTTGCAGGCCTTTTAGTTCCTGCCCATGCTCTTGCAGTCTTTTAGTTCCTTTTGTGCCATTAACAATAAACAGATTTGCTGATTTTTAATTACTGATAGTTGCGTATTTTGGCAATGCAGAGGAACAGGTCCCTTGGTTTTATGTTCCTGGAGTGTTATGGGGCTCCTAAAGAGCTGAAGCTTTCCAGGAGTACTTACAGTAGGATTCATACACTTACAGGGAGAAATTACAGCTTTTCAATTTCCTAGTGTCCCTTTCATCATTAAAGTTTCATCACAGCCCCATATTCTCCAACTGAACTCATTTTGCAAAGTAAACACACAGAAAAACTCCCCATCTTTGATTCTGTGCTGTGGATTCATTCCTTGTGTGAGTAATGCATTTCAAAATTTATCCTACTGCTTTGTGCTAAGGTATAAATATGAAAATAATGTATTTAAACATTTCAGTACTGATGTACAGGGTATGAGTTTAACACCCTGCATATAAAAAAGTGAATTTGAAACATTTGGTGAATCTCAGGCATAGTGATGCAATTAAACATTTTATTTCTTTTTTAGTTTAACATATGGTTCCATTATGAACACTGTTAGTAGTTTTCAGCTATCTTCACTAAATTAAAATAAAATAACCCCCCCCCTAAAAATTGCATACTCAGAGTTGAAATTCTCTCTTGATCAAGGAAGAAACTATCTTTTACTATAATAAGATTTTAAAAGCTTCTCTGGTGGGCTCCTGTTTCTGCCCCTGGCTGTGTGAGGGGTTCTCAGCAGAGAAGAAGCTGAACAGAAACCCAACTCTTGTCCCCTGTGACCAGGAACGTGCTCAGCCAGACATGAGTTATCCTGCTTGAAGCAGGCGATGAAAGAGTCTGATTTCTCTGGAAATTTAGCTCAAGTATTTTCCATCTAAGTACATATTGGTATTCTTAAAAATGTATACTAACGATTAGTTTAGGCTACTATGTCATTAATAGGTAGCTCCAGAGGGCCCTGCTATATGTTTTTATATATGTAATAAATATATATGTGGGCAAATCACCCAGAAGAATCACCTCATTATTTAGAATTTAGTCTTCAATTGCCAATTTTGAGCCTCCTCTTTTCTAATCAGCAGGTTGTGCCAAAGAAAACAGTAGCGTAGACATTAAGAATATTTTTTAGCATTTAGAGATTTTTCAAGGTGATGAGCTAACGCAACTATTGCTATGATGTCAACATTTTCATTTAATTATTTTATAAACTCAGTTCTGTTTACCATTTTACTTTATGAAAAACATCACTGAAATAAGATTCCCAAAAATTACTCTCAACATTGGTGCATCACCATTTATTTTAAGGTGCACTTAGGCTATGTACATTTAAACTTCTGGATTTGTGAGTCAAAGTGCAATTATGAGCATGTAGTGAATACAGGTTCATTTTATGTGGGTGTTTTTGTTTTGTGCCTCTCATCAATCTGCTTCTCATCTCCTTCACAGAAAATTGAGAGTAAAAATCAGGCACACAAGTCTAGTGGCTAGAATGGAAGCAAGAAGAAATAAACAGTGGCTACTCAAAAAACTCCTGACAATTTTTATTTTTAAATTACCTGTTTTATTTGTAAAACTTTGTGATTCTGAAAAGAAAGAAGTGCTAAATTTAAGTTAGTAGGGAATACATAAAAGATATTACTGCTAGCATAACTAAAGAGGTAAGAAAATCTGTGTAAAAATATCCATATTAATGAATTAATGTGAAGAACTTAATAAGAGAAATCTTTATATGGTTGTAAACCGTGAAAGATGTGGTTTCTTCCAAATACAGAGATCTTGGCTAATTTTCATGGAAGTGAAACTACAGTTGATTGGCTGATCCACCTCGTAAAAATCCCTCCACAATGTCTTTTTGTTTTAAAAAAAAATGTTACAAGGGCTGTTCTACTTATGGCATCACTTTGGTAGCTGACATAATAAAATCAGCTTGGGGTGGGGGGGGTTGCTTGTTGGTTGCTTGAATTTTTTTCATGCAAGCTCTAACTCTGACCTACTTCCCACAGGTATTTGGAATCTGTCATCAAGTTTTGTGCTGAGTTAGTGTTGTCAGCTTCAGTGAAAATGTAGCTCCTGAAAGACCCAGAAATCACAGCTCTGCAGTGCTTTGGGAGGGCATCACGGGCCTCCTTGTGGATGAGTAATACAAAGTCTGGTCCTGGAAGCAGGATTGTTTTTCAAATGCCATGAAAATCCACAATTGCTTTCTTTATTTATGTGAAATAGAGGGGTAAAATAGCAGTTTAAAAAAAAAAAGAGCAATTGGGAGTGGGTTAGAACACTGGACTTCCCAGTGGTAAATTTCACCCCACAGTTGCTAATTTTCTTGTTCCACATAAATGCTAGGCCCTTTCTTCCCTTATGAAGCTGAAATTCCTGCATTACAAATGGAACAAAATAAAAACCAACAAGCTAAACGTTCCACTCGGTATACTTTAGAAAAGAGTTGAGATATGCTATAACTTTTTGAGATTAAAATAGGAAAAGTGTGAATTTTACATAATATGAATTATTAGAATAGTTCCAAAAGAACATGGTTATTGCCTGATGTAACATCATGCTACATATCTCACGTTTTGAACATCTAAAGTTCTATTTTATGGATCCTGTCAGCAGGGAATGTAATGTTATGCAATATGTTTTAATGGAGTTGCTGTTGTGCTTCTCTAATGGGGAGATTATGAAATTATAATTAGTGTAATCCTGCTTGTGTTACATAAAATGACAAAACTGCCATTTACTTCAATGGGAACTATATTAATTATGCTGTTGTAATTAACCTTCTCCATCCCCCTTTTAAACTTGCTACTCTCAAATAACTGTGGAACGCTTTACAGCTGGCAACAGAGATTGGGGACAGATTAATCCAAATAAAAGAAGTAGACGTAGTGGATGTCAGTTAACAGAGCAACTCTAGCAGAGGATCCTGAGGAATAGAGGTTGAAAAGTAGGCTGAAATGAAGAGAACACGAAGGGGGAGCATCCTGTTTCTCACAGCCTTTGCAGCATCTCTTAGGAATTGCACTGATGGATTGTGCACAAATGTGTGTCTTGCTACAGTCGGCAAACATTTTTTTTGTGAAAAATGTAATGGATGGGGAGTGACACTGCTGAATAATAATAAAAAAAAGAATAAAAAGAAGTGAGACACTGTTACTGATCAATATGGCAATGTTACTGACCCTGCTGCTAAAGTTAACTTGCTATTCAGAAATCTCTATTCTGAAGAGGATAAAAGCGAAGTTGTAGCTTGTTTTCTCTGTACATGTGTAGGGAAAAATATTTTATAAACTTTACAAAAAGTTAAGATTTTTTACTTCAGTTTTGATTCCAGTAAAACCAGAATAATTTTCTTCCAATTCGCAAAATGAACTGCGTACTGTGGAAAATAGATTAAATGCAAGATATGTTCAGTGACTGTGAGCACTGGTCTTAATCTCACTAACAGGAATACATTTTCTCTGATGTGCCTTCTTTTACTTATTTTGGATTTCTCTTCCAATTTGTTCCCCATCTTTAAATGCCCAAATTACTGTAGGATCAATAGGGTATTGGAAATGCAGTATCCTCCCAGGACGGAATAGCTGAAGACATATAAGGAAGAGGGTACATGTAACTGTGCATTTTCTCTTTTGAGAAAGCCCAGTTTAAATGAGCAGTGAACTGAAGAGTGGCCAAAGCAGTGACCTCTCCCACCTCTTCACCAGAGAAACCACGAGGTCAAATCACAAACTGACAAGAAAATCGAGCTTGGCTTTCACCTGAGCAAGAGAGCTCTCATCTGCAAGGGGAGAGAGTCTCAACACCTATGAATATTTATGCATTTTGTACAATTATTGTTGCATATAGAACACGAACCTTCATTAGTGTAGGAACTGAAACCCCACTTTTCCTCATCTTGGGTAACAGCACAAGTCATTAGACTCCAAGGTCACATCCAATCCTCAGTACAGGCAATGAATATTTCACTATACCATCCAAAATGTAACAACATCTGCAACAGCAGAAAGGAACCTGCAGTACCTTGAATCTAAACCCTTTTAAATTAATCTAATTTATTGGTTTTGGTTTTTGTTTGTGTTTTGTTTTGTTTTCAAAAACATTTGACCATATCTATTTTGTGCTCTTAAATTGATTATCGTAAAATGTGTGTGCTTCAAATGCCTGTAGCTTTTATATTTTCTTTAATTTTCAGTGTCATTATTTGAATCTGAAAATGAATCATCCATCTAGATCAAACATTTATATATAAAGTTTGATTATATAATATATGTATATATATATGCACAGAGTATAGTCTTGGCAACAGGGCTCCATTAGGACTGTGAATTCATAAAAAAGTAAATTAGTTGCCTCAGAAACTGCATTCTTCCCGAATAAAAAGTTCAGGGCCAAAAATACTTGATTATGAGGCCACTGTAGTTGCACACTGTTTGAATCATGTCTTATTTCAGAATCTTCTTTTCACAAAAATTAGCTGAGACCTTCTACATATCGCCATTACTTTTCATTAACCCTGGCTTCCTTTGAAATATTTTATTTCTGTATTTCAAGATGTGAACTTCAGGTTCACATATTCAGGTACCATATTTCAGATTTTGGGGGATTTGATTAACATTTCAGTTTTAGTATGTTTAAAAGAAGCAATAGTCATGCATTTATACCTTCTATTTTAGTAACCATAGGTCAGCCATGGATTAAATATGGAAATATGGACTAAATTTCTCTTACAACTTTGTTTCTTCCTTTTACAAGCAGTTAAGGATACCCTATTTGTTATTACTTCTTTCTAAAATCATTTGTCCACATGACCTTTAGACATTTTAATGACGTTTCTGAAAAAGTTACCACCAAAAGTACATTTAAGGAAATATACACACAGAGCTCCATTCCAGTAAGTTTGTGTCAATGCTTCTGTTTAGAAATTAATTTAAAGTAGAATAAAATTAGTGAATAGATTTCAGTTTCCCATCTGCACTCATAAAACTTCATAGTAATACTTCTACTGAGTCACAGCTCGATAAAGGTTACATAGGGATGAAACCTTTTTGATACAAGAATAATTTGAGAAACTTCTAACCATGGTTCCTTTTCTCATTTGAAAGTAGCTTTGATAATTTAAAATGCCAAGTGTACATGCACCTTCTCCTTTACTACTATCTGAAATGCAGTGAAAAGTTTTTGTTTCATTATTTCTAACCTAGGAGAACTGGAAATTTTTGTCTTTCATTAAATTAATCTCCCTTCTCTTTTATAACCCAAAGGTTTGCTTTTCAGATCTGGCACCTAATATAATTTATTCCAAAACTGATGAGTGTTGTCCAATTACCTATTCTTCCACTTGAACAGTAATTGAGTTCTGCTTAAGGACACTTATGCATTGTTTGAATAGGCCTGATGGAGCTCTAAAACATTCCTCAAGGACAGTAACGAAGCACTGTGTTTGTGAGACTGACTCACTGGTAAAAAGGGAATTATGAACCACATTTTATCCAAGTGCCAGAGACAGTGGAAAGTAAAGATTTGATTCTCCTTAAACCTATTGTACATCAGTGGAGTTACTTGTCATGTTATTTGTCTAAAGAGAATCAGAACATTTATGTTTGGCAGAGCAAACTCTTCAGAAATTAAATCTTTCCACCCCAAAACCATAAAATAAAGCAGGGGAGATAAAGCAGGACCCAGTATGGTTCATTATGATGCTATGTGTTGCTCACATTTATTCTCTTCCCTTCCAGTTGGCCAGTGTAAACTGCTCTGGTAGCCACACATTTTCTTCTTGCCTGTCAATAGCTGCACTGAAAGCTGCAGGACTAAACTGTACAGAAACTAATTCAGTCCATTTTCTCTGGAAGGGTTATTGACACAATTCATTATAAGGGTTATTAGGGGTTATAAATATATAATGAAATGTTTCAGGTGCCATTTTTCATGGAAGTCGGACATGACTTTGCTCTTGGCTCTGAAATTTAAAATAAAGCCCAAACTGTTTTATTTTCCACTGGTCTATTGACACCAGACAGGATGTCCAAGAGCATCTGTGCTGTCAGTCAGTTTTACACAGAAATTGTCATCTTTCTTCCAGAGTGGCTCACTGACCTTTCACTGCATGAAGGGGGCTGACATGACAACACACCTTCTATAATTTCCCACAATATATACTTTTTTGTTACTGCAGACATATTGACCTAATCACACAGACTTGAGACTGCTGGCAGTGTAATATGGTCACTACTTTTATTTCCTGTGGTCCTTTCTAAAAACATGTTCCTTTTAGGCTTCACAAATATATGTATATATTTATATGTGTATATACATATGTATATATATGTATATATATATGTATATTTATATATATATTTAATCATCTGATTACTTGATAGCTGGATGTACATTTATTTCTTAAAATAACATATATAACCGGGATATTCATTAATATTAATATTTATTACTATTCATTAACATTAATATTTATTAATTAATATAATTTTGATTTTTTCCCCCAACCTCCCCTGAATGGGAGGGTTCTCTGTAGCTGCCCACTGGTTTATGCTGAAAACTGGTGGTGATGTTGAGATGATCAGTGTTCAGGAGTGGTTCTTCAGACAAGCAAAAGGGCAACCTTAAAGGCAAGGTGCACGGAAACAAGAGCACACAAGGCTCTCTACTGAAAATTTTTGATCTGTATCCCACAGAGTTAAACAGAGGAAAAATCTCTGTAACATATAACAGAATGATTAAAAAGGAATGTTTCAGAAAGGCTCTTTATCACTTTGAAATGTTATGGTTTTTCAGAGTTCCTATTTTGTTCCTTTTTTAAATCTGCAGATCCTTACCAGAAGAAACCTTTCTGAGAAGGGGTATGAGATTATTTGAGCTATTAGCAAAGACATAGTATGAAATTATTCTGCTCTAGCCATTTGAATTATTCCATCTAATGGTTGCTGATTTCTTTTAACCTCACACCCAAAATTCACCTAAGAATACCTTGCAAAATATGAACTGGTTTTATTTACGTGGTGGAAAAAACTGGTATGTTTTTCTCTATTTTATGCTACATGATTATTAATTGTAATTCATACATGTGTTCTTCTAATAGTTATCAGATATTTGTTACTCCTATTAGTAAACTTTCAGATGGTCCCTTCTCTACAAGAAGAACCAAATTAGATATTCAGTTATGTGCATCTCTGCTTCTTAGTAACAAGTTTTTAACAGAAGTGGCATAAATAACTTATTATAAACTTATTCTGACAATACTATTTAGATTCTCCTAATTGAACTGTGTCAAATGGTTCAGAATTTGTTAAGATATCAGCAGAGAGTCTAAAGAAATTAATTTGAAGCCATATTTCCACTTGCAATGTACAATTGTGTTGGTTTGGGGCTGGGATAGCATTAAGTTTCTTCATGGTAGCCAGCATGGGGTTGTGGTTTGGGTTTGTACTGATAATACAGAGACATTTTCCTTACTGCTGAGCAGGGCTTACACAGAGCCAAGGCCTTTTCTGCTTCTCACACCACCCCAACAGTGAAGGCACTGGGGGTCCACAAGGAATTGGGAAGGGACCCAGCCAGGACAGCTGAACTGATCTGTCTCAAGGGTTGTCCCAGACCATGTGTCATCACACTTAGCACATAAATCTGTGGGAAGAAGGAGGAAGGGATGAGACATTTGGAGCGATGGTATTTGTTCTCCTGACTCACTGTTATCTGTGTTAGAGCCCTGCTCTCCTGGTGATGGCTGAACACCTGCCTGCCCATGGGAAGTGGTGCATGAATTCCTTGTTTTGCTTTGCTTGCATGCCCGACTTTTGCTTTAATATTAAAATCTACCCACAAGACTTCTCCCTTTCACTCTTCAGATTCTCTCCTGCATCCCACCAGGGCAGAGTGAGAGAGTGCCTGGGTGGGGCTGAGCTGCCAGCTGGGCTTAGACCATGACAACAACACAGATGCCCCAAAACTTTAGCTGGATAATCCTGGTACCTATTGTTCACTTGCCTGAGGAATTTACTTGTCATCCGCGGCCTTTGAAGCTGTTCATATTTATGCCAAGTTCTGCTGGAGCCAGCAAAGTTTCCGGATGCTATTGTTCCCGTCCAAGCTGCCGCGTTTAGAAGATAAACAGGAAATGCACATATGTGTTCTCAAGGATCTGTCATATGGGAGATATGAGCTATGTTCCCTTTTCAGGCATGTAAACATCCCTTATGAAATGTAACACTTTATCAGGTTTTATTTTGTTTTATTGGGTTTTCAGAGAAGCGGGATAGAGAAGCATCTTCTCTGCATTTTCTCAGTCATCAGCCTTTTCTTAAAAGCTTTATCCTTATTAGAACTAAAGCTTCTTTATTCATTCATAGCTCTACAGAGGTTTCTTAACATAAGAGACAGTCCTATTTTCAATTTATTATTGTTCCTCTACTATCTGCTATTGATTTTTCTTTTATTTTAAACCTCTTTTTTCTTCCATGCCAAGTAAATTTTCAGCTTCTGGGGAGCAGTAAGCCAAACATTTTGCTGGTGGGTAATTCCAAGCTGAACTTGTACATACCATATTTTTTAAATTCTCCTTTATTCCTTCCACTATCTTACTGTGTTATTTCAGTACACCTTTTGCTTCCTCTCAAGAATACTTATTTGGCTAATCATGGTTTCTTTCTATTCCTGTTTATTATCCTTAGTGAGACCCTTATTCAGGACTTTTCATAAATGAATACCAAACTTAAACTAAACTGTACTGCTAAACCATTTGATTTCACAAACTAGATATTTATGAATCAAGTCTGCAGTTTTATAATTTCTCATTTAGAAGCCGCCCTTGGTCATTTCATTTTTCACAATCTTCTATCCAGCTACAGTGGATATCAAATTTTGTTGCCTTTTCTTTCCTCTGTGCTCCTTTATACTCCTTTTTCTAAAGTAAAGAAAAAGGAATTATTTGATATATTTAAAAATTGTTTTGTATTATTTTATTAGCACTGTACCTAGGATTATGAAGGTTCCAGGATCCATGATGGAATAATGGTGAATACTTTGTTCAATATCCTTCAACTGTGGATATTTGCACAGATTATTCTGTATCTAACATACTCTGATCTTACTGTATTCTTTTTTTCCCCCCCTCCTTGTTTTAAAAGATGTAGTCTTTGAGGCATATATGATCTATCCACTTCTAGTTGTCTTTAATAGCATCATTATAGACCTATGATTCATCTAGTTTTGGCACATTAATGAAGTGAACTGCCACATTAAAAAGAGAAGATATTGTTGGGCTATGTTCAGTGTAGGTATTCTCCTACTGGAAATAATCTCTATGAGTTTTGATTAGTAATTAAAAGATGGTTCAATTCAGAATTATTCACATTTTTTTGTAACTATAGAAAAAATATTGTATTACCTCCAATAAATGTTCAGAATATTCATAAATATAGATAAAATCTCATAAAATCTGTAAAATATATATGCATGTGTGTGCATGTTAAACCTGAAATAAATAAGCTGAGTTCTCTAATTGCTTGGTTGTTTAGTTCCAACAGATTTCTTTAGAGATGCAATATAAATTTTTCTAGATTTAAAAGTAGGCCACTAAAAGCTCCTCTTTCACATTAAAATGCTCTATCATTTGGGGCAAAACCAGTAAAATGCTTTTTGCAGTGCTGGGGTTTCAGCACAGTTTTCACTGCACACTTCTGAGAGACAATCCTACCGAATTGTCTATGAAGCGACTCAGTAGAAGCAATTAATTCACTAATAATGTCAGTAGTCAGGGTCTTTTAAAATGGATCCAAAACCACCAGAGGAATAAATGCCGATATCTAATACCCCTTCATCCTACACTCATAAATTTTCTGTAACAAAAAGTGGAGGACTATCGACTGACTCTGTGGGTCAAAATCAGACCAGCAAACTAATGCAAATCTGCCATTAAGCACCTGACTACCAACTCTCAGGACTGGAACATTATAATAATTTCTTTTGGGGTGGTAGGTTCAAATAACTTTTTTCAGTTTCAAGACTTTCGTCCTCCAAATCTGTGAATAATTTACTTTCCCCTGTGATAGCGGCTTGGCGATTTTCTAGCTAAATGGGTGTAAAAACCCAAAAGTCAGAAAGATTCATGTTTTTTGAGTGCTTCTGATAATCTCCACAGTGAAAGTAACACTATTTACAAATTGAAATTATTATCCAATGGCATAAAAAAAAAACCCACAAACCCAGCACTTTACTATGAACTGTATATAATTTGGAAAGGTTAAAACCTTCCAGGCAGAGTTGTGCTATGGTGTGCAAATCTCAGTTAGTACGAAAATTATATACACTGGTAGTACATATATTTACAGTAAAAATTAATTGCACAGATCAGAATTTTTTATAAAAGAGGAATGAGCAAAGAAATAATTTTTGTAGGATGTAATGATGATTACATTATTTTATTGGTATCTTCAGAATCCTTCAGGTTGGTTTAAAATTCTGTTAATTTATGGGCCAATAACTATTTCTAAATAAAAGAGTCAAAAAAAAAAAAAAAAAAGAAGACAAAGCCTGTGAGATAAAGAACACAGAGACAAATGAAGTCATGGGAGTTTAGGGGTAAATTATATTATCTCAAGGAGAAAGCAAGAGACAATGTTTCTGAAGGTAAAGAAGATTTCAAAACAAGCAAAATCCTCTGGATGGGATGATAAGGAGCCATAGGATGGATTATTAAGTATCTAGGTAGACAATTAACCACTCTATCTCCCATAAATGCACATATGAGGGATTGAGGCATAAAGGGTAAAAGGGTCTATTACCCTTCCTTACACATCAGCTGTCATTATGGGCTGCCTTTGCATCCATTAACCCGTATTTCACTTTAATGAGTGCATAGAGATGAATAACACAAACAACTGAACTGAGGCTACAGTGTTCTTGGTGAACAACAAGTGTACTGGAACTGGATAATATTTGTTTCTGTTTCTAAATAAATATACAGTAGTGGCTCTGAGTCTGTTTTTTGTTTGTTTTGTTTTTTGGTGTTTTTTGTGGGTTTTTTGTTTATTTGTGTTGTTTTTTGGTTTTTTTAACTCAATCACAAAATCTTCTGCAAAACTGGTGAAGAAACTCTGCTTAATAAGTGGGGAAATTGATTGACAGTGATAAGTAAGTGACTAAGCCAGTGCAGTATAACGTGACCATGCTGTAGCAAGGAACAACCTCAAATGCAATGCATTGGAGAGTTGCTTTGTTTGGTTTAGATGCTAAAAGGAATTTAAAAACTACTAGGAAAAAGCAGCCTAGGGAGTTTTTATGGCTCTTGCTGTTTCTTTTCCTGTTCATGTCTTTGAACAGAAACCGACCAGCAGAGTGTCTTTGTTTCGCCACCACACACCTGGAGCCATTTTCAGTCTTATTTTCCTGCTCCCAGAGCTGTGTGTGGAGCAGCTGGACAGAGAGGAAAAAGGAGAAACACTTCCACCACCCTCTCCCCTCTCAGCTGGTGGGGGCTTGCTTACACAACCCTTTTGTGCATCTCAGGAGCTGGATTATGGAAAGGTAAGAGTGATAAAGAGCTGTTTGCTTTTGCAAAATATTAGCGATGAACATTTCTAAAGACTCAGTTCTACATTCTAAATTATTTCAATTCTGAAATGCTTGTGTCTCCCTCTATTGCTTCAGACCAAGAGCAGATTTATTATTCAAGGTTAAAATAGCCTAGAAGCAGATAGAATTTGCAATATGCCATTGGAACATTGGCCATTCAGTATTAAGAGGCTGAAATACTGATGCTCCTACTTATTTTCTGAGCTATGAGCTCTTCTTTCTTTCTAGCCAATGTCTGGGAGAGTTTTTCTATCACCTCCTGCTGTAGTTCTGAACACAATAGCATCAGCTGAAACAAAATTATTCTGAAAGTGAAAAAGGAAGCACCAGAGTTGAAATAAACAGGGCAGTAGATTTTTATTCCACTGTAAGTGTTAAATGTTTAAACTTGTGCAATGTACTTAAAGGGTTCATCATTCCTTCCCTTGATGTTCTAAAATATACTTCACAAAAGTACTCAGAAATACTCAGATAGTGAACAAGGAGAACCACCAGCTACCTTGAATGGATTGTAAATACCTGCCTAAATAATTCTTCAAATCCAGCCAATATGAAAATATTCCCATTTTTTAACAGGAGAAAACAGAGACACCTGCTTATACAACATCTAGAAGTGTTTGAGAATTTAATTTCCAATTCTTGGTCTCTCAGGCTGCAAGTTAAAAACAGCCCATCAAACAAGGACATGGCAAAATAGGAACATTCAGGCTGTGTGGTGTAGAATAATGAAAGCAATTTAGATACGTCTGGGATAATACTACATTAGCTGCATTAGTGAAGCATTTTCTCCCATAACATAATCTGTCAATGGCCTTCTGTAACAGACAGAATAAAACTTCTTGTCAATTTTATTTTTGCATATACATATTTCTCTAACAATGGCTTTTCTTCTTTGTGAATTTATATATTACATCACAACCTGCACTCTTACTGCTCCCTTATGAAAATTCAGACCATTCACACTCATTTCATTTCTGCTCCTTCACCACACATATTCAGAGAGCTCTTCCATATGTGCCTCTACAACCTGCTTGGAGAAAATCAGTGTTCTTCTGTCAGGAGAAAACCTGAGCTTTGCAGATGTAAATTTATGAGGATATGACCACTGGAAGGAGATAAAACAGAAACCACCCTGTAACTTTGTCTGCCTTGTACCCAGGGTGGCTGAAAGGCCAGGAACATATGTCATGTCCCTGGTGTTAAACCTCTGGCTACACTCTAAAACAATGGCTGGAAAGAGTTAACATAAATCTGTTTAAAATCAGGGAGTCAAGATCTCCGTACTTGAAGCAAGGAACTGTCTTTACAGGGAATAAAGACTGGGAGAAGAGTAAATCTGGGCACAGGATGAGGGGTGCCACCTCTTCACAGGCATGGAAGATCTGCCCTCAAGGTCTTCAAGTACTGTGAATTCATTGACAGAAATTGCTGAAGACCAGTTCCTCACATTCGTCCCTACACTTCATTTTATGGCTTTGGAAAAGTCTTGCAGATGACTATAAAAATAGCAGGCTATTGATGACATTTCACTGTAAAGGCAGTATTAGCAATTCCAGTTAATCACCTAGACATTAATTATCTGTAATGCCTTTCTCATACCTCTTCTTGACCACTAGGACACATATACCCATTGTAATAAATAAGAAAAGAGTGATGCAACAGGCAAAAACCTGTAGGAGTATTAGCTAAAACTGGGATGTGCCAATTAGTTCTTCCAATAACATGTTTGCAACACAACTGGCAGGAGTCTTGCCCTGAAAAAGAGCCTAAGATGCTGTGCATCAAGAAAATGCCATTGGGAAAGATCTGCAGCTGTGAGCAGTAATTGGCAAAGTGCTATCATCAAACCCCACATGGTCACATATGCAGAGGGAGATTCATAGCACATCAAGTGTAAAATGAAAGCTGTGATATAGCAAACATGAAGCCAAAGAAATATTGGTCAATATGTTGAAGCTGCTGGCTGAAGCAGTCCCCAAACTGTGTGGAACTTTGAAAATAACAGGAGAAAACTGGAAACACAACTCCCAAACAGTTGTTCTAGTTAGTGGAAAAAGCTGATGTAGAGAAATATTCCACAGAAATGAGGTGCAGATGCTGGATCATTATCAGTGAGTAATATCACAGTGTCAGTGCTCTCACAAGCATGAAAGTGATATACATCATCACTAATCCCTATGGATTTATTATGTCACATGGTCAGTCTACATTCCTCCATCTCCATCAGGCAAAGGCTGTGGACACTAAACAATGAAACTGATGTCCTTCAGTCACAGTGAATGGATGAATGAAGAGCACAGATCAGTAGCATCATGGAGTATAATGGTGGATTAGTAGGCTAAGACATATGAAATATGTGCTGGTATAAAATATTAAACTAATTATGAAGAGTGGTTCTGCACAGCCAACACCAGATGCTTTGATTCTGGCCACTAATCTGTTTGAAACACAAGGCTGTGTCACGTATAAGTGTGGTCCTGCACATTGGCAAGGTGCCCAGAGACTGAGAACCTGTGATAGAATGGTGAGAATGAGAATTTCTCACTCTTTTTTTCTTGCTTTAAATAGTAACCAGATAGTTTCTTCCCTCTTAATTTATTCTGCTACAAGTTGTAAATGAAATTAAGGGTGTGTTATTCAGAGAAGAATTATTCAGATTTTTGGAAAGAAAGAAAAATATTATTGTTATCAAACTGTCCACTGGCCCTTCAAGCATCTTTCTCTCTGTCAGCAGAGAGGGAGCTAAGACTGGGAATGTGTGGAGATCCCTAAGTGGCTACAGGTAGGACCCATTTTTCCTTTGTAGTTCCTTTGCTGAGCCAAGGAATGAGGAATAACTCCCTTGAAAATCTCTGCTTCAGTGATACCAAGTGTAGTTTTCCAGTCTGAATATTCTCTTGGCCAGGGAATGAATACTTGGGATTTTTTGTGTTTAGGAATAAATCAGTGAGAAGTGACTTTTGAAACATTTTACCACACAGAATAGAAGAATCCAGTTACTTGAAAGTTCAAAAGCTGTGTTCATCATGGTTACTCCTTGGTGATGTACCACACTATCTATATATAAGTTTGCCACTTCAAACCCAGTGAAATTTGCATGGTTTTGTAGGCAAAAGCCAGAATGTCATTATTAATATCACCTAAACGATTTTAGATGCTCAGCTGTAGTGATAAGTGAAGAGTTCTCAGACAATTTATTCTTTTCACGTCTTGTTCCAAGACTACACCCTGCAGGAAATGGTCCACCACTGCCCATAAATAAAGCAAGTTTGAAATTCATAGACTCAAGGGAAAGCACAGTGAGAGCAATACTGGAGCATATTCCATGAAGATTCATGCTTTGATTAGATCTAGCTTCTAGGATGATTAAAAAAAATATTGCATTGATATTGGAATGCATCATCTTTCTCTCTTCCCTGCCCACTTTCTTCTTGGATATCTTTCCAATTTTTATATCTTAGTTCTATTGCCTCCTGGAGAATATATGGATAGAATTAAGACAGAAGCTTAAATTTTTGTCTGCGATGTTTTATCAGATGAAGTGGTGCATTTTAGTGCATTTAATGTCATGAAATGCCTGGAGTTCATCCTTTTTCTGGTGACAGAATGGGGATTAAACCTCACGTTTTGATGATTTACTTGAAAAGAAGCTTGGCTTTGTATTTGGGTGAGTGTCAACCTTCCTATCTCACCTTGATAGTTCTTTACGCTTGTGTGGCACGCAACTAAAGGAATAAAAAAATTGGAGAGATTTGACCTATATCTCTGGAAAGTAACTGAACCTAAAAAGAAGAACCTTATGATCCTGTCTTAGAGGATTTCTTCCACTAGCTCACTTCAATCCAATTTAAAAAAAATAAAATTGAGGACTCTACAGTTTGCTTGAATTAAGCTCATTGTCTGACTAGAAGCTCTGACTAAGCAGTTGTAGGAATACAGTGTGTATTTAAGTGAGAAAGCTGTTTCTCTGGTTGATTAATCAAGGGAAAATTTCATGGTTCAACTACTCTGCACTTGTTTTGCTGTGATTTGCAAAAAGAGATCATAGAAGATGTTTTTTCTTTTTCTTCTAAAGAGCACACCCACTACATTGTATTACAGTTTTATTTGACCATCATTCATCACCATTTATTCTCAGCTTGCACCATGACAAGAGTTATAATTCAAACACCATATTTCTTGTTAAGTTTGCTATGATGCATTGATGAGGTCTGTCTTTGTTTTGCAGAAGTATGAGATCTTTTCTACATTGTCTTTCAGCACTTTGGTTTGCTTGTAAGGGGTGAGGGATATTAAAATTTTCGGAGTAAAATCTCAGATATAGGTTGCTAGTCTCCATTTTCTATTCCCTCATTTTAATTTCACTGCCCTTAGATTTTTTCTCCAGTTCTCTTAATATAATGGTGTGACAGCCTCAACCATTTCTCTTGACATTCTCCAAAATACAAGTAAGGCTTCCCTACATTTATTTCTCTTCCACACATTTATTTTTCTTCTCTTTGAATACTGTTTTTTATTTCCAGCCATAACATAAAATGAATAATAAAACTATTTTATTTTACACAACTTTCTCGGGTGACCTAAGTGGTCTTTTATTTGCCAGTCTTTTCAGCCAAGGTTGCATCAAGGTTGTATTTTGGGAACTGTATTCCCCAATTAAGTATTCCCACTAAAACCATGAGCCACTCACCTGTCATGGGTTGAGATGAGAACAGTTATCTGGAAACAGCAATGAGATTTAAAAAATGAACAGCAACACTAGTAACAAGAGTGTACAAGATTATTCACATACCAAAATATTCACCATGGAGCCCACTGCCTGACTTCAGCCGCGCTGCTCGGACAGCAGGAGAGACCTTCCCCTGGAAATGCTCCCTTCCCCACACCCCTGACAGTGGTGTGAGGTGGTACAGAAAAACCTCCAGGTCCTGGCTGTGCCTCCTCGTTACTGCAAAAGTCAACCCTGGCTGGCCGGTGACAAATGTTTATAAATCAGAACTAAAATTGTAGTCAATAAATCCATAAACATAAAAAGTGCAATCCCACATTAAGAATGCTGGAAAATCGGTTTCTAACCACCTCTCAAACTTCACATGCAAAATCAATTGACGCTTTTGACCTTAAAGTCCCTGTGATGCAGAAACCCTCTTTAAAATGTATATAATAATGAATACATCCCCATCATTTTAGAGGGGTGAGAGGTTGGGGAAATAAATTGGTATTTGGGAAGCTGTCACATAGTAGAAATGTGTGAATTAAGTTTCTGTTTTTAGAACAGTGTTTTAAGAGTGTGCCAATAATAATAGCTGGAACTACCCATAAAAAAAATGAAGAGGAATAAAAAATGGAGAAGCTTTTCATAAATGATTTCCACCCAAGCTGTGCATTGCATGAGGAGTTAGGGGATTCATTAGCTTTTCATGTTTGTGATCTTAGGTCTAAAGAGTACCATAAGCATGAGGTCTAAATTTCAAGTGCTCACATGTGGTCATCAAATAACTTGCAGTGTAAGCTGATAATACTTTTAACATTATTTTATGGGTATGTATATATGCATGTATGTTGACAGATGCAGTTAAAATTACATTCAGATATCAGTTAGTGCTTTTTTAGGACTCTAAGACACTGTTACATACTTCAGGGACATCTTGATATTATCAAGTTTTGGCTTTTACTATATTTGGATCTTTCTTCCTATACATTTTTGGCTTTAATCACATAGTTGGTAGTAGAGTTTCATCTGTAATGTAATTTACATCAATTGTGCAAAAATGTTGTCAAATGACCTTGCTATTATGGCAAATCACATATAAGAGAGGGTATTTAAATGAGATCTAAATGTTTAAATAGCTTAAAATCTTAGGATTAATAACATTCAAAATGTTGACTGTGCTACTTGAGACTTATAACCTTTCTCAAATGGATCTTTAATTAATTATCTTTAAACCCAGCCTTTTAAAACATTATTCTGTGTCTAGAGATTGATATTTAACTTTTTTTCTGTTACTCATATTTAGTTTTAAGATTTCAAAAGGTAGTCCTCTAAGGATCAGCTGACATTTAGACAATTATGTTGAGACTTAGCATTGATGTATTTCAGTTACTTAACCCTTCTTGTCAGCAGTTTTGTATTTTATGCAGACCTTGGTGGTGTGACACTGGCATTTATAGAAGAGTGCATTTATATTAATAAAACAATTCCTGTCCTTGTGGTTATAGCAGTTATGACTATTATCCTAAAACAAAGCAGTATGAAGCTGTAATCAATCTATAAGAAACAGTTTCACATGCAGATATATTCATATCCCTGGTGAAAACTGGTGCTAATGTGTATTAAACCGTAGGTTTTTTATTACAAAACCGTTATATGTGCTTCCAAATTTCAAATGTTGGAAGAAAAATCCAACACTGCCAAAAAAAAAAAAAAAAACCAACAAAAAACCAAACCCAACCCTAAAGTCAAAACCTTTTTTTTTCTGTATTTAAAACTTGATAGATTTACAAAAAAACTGTAAAGGTTACTCCATGACTCAGCCTGTTGACAGACACAGGAAAAAAAATCTTCATTATATGGATTCAGGAAACTGGGGGTATTTAAGCTGTAGCAAGGCTTCAATCATTCTGTTCCTTATTACTTCCAGGATTGAAGAGCTCTTATTCTGACTTCAACCTAACTCACTGTTTCTAAAAGGAAGATATTTTTAGGAGTTGGGGGAGGATAAAATCAAACGTAATGACCGAAAATATGATATCTCAATTTTGGTCTCTATAGTCAAGCTAGTATTTGATTGTGAGGCTGGACTGTTGTTGTGTTACTGCCATTTAAACAGCAATATATGTCCCTTCTCTATTTCTAGGCAGTAGAAGAAATATTTCATATCTATGCCATGCAGTGGAACTAATCTAGCATAATATAAAGCAGAAATAATAAAATGAAAGTTGTCCATAGATTGGTGATGGACAGAGGAAGAGTGAATTTCTTGCTTGATGTAAAAGCTGATTTCAATTCATCAATTCTACCTTTTTTAAAATTATTTTTTAGAGGTCAGAAATGGACAGAAACATGCTTGTTTACATATAAAACTACCCTAAGATTAATTAACATTTTGGTGCCTCTGAAGCTTTGAAAATAATAATCAGTAGGCTACATACAGAATATATTAATTGTCTTTCCAAGATTACTCACTTTTCCAAACATTATCCTCTGAATTTTTTAATGCTGGCATCTGAAGGTCATTTTTGAACAATTCATATTACAATTCAGAGCTAATAAACAGCCTCATGTAGTATGAATTTCCACCTGCTCCCTTTTTGCAAGAAAGCATCTTTCAATATCCATGTCACACTACTGTTTATCACATTTCAGATTGATGCCTACTTTATGCAGGGAAACCTTAACAACAGAGTTTGAGAATTGGTGTCTAGTTTGTGTCCTGCTCTCAGAAGCTTTTCCTTCAATGCTCCTGATGCCTAATCTGTTTTTTCATAAATATTTCTGTAAGTATGAACACCAGGTACTGTTCTTGCCTAGGGGAGGGCAGAGCAATCTGTTTCAGTGGTAGTGTCCTGTTTTTGGCTGGGATAGAGTTAATTCTCTCCCTGGTAGCTGGTGAAGTACTGAGTTTTGGATTCAGTGTGAGAACAATGTTGGTAACAGACTGATGGTTTGGTCAGTCAAGGACTGTTCAGTGTCTCATGCTCTGCCTGTGAAGAGGTGCATGAAAAGCTGGGAGGGTGCATGACCTGAACTGTCTGAAGGGATATTCTACACCATAAAAGATCATGTCCAGTGCACTAGCTGAGTGAAGTTTGTGGAAGGGGTGATTGCTACCCAGGGATGTAGCATCAGTCAGTGGGTGTGAAGAGGTTGTACTGAGCATCACTTGTCTCTCGAGTGCTCTCTCTCTTTCCGTTTCATTGGTCCTATTATTTTTATACCCTGTTTTATTTCAATTTTTCAACAGTTCTTATCTCAATTCAAAAGATTTGCCTTTTTCCCTTCAATTCTCCTCCCAGCTGGCAGGGTGAGGGGTTGGTTTGAGCAAGTGGTCATATGGGGCTTGGCTGATGGCTGGGGTTAAACTATGATGGGTAGGATGGACCAAATGAAATCCTGTCCTTCTCCTAGAGGACTTGACTTGTGTGTCTGTGTGGATTGATATAATGCTCAGAAGGCCCAGAGAGGAACCCTACAATGCAATATGTACATAATACAATACAAACAGAATGCAATATGTGCATAAAGAGTGGCTGCACAGGCACAGGCTGGGTTTGCTGCTGCTGCTGCCTCCACTGCTGGTGAAAAGCCCGAGTTAGGCTGGGTAGTACATGCTCAGCTCAGTGGTAGCCTTGTCTGCCACTCCAAACATCTTCCACTCCTAACAGAAGGACATTCTTTATATTGCCCTTTCTTTTCTCTTCCTGTGCCCAGCATAGCAGCCAGACTGAGCTGTGCCTGCCCTCTCCCCCTCCACCCCTTGCCCAGGACAGCAGCGCTCGGGAGAGAGGGTGAGGTGGGAGGGAGGGTTGGTGGGTGAAGGGAGGCTGCTCCAGGGTGGGACTGCTGCCCACATGGAGAGAACACATGTGGGTGCAGGCTGCAGCCTCCCACAAGGACAGGAGGAGGGATGCTGAAATCTGTATTCAGTTCCTACAGGCACTGCTCCCAGGCTGCCTATTTTAAGGGAAATATTTAGAATAACTGATGCTTCTGTGGCTCGAAGTCTGATGTTAGGTGGGATTCAGAGTTCTGTGAACACACCAGGTTGCATTCAGGGGCACCAAAGAAGAACCTGGCCTTTTGTTTATGTTGTCATACAATTCTGTAGTTGCTATGTACTGTGCTATATATATTGTGTTGATATATACTTTTGAAAATAGTAAATTCCTGAATTTATGCAACAGCAAGGCAAACAATAAAGGATGTACAGAGCTGAAATATAGAATAGGTGCCAGGATTACTCATCCTCCTCCCACTCCCCGTTGGTAATACTTTCCCTTAAAAGTAGAACCCAATGGTAAATTTTAATGACTTTTTCCTTCCAAGTTTCTATTTTTAGATTTATAGGTAGAAGAGACGAGCAAATATTTTTTAAGTTTTAATGCTCGCAGAAAGTTCCAAATGAGCAGTCCTTGAGAATAAAACCTCTAGCTCTGGTAGAACACAGCAAAGGCAGAATGTGTATAAGCCTCAGGCCTCTGTGACATGCTTCAGATCTGGAAGTGTTCCCGTCGTATGACCTTTCAGCTGAGACTACCTGTAAAAGCATCAATTAATGCTAACACTTTTATGGTCTGGGTTCTTGCACTTTGAGAACTATACTAAGACCATTTATTAACCTTATCTGCTGTTCAGAATAGTCAAATGAAGTGGTTTTTGTTGCTTTTAGTGCTCACTAATCCCCTCAATCACTCAGTCCTTCAGCATAAAAAATTACATTTTTCCTACAGGCTGGGAATTAATTCCAGTTACATATTAGTGCATTTTTTATTCACCATATTCAAATAAAATGTACAGTATTGAGAGATGGTCATGTTTTTGAGATTCTATGTTTCCCAATTTCCAGATTGTTTGATTCTCCCTTTCTGTACTACTCTGAAGTGCATGAGGTATGTACTTTGTTTGTACATGGTAAAATGCAAAAAAGGTTGGCTGCAGCTACTCAAACAATTCCATCTGAGCTTGTTTTCAGTAGTGATTGATATTTTAATGGACATTTGGTGAGAAAAAAATTAAAATCTTCTGCTTTCACCTGAGTTGAGGGAATATTTTGTGAGAAAAAAAGCTTTCTATCAGAGCGTGATTTTTTTTTTTTTTTTAAGTTTTACTTTGAATTCCTTAAATGAGTTTTCTGGTGACCTTTACTGAGAATGGTCATTGCTTTTAGTTTCAGTTCCTTCAATCTTTTTTGCTATGCAAACCAAATTTGTTGGTAGTGACCCACCTGCCCAGTCAGCATTAGAAATGCCTCGTGGGAGGTGCTCTACAATGATATGGGGAAAACCTATTACTGTTAGCAAGGACTGGTACTCAAAGATAAAACAAGCCTACAAGTGTGACAAACTGTGAGAGAGAAAGCATGGATAGCCATGGTGAGAACATAGTATTACCAGCTCAGATTAATAGCTTCGAATCATTTAAATGTATAGGGTTTGTTCATGTGTCTGACCTTGTTGTGATTAATGCTCAGGTCCAGAACTACAAATAATATTCCTCTCTGCTCTGCAGGAGGCTTCTTCAGCTTCAGTTTTGGAGGGCATGTGCTCATCACTGTGTGAATTCTGAGTTTTGCTTGATCTAGTGGCTTGGTCACACTTGTGGCTTTGAGGTCCATCTGATATTCAGGGAGCACAGGAAACCAGGCAGCAGGGAAGGTGTCAGGTATTAAAGACCTTGTCTCACTGTGGATGACAACTCTGGAATGCAGAACTTGGCACACCTCTTGCATCACTAAAAGGGTAAGAGGAGAACAGTGTGATCTTTCTACAGCTCATGTTGCATCCTGACTTTTGGGAGGATGCTGAGCAGGTCAAGGTGTTAACAGCTTTCCTTTTTCTTTTCTTTATTTTCTTTTTTTTTTTTTTAAGTCAAGTAGTTTATTTCAAAATGATAAGGGAAACAATGAAAGCTACCAATTATGTTTATTGTTTAACAAGTACCTGAATTAATTTCTGAGTCCTTGGAGATGTATAATTTTATAAGTGCATAATGTGAATGCAGATAAGAGTTGCTTTAAGATTTGCTAGAAGTAAAACAAATCTGTTTGAATTTATGCTTTCCTCTAGAATTCCGGTCCTGCCATATAATTTGTAATGATTAAACTTACAGCCATAACACTTTGAGTAAGTAAGGTACATTCATAACTGAGTTAACCTTTCATCACAGTGTCCAAGTTCTTTGCACAATCTAGGCTAAACTTGTGACATGCTCAGATAAACATGTGAAAAACCCACCACCCCCAAAGAAAAACAATCCTCCCTTATCCTGGATCAACAGCTCACAAGAACATGTCTTTCTAGTTAAATTCCTCATACTGTTTTGCCTTAGCCAGAAAAAGTGGCTCTGGTCTGTTTAGAGGTTTATTTTTTCTCCTAAGTCTGAGTTACTCCATTTGAAAGGTGAATATCCATTTTTTAAATCCCCTGAGCCAAAAACATGCTGTCCACCTTGATGCTTTGTGCTCTATCCCTAAGAAATTCCCAAAGGCAAGTCAAATGTCAGAAAAGAATAGCAAAGAGAATGGACAGCAGTTTTCTTGCCTAAGTTACAGCCTGTTGGATTTTTCACAGACAGAAGTTTGGCACTACTGCAGTGTATTGCAAACAGCTGGATTTAAATTTTTTTTTAATTATTATTTTGGAAACTACCTTCATAATTAATTTTCCTTCCTAAACACATTTTGTTTAATCATTAAAGGGCAGGTTCATTATTCATTTATCCAGATTGCTACAGCAAAAAGATGAGGCAACTATCCAAAGCTTTAGGTAGTAATATAGTATTTTTCTAAATACCATAAATCTAAGGAAATACTGTTTGGTCATGGTAGACAAAACCATTAAAGTCTTAAAGACAACTGCTCCAATTTATCTCAAGTTCTTTGTGCTCTTCTAAATACTGTTCAAAACATATTTTAAGCTACAATTTCCCTGTAAGTAGTTGAAAACAAATCTACATCCAAAAGTCCAGCAGTCATATGTGATTAATTTTATAGAGCTTTTTCAAATTAGGTCTCCAAGCTATCCAAGCATTTTAGTGTAAGAGCTGAGGCTTTAATAAGAGAATATAATTTATCTGACTTGCACTTTCCAGTTTTCAAGCTAAGAACCCTGTGCCAAAGTACAACTAACTGGGCCTGTCCTTTGGTAACTGCCCATATGTTGTTTGTACCATCACATATATAGAGTTTTTTGAATATCTGACATCCCTTCTCCATTCATTGAATATTTTTGGTCAGATAATTATTCTATTTATTTTAGGAATGAAGGAAGGAGTAAAGAGGTTCAAGTCGCCAACCCTTTAACCACTGCTTCTGCCACTGTCATATATGTCATATATATTTAACATATTTTAATACCTTTTTTATTTGTTTAATACTGCTGGCATTTGCTCAGTTTTGTTTTTTGTTTTTTTTTTCTGTTGTTTACCAGCATGGTGCTTTCTTAAAATGATAGCAGTTTGATAAGAGACTTTGATCATTTTTGCCTGTTTAAAAATAGCTATTTCCCCTTCTTTTAGAATTGCAAATACTTTATTTGGATTCCATGCTTTTAGGAAAGTTTCAAATTAGAAATAAATGGCAAAAATTCTCTCAGTATAATTACCCAACCTTATTATAATTGCAAAGCACAAAATAAGTGGAAGTTATTTAAAACCCTTGCTAGTTATAGAATATAAAACTTGAAGTTAGTCTGAAATTAAATGGAAAGCTATGTAAGCTCTAGTAAAATGCTGTTCTGTATATTTTATGTGATATGCTTTTCTATCAGGAAAACCAGACTGCCCTTTACTCCTCTGGTGCTTATAGGACATGTGATTCCACACTATAGTGATGCTATCTCTCCCTCTGCTTTCCTTGCTCTCACAGCAATAATATCCCACAACATTGGCATTAGAATAAAATTCCTTCTTAAAAAAAAAAAAAGGAAATTACTGAAGTTCTACATGCCTGAACTCTGATGAAATTGGTGGAAATACCAAGGGATAAATTTAGATTGTGTGGAATGTAGAAGAAACACTAATTATCAGGAAACCAAGAGAAAATGTCTTTATCACCGATATTTTTTCCTACATGTTTTACAAATGAACACAGAGTGCCTTTTGCAACCATTATTGCAAAATATCAGATTTATGTCTATTAGGATGAGTCAACAATGGAAATAAATTGGTAATGAATTATGCTTCAATTCTGTTTTGTCATAATGTTTTAACCTTACTCAAAAAATACTTGCATTCAGAATGGCTGTTCTTCATTTTAACATGATTTAATCAAAAAAGTAAATTGTGGTAAAATATTGAGAGTGAGATAGTCATATTTGGGTGATCACACATAACTCATTTGCATTTTGTAGTGTTGCTACTACAGTGTTACACTTAGAATTTTTTCTATGTGATTATTAAAAAAACCCACAAAACTCCAGTCATTTATTCTTTGAACATTTCCATTGCTATTTACAGTAATTAATCATTTAGCGTCTTTAGATGTCATTAAGCATCTGTATTTGGCAAGTCTTCTGTTTAACTTGATCCATGCTATAGAACGTATAATTCATCTACCATTTCAGCTACAGTTGGCTTCCTAATTAAACAACTCTAAATAATTATTTTCAAATTTCTCTTTCTCTAAAATTGTGCTGGTTGACTTCTTGGTCAAAACAAAGGTTCAGCCTTGGGAATAGAAAAGACTGCACTGCTTTTTATAGTTTTTATTGAATTCATCCTCTAGGAACCATCACCCTCAGATAAAGATAGATGTTCATTTTTCCTAGTATCACTAGATATGCTTCGTACAATTTTGTTCATTAAAATTTTCCCCAAAACAGTCTTTATGGAAAATGATGATTTGTTGAAAGTAAACATGTCTAAGAAATATATGAATTTTGGAAGATTTTTTTTTTTCAGATCTTTTTTAACATCCCTAAGGCCAAAACACCCAATTTGAACTTTTTCAAAATGATTTTTTTTCCCCTGAAGAACAACTTGGTTTTAATCATTTTCATTCCACAATAGTTTTAAAATGTCCCAGCAATATTTAGAAGGTCTATATCACAACAAAAATTTGCTGTTTATTTGTTTTCTGAAAGTTAATATCAGAATTGAGCATTGAAATAATCTTATTCTTTTTAAATAACATGTTTTAAATTTTATTTTTCTTCTAAGTGGGTAGTAAACATGTCGAAGTCCAACATTTGTCAAACAGATAATTGGAGTCCAAGGTAACATGGTAAAATTTACTTTAATAAAGATAGTTGACATATAGCAATTCCAATTGGAGGATTCTGCCTGAAAAACTGCAGATGGTATCTTTGGAGGGCAAGAATTTGGCCATTTGTGGAAAGCACTTGTGCAGGTCACTTCATGATTCAACAGGGCAAAGCAAAAGTGCAAGCCAGTGGGAGTAAGAGGAAATTGAAGACCAGAAACAATACTGTCCCAAACATACTGAGGAATTTTCTAGCAAGAAGATCCCCACCATTGAACATTTCAGGGAGCGATGTCACTTGTTTTATGTAGGGCTGGGCATTTGTTTGCTAAATGCCATTTGATTGCTAAATGCTGTGGACAAATTAGTAGTGTTCTTGAGAGAAGAAAATAATTAGGATGTCCATTGCTGTGTTCATGGAGGCCTTAAAGTGAAGCATGCAAGTCCTTATAATCACAGCACACTTTTCTGCACTCATTTTCTGCTTTGGCATCTTCTTGTATCCCAGTGTGCTACAAAATCTTCTACACTTTCAGCTCACTCTTTTGAAGGATCCAGCTTCTCCTTTTACATCTTTAATTTCCACATAAGTTTAGAGAATTTAGCATCTGTCAGGATTAAGACATGACAATTTTCCTGCTTTTTATGCAGATGACAAATACCGATATCCAGTGGGGTAATTCTGTGTGGTCCTTCCACTGGATGCTGGGATGAAGCCCTGTGGGATTCCTTTAATTTGAAGGTGAGATACTGACTAAGAGAGATTAAATCTTCTGGAAGATTTTGGTTGCTAAGTTATTTAAAGCATAAAACTTCTTTCTCCTTTTCCAGTAGGAAAAGCGCATAATGGCTAATTAGGCCCTTAGGGATCAATTTTCAAAACAGTGTGCTGGAAGTGTGAGCACAAACCTTATTTGTTAATAGGCTTTGTGAACATACCTCCTGTGATTTTTTCAAAATTTAGAACGACAAAACAATAACCTCATTGGAGAAACAGGTTTAAATATATAGCATATGATGTCTTTTTCTCGGGGGCATTAAATAGGTGACATACATTAAGACCACAGAGTGCTTTTGTGATGGTCTTGCTTTACTTCCTCAAACTTGTAAACATTAAGAAATAATAAAATAATCTCTGCAGGCCTGTCAGAAGAAATCAGTCCCACTGTTCTCACGTACCTCCTCTTTACTTAAAGGAGGAAAAACAACAAAAGACCAGACTCTAATTTTGGTGAGGAAAAAATGATTAAAAAATAAAATAAACATTATTGAAATTTTAATTGTAAAGATTATACTAGATATATAGAATTAAATAACTGAGAGCATATAGAAAGACTCCATAATAATATTGGATCTAATTCTCTATTTAAACTGTTGGGAAAAAGTTCCTTTCCATTGCACAGGAAAATGCAATAAATGCATGGGTTTTTTTTAATAATGTCAAACAGAAGTGGAAAAATGTGATTCATGAAATATGTAGTGAATATTATAGTATGCTAATGGAATTGATTATTATAATTTACAGTAATACTGAAGATCATGACTACAAGAAGGAATTTGTAGGTAGGTGGATGTGTTTGGAGACGGGGTGAAGCTGATTCAGGGAACATGCAGCTGTAAAAGGAACACATTTGTTCAGTTTGGGTAATTTATTTCAATGTGCACTGGCAGCTCTCTGCTCTGATACCTCATTTCTGCCTGGTCTGTAGGCATATCACCTCAGGTTTGTTTGCATCTTCCCATTTTAGTAGGTTTTAACAGTGAAAATGAGGATCTGAATCCATATTGAATGGCTACTGATAACACACATGTGCATTGAGGAGTAGACGTATCAAAACCCATGTGTGGAAAATAAATGTTGGATATGCAACCAACATTAACTTTATTAACTAAACACTATTTAGCTGTATCTGTTCTGAAAAATACCCAAATCCAGAAGGTAAAAAAAAAGAAAGTAAAAAATGACATTTTAAACACTTAAGATTGTATTGTGTCCAAAAACCAGTCCATGCACTAACTTTCTTATGATTTAAATAGGGAATAGGAAGAGTGTGACATTCTCTTTCTATTTTGCTAACAAAAATCAAACAGCAAAAGTAAATGGAGCTTGGACTTCAGTATTTCAATGAAGGTTTGGCATTGATTTCAGTGGAATCAGGATTCTGCCCTAAATTGTTTCTTCATGCATGCAAAAGAAAATAGTAGCAGCAAATAAATGTGTCTTATCAGTATGAGTTCTTAATTCAATTTTAGACAGCTTTTTCTGATTATAAGACAACTTAAAGAAATCAGCTCCTTCTCTGTTTTTCCAACTCCTAAGGTATAATTGTGAAATTCATAAATAATGAACAACCACAAAATTCCAACCCACACTTGTTAGTAAAAGCATTTGACTTCAAATACTTGAAACATCTCTAAATGATGACAATTTCTGTCCTGAGCAGAAAAGGATTTGTTGTCTTAAATATTTAATTGCTCAAGTGGCATATTATCTAGAAAGCATTAGATTTTCCAGAGAAAATAAAAGATATTTAAAAATATCTGAGCATAAGTAATCACTATAAACTGACGATTTTATTTCCTAGTGTTACTGAACAGTAGCCTAAAGTGGCAAGTTTTATTACACTATTGTTTTGACATAAGTGCATTTTTTTCTTTCAGTGCATCTAATGGAGCAGTACAATAATGTGAGAATATTTATATTGTGCTACATGACTGAAAAGATCAGAATGTAGATTTTTTGCAGTTTCTGTTTTATTACTGAATACCAAAATTCTGCCTTTCAGAGTGAAATTTTAAATTTTTTGTTATAGATGTCTACATTTGGTATAATGGACTACAAAAGTGAAAGGATCATTAACACAAACTGAAAATTATGTGATTAAGTGTTTAATTTTAAATATTTTGTCACAAAGCCCCTATATTTCCAACAAAAGTTAACTAGGATGTCAACTGTGATATTGACATACTCAAATCATTCTGTAAGTCAGTACTCCAGTCTAAGGAAGATTCTAAGATAAGGAATGATTACTGAAACTTTAAAATAACCTGGCATCTGAGTGAATATATTTATTTTTTGTTATATATTTTTTTATTTCAATAAATTAAATATATAAGCTTCTAATTAATATTTTTTAGCTCTTTTCTGCTTTGACCTCTTGACTTCCAGGATTGAAGACAATCCCCTCTATTAGGTACTGCATACACAGACTATCATTGTTGATCTGTATATGATTATGGAAGCAGTCTACATGGAATCACTGTTCCAAAAAATGTCTTCCATGTGGAGATTCCTATTCCCAGATGGGACTGATATTTTTCCTAATATAATACCAGATTTGTAACTGCATTAAGTCTAGCTAGTCTCCTTCAAAAATTCTGATGGGATCATTGTTGCAGCAAAGATATTGCAATTTATGGTTTTACCAAAACTTTTTTTAGGAAGAGTTTCACCACTGAAAGAAGGAGAGTCCCTCCTACTCCTACCTGGGTTTCTGTTAGGGGTGCACACCAAAGTTTCTGCTCTTTTCACACAAATCTTTATCGCTTACAAAGGCATACCTAAATTTAATAGAAACAAAAATATTTAAAGGTTTGAAGCCCTTTGCCAGTACACTATATGGTTTAGTTTCCCTCATTGCAAAATTGAGATGGCTCTTTCTCCTGCATGTCACTCATTTCGTATGCACATTTTTTGCTCTCTCTTACCAGCTATTTACAGTACCCAAGAACATCACCCCTTCATGTTCCTGGTGACTTACAACAATCCTTTTCTGTGGTATACAGATTTTAATTTAGCCAAGACTTGAATGGATAAAATATGCCAACTTTTATGACTTCTTAAGCCATTTTAAGCATCCTGCAATAGATTCAGAGAATTTTTTAGGTTGGATAAGACTTATAAGGTCCTGCAGTCCAGCCATTAATCCATCACTGTCAAGTCTACCACTAAACCATGACCCTAGGCACCACATCTACATGTATTTTTAACACCTCTAGGGTTGGTGAGTCAACCACTTGCCTGGGCACCCTGTTGCTTGAGTACCCTTTGAATGCAGAAATTTTTCCTAATATTGAATCTGAACCTTCCCTGGCACAACTTGAGGCTATTTCCTCTCATCCTATCACTTGCTACCTGTGAGAAAAGGCTAGTTACACCCTCCTTTCAGGGGGTTGTAGAGAGGGATAAGCTCTCCCCTGAGCATCCTTTTCTCCAAACTCCAGCTCCCTCAGCAATTTGTGCTCCAGACCCTTCCCCATCTCTGTTGTCCTTCTCTGGACCTGCCCCAGTACATCAATTTCTGTGTTGGAGTTCCATAGTAGCACTGAGAACAGGGGGACAATCCCTGCCCTGCTCCTGCTGGCCACACTATTGCTGCCCCAGGCCAGGTGCCACTGGCCTCCTTGGCCACCTGGGTACACTCTGGCTCATGTTCAGCTGCTGCCCTCCAGCATCCCCAGGTTTTTTTCCACAGGGAAGCTTTCCAGCAACTCTGCGCCAGGATGGAGCTCTGCATGGGATGGTTGTGACCCAGGTGCATGATCTGGTATTTCACCTTATTGTTCCTCACACAAATGCCCTTGGACTATCAATCCAGCCTGTCCAGACCTCTCTGTAGGGTTTCCCTACCCTCCAGCAGATCAGCACTCCCACCCAAATTGGTGTCATCTACAAACTGAATGAGGATGCACTGGCTCCCCTCATTCAGGTCACTGACCCCTAACTTGAGGCCTGGGAGCACCCCCTGTGCCCAGCAGCCAGCTGGATGCAACTTCATTTTCCATAACTCTGGCCTGGCCATAAAGAAAGTGTTTTAGACTGTGAGCAGTGCACCTATCCAGGTCAGAAAAATCCAATTTCTCCAGAGAATGCTGTGGAAAAATGGTGTCAAAGGCCTTACTAAAGTCCAGGGAGACAACATCCACAGCCTTTCCCTCATCCACTAAGTGGGACACATTGCTGGTCTTTCTCTGCACGTAATATGGCAGATGTTTTTTGTATTTTTTTTGGTCTGTATCTGACCACCCCACAAAAGATATTTTATAAGGTAATAGTGATTTTCTTTTCTAACTATTACAAACAAAATTTGCCCTCTTCTCCCTTTAGTCAGTGCTACTTTACTTCTAAAGTTCTGAAAGCTAGCTGCCAAATCTAGTACCTTACTGAGACATTCCACCAGGAAGATATTTTTTGCCCTCCTGCTGCTCCCCTGTGCACATTCTAGTTCTCTAACACTTATCCCTGGCCAGTTTGTCTGCTTTCTATCTTGCCTAAGGTGCCCGCATTGCCTTTACTACTTTTCCCACAGTTTTTTGAAGTTTTTATACACCTGACCCTGCATGCCAGAAGGGCCCTTCAGCAAAACTCTTTTCCTACCACCTTGTCACCTGCCAGAGCTGAGCTGGGTTTTGTACTGTGCTTGTTGAGAACTAATTGATTAGCATTAATGCAGTATAACTAGCTTTTTAAAGACTTTTGCTAGCCTTGAAGAATTTCTCACGTGACCTGCGTATTCTAAAGAGTTCATCATTTCCTGAAGTGACAATCAAGCTTCCTGTACCTCTTTGAAGCACCCTTTACAGTGATTCTTCAAGTTCTTACTTTGTCTTACAAACACAAGTGCCTTAGGAAATGCTGATGAGTGCACTCAGACGCTTGCCTAGAGGCACCAAAGTGTGAATGTTGTGACCCTGAGTGACAAGAACTGCTTCAGGGAGGGGCTGCCTGGGCTGCTGCTTCCACTGAAAACTCACTACTTGTCAAAGGAGTACATATAATAAAATGAGCATTAGGGTATAACAAATGCTAGCTGGGACCATGAATTTTGATGGGTTGAACAGCTGAAAGCCACATTCGAATTTATCCTCCTAAATAAGGTTTGTTTATTATAGGCATATTGTAAGTTTGGCCTAATGTTTATGTATTGCTGAAGTTTGGGGCAAATGGGACCCAGAGGCATTAATTTGTAATGTACTGCAGTGAATGTAGCACCTTGGTGCTGAAGTACATTGATTATTTTGCCTTTCTAGGAAAACATCTTCGATCAATTAATTACCTTGCTTAGATATTACTCCATAAATTACAATAATATTTGAAGGAAACCTGGTAATTATCATAGATGAAAACTGTTTTTTTTTTTCTCATGACCTTAGATATCCAATTTCTAGGAATAGTATTAGTGCATTTCCCTTATTAGACGCTTCTATAATATATAAAACCAACAATACATTAAAGAAAATATGAATAAAAAGAAGTGAAACTTAGATGAAAAACTTTCCTGTGTCAGTGCCTCAGGTTTTTTTTGACAACTGATTGTGGGTCCTGAATCTCATCTTCATTCTCCAGTTATATTTACCAGAAATAAAATTATTACCTTGTTGATAAACCAGAGAGTGTATTTGGAAATAAAACATAGGTTTTATATCTTTTGATGTAGGTGTAATTTTTGGACCTGAATGCAAAAGTTGCTGGATCCTTCAGAATTTTAAAAAATTATTCTTATGCAACTAGTGTATTTTTCTCTCAGTATACCTGTTAATGGTTATATTTGACACTGAAATACTGTGTGGTTCCTAAACTATATTTCACTTTTAGAGAACAGTATATTTAAAGAAAAGGAAGAGTGGAGTAGAGATTAGTATCTGATGTTTCAGGGAAATAAACTTCTAAAAATATCCCCCTCTAATTTTCTTTTAAAGCAGCCTCAAGGAAGAAAATCTGCATTGCATTTGTCATATCACAAACCGTCTAAAGGCAGAGTTTGTACGCAAGCTGTGCAAAATGTGAGGTGGATCACCTGAATCACTGCTCTTTTGAAGTTTAAACTCTGCCTCTTAAGATAACATGAGGATATTTTAAATTACAAAACATAATTAATACATGAACTTTGTTAGCATTTTTCAGTGTAGAATCCTGTAAATATGTCATTATGTACATGGCAAGTTAGCTTTTACTGGATGTTTTCAGAGCAGTGGTTGAAAACTTACCATCCTGAAGATATTTTTTTTATAGTAGTGAGTGCAACTGAAATTTGGGGCATTAGGGTTTATTTTGGTATTGATTCCGCTCTTTCACATGTCAGTTTCTGTCAGCATATCCCAGGGCAAAGAGCTCTGGTAGCATCAACATCAGAGGAAAAGACTTGAAGAAAGTTGTCTTCACAAAAGAAGCTGTCTCATTCTCCAGCTCTTTCATTTTGAGTTGGAAAGTCTGCTTCTTGGATTATTTTTGCCTCCTGGAGGTAACCTTAAGGGAAATGCAGCTAAAACACAAAGGTGTTTTTCAGAGGAAGAAGTTCCATCTTCATTTTTGCAGTCTTTAAGTAAAGGTGAGAGCAATGGGGAGCTCCATGACTCGGATCAAATGTGCACAGATCAAAATTTACGTCATTCTGATTTAGGTTTAAAGCAAGTTTTGGTTTACAAGGATTAGTCCATTTTCCAAAACTTCATCTCCAAGAGGGCAAATTTTTCTTGGTGCAGTAGAGCAGTTGCCATATTCGTTGCCAGAGGGGTGGGAGGTTTAATAGACATTTAAAATTTCAGATTGCTCTGGCTCCATGTAGAAGTTTGAGCTGCAAAATAGAGAAATGACAAAAATGCCATAAAGTCCTGATATCTCCACCTGGAAGGATGCAGATAATTGAGTTGGACTGAGTTGCTGGAAGCTTATCGTCTCAGTGCACTTTGCAGCAAAATTAATATGCAGCCAGGAATCTGTGCATCCTAACAGAGCTGTACACTTTTATAATGCAATGAATCTAAGCATTTCCAAGCAGGATGAAACTTTGATGTAAGAAAGGTGTTATGAGGGCTGGAACACCATACAACGCTTTCCAGGCATACACACATATATAGACATCTATTCAAAGATAAAAAGTGGGCAAATTAATATAAATTTTAAGCTGATATAAAGGGCTTCACTGAATCTCTGGCTGAATAAAAGCTCTTGGTATAGGGGCAGGAGAATGTGAATTGTGCTAAGAAGGTTCTCACCCCACAGTCAGGTGCTCAAGCACCATGGCATTTCAGGAGCAAATGGGTGCTTCCCAAAAGATAAGAGAAAAGTTATGGGAGTTATCTTGCTTAACCTGATAGGATTTTTGTTTGCAAGAATTAATAACTTCCTAATAACTTAGGAAAGACAAACTTATTAGCTGGTCTTGGATTAATTTGGGAAACATCACTTAAGACAAACATTCTGACTCTTTCAGGATAAAATGAGTACGATACCAGGACTCAGATCTTGAAACCAAAACTACTCCTTGGATTAATATGAGTAGCTGATTTATTTATTTTTTTTTTTAATTTTGTTTTGCTGCGTTGTAGAATAAATTAAAGTATTCTTATGAGATTATTGAGGTTGTTGCTTTGCTGGAGTGATTAATCTGTGGCTAAAGGCTTGGAGAACACAGGTAGAGAAGTCTCTCTTTTCTCACACTTTCAAGAGGAAGGCATTGTCAAACGCCTTCAGACTGCGTAGGGGATAAAAGGCACTGATGGTTTGAAGCTCAGTAAACACCCACAGGATGGTTTGTGTGAGAGATATCCTACACAGAGCTCTGGAAACCTTGAGAAGATTTGAGCAGCTCCTGTAGCTCTGTATGTAACTAAATCAAAACCTGTCACAAGTTGTACCTGCACAGCAGCTACTGCAAAACAGTGAGGAGCTACCTGAGTCACCTTTAAACCCTGCTCACTCTTAGAGGAAACAGTTTAGGACAGAGCAGCATGAAACTTTGCGTGAAGCACTTTACTGGGATTTTTAAGGCAGAGACACGTCCTTCCATAAACAACGCCAGTATTTTTTAAAATTATACCAAATTACATAAACTCTTTCAGATGTCTCTCATTGCATAATAAATTGTTGTGCATTTTTTAAAAATTAAAACCTGACCAGAAATAAGGACATTCCCATCAGCCTCTAAGGGAGGGTTTGAAAGAAACAGATTGACTTCCAGACTCATGATGAAAAGCTCCATTGATTTCAGTGGGGTTGCTCTAAAAGCTTCTGGCTTAAATCAGGTCAGAATCCAACCCTTTTTCCAGGTTTGCATTCAACAGAAAAATAGAGGCAAAAGAAAATTCACAGCAGTTATTGAAGGTGGGATGTTTGTTACTGGAAAAAACATATCTGGGAAAGCTACAGAAAAGCAAACTGTTTTCATAGTCCCCATATTTTAGAAGTCATTCCTAAATATTTAATGTCTTGCAGTATTTTTACTATCATTTGCCATGTAGGAAAAATCCTCTCTGAGGAATTCCACATGACTTTGCAATCCACATCATCATATCATTTCCTTTTCAATTTACTTAGTGATACATTCATCAAAGATTTAGGTGCTGAGATTTTGTGCAGCCTAGATAACTCTGTGAAAAAACTGTTTATATACAGCATAATGCATGTTTAGGAAAGAATATGGGGAAAAGCATGAACCCCTGTGTTTCAGCAACAACAAAATTCTACTTAAGTGGTTATGAAAATCTCGTCATTCAAAAAATAAGGTCGAGAGAAAGCAATGTCACGTACTGGATTTACATTTGATATGCAGCTTACAGTGCCACATCATCCCTTGGTTTTTCCATAAAAGAAAAATGTAGACAAGATTAAATATATGTATGGTATCAGCATTAATTTAAGAGTAAGTTGCGTTGTTCTGGATCAGGAAATTAGATAATAATGAACTCAGTGTGATTTCATTGAGGTAAAAGAAATTTAAACTTGATAACTATTTGAAAGAAGAATAGGTGTGTTAGCATTCTGTTTCCCTGGAGGTAAAAGAGCCTTGGCAGGACAGTTTCCCTCATTAAAAGCTGACATGACTTTATTCTATATTATTTGCTGGCTTCACTAGAGAATTTGCAGTTATCTGACACACATGTTTTCCATATTCCTAATAGATGAAAAGTCTAATTAAGTTTATACATATACTATTAAATCTCTCCATGGCTCTGTTGGAGTGAAAGTTTACTACACTGTTTTAAAACCAGATTTAATTCAGAACTGTTGGCCATAGGACCTCATAATTCAAGCTACCTATTTGTAAAGGAAAGTGTCAAAATACTCCATCAGTTTGGAAAATGGAGCAGCTATAGGATAATAACACATATTGGGCCAGAGCTGAACACACTATAATTCTAACAAGTCCCCTTTTTATTTTTTATTTCAGATTCTAAATTATTTGATGAAGCTGTTACAAATTGCATGCTATCTAGACTTAAAAGTCAAATGCATTTCTAATTACTTAATTTGGGGTTTTTTTTTTTTATTTTTTCAATGAAATAAGATCT
The DNA here is from genome assembly GCA_025920805.1 of Petroica traversi. Taxonomy (NCBI): domain Eukaryota; kingdom Metazoa; phylum Chordata; class Aves; order Passeriformes; family Petroicidae; genus Petroica; species Petroica traversi. Next base: position 6,531,167 of record JAHLSL010000040.1, read on the forward strand.
TTATTGACCTAAAAAACTGAGGTAGTAAAATATTGAGTAGATTTGCACATAGACTTATGGACAACTATTACTGTATCTACAATTAATTAATTTGGAGTGCTGATCAGTAAGACGCATGTTGGAGATTAAAATTAACTATCAGAACTTTTGATTTTAGTCTTTCTCTATGCACAAAGTTCTTTCAACCTTAAAGCATGTGTTAAAAGTCATTATTAGAGTAAATATAAAGTCAAGTAATTTTTTTACTAATTTATATTTCTGTACTCTCATAGACGACCTTTCCACGACTCAAAGCAATTTCTTGGGAGGATGCTGTCTGAACTACACAACATGAAAAATGCTTTCTAGATGATTACCTACTCTAAATAGATGAACAAACAAGCAAGGAGAAAAAAAAGTTGCAAGCATTTTGACAGAAGATTTAAGGAACATTTGGAGACAAGGTATAATTAGAAGGGTCTGACCTTCCACAAATTGTGAATACTTTCCAAGTATGCAACTTTTATGAACTTCTATAATGTCAGATTTTTTTAGAATTTTCCACTATTATTAATCATCTATAAAGCCCCAAGGACATGATAGAGGAGTTAGTTTAGGTGCTGAGTTATGGGCTTGCAGACTTTTCCAGGGCTGTTCTTTGTACCCTTTTCTCTGTGTCCCCACACTCCTTGCCCTTGCTATCTCTCTGGCATGGGATTCCCAAAGAAATGCACCAAGCTGGGCAGCAGGGGAAACAGACACAGGTATTTGTTAGGCACTGCCAAATCTGGGTGTTTTCATGAGCTTTCTTCAAATATAGATGCAGAACAGGGTGAATTTTGTCTCTAGAGCCTTACACTGAAAGCCGGAGCTGAACATAGAGTGATATTTTAATTCCACAAATACACAGTACAAGGAGCACTGTATATTTGCAGTTAATATAATTATATAACCAAGTCTCTGAGAGAGAGCTATAATCTTCCTAAATATTAATGCTTATTCAGAGCTCTAAGTTACCATAGAATTTGGAAAAGGCAAACAATCCCAGAGGATGCAGGGAAGAAAAACATCTATTTTCTAAAGGTTGCTTAAGAATTGGATTTATTTTTGATTTCTTCTCTCCATTTACCTGCCTCTTCTCTTCTGTGTTAATGTTATTTAGCACTTCTATGGAAAACTGACTTTGAGGCACTAACTCCTGACCTTTCTGCACTTTTTTATCCCTCATCTCTTCCGTTTTCATTATTTTTCCTCAATTCTGCTTTAATTATAAAGACAATTTACTACCAGGGTGTACTTGTGTTAGCAGTTCTTCTGGCAGTGTGTTCTTTTGAGCATCCTCAAGGAATAGCTCAAGTGCTTTTCTCTGGTGATGGCTGACGGTTCAGTCCAGTCCATGGAAGTAATTGGTTCTTTTTCTCATTAGTATCAGTGTTTGCTGGGTGAGACTTCAGCCCACTGAAGTCATTTGTCTCCCAGCAGATGATGTAGAACACCAGTTTGGGGAGAAAAGGACACGGGAAGGAAAATGGATTTGCTCTTTGTGATTTTTGAATTATTTTCTCTGCTTCCCAAAAAGTGGCAGGAAACTGAATCAGATCTTGTGCTCCCTCTGAGGAATCTTGAGGAATATTGAACCACAAGACCATATGCATTTTATAATATGAAAATTCCTGTTAGGGGAAATACACTCCATCCTTTAGGGAAGGCAGAAGAAAATATACTATCTATAAATTTACATTTTAAGTCATGCTTAGACTTAATCCATAACAGAACTAATTCTATGTTCTTTCTTAGAATTAATTGATTGTGTGATTTTTTTTTTGTTTGTTTGTTTTTGTTTGTTTGGATTTTTGTGGTTTGTTTGTTCATTTGTTTGTTTTTGGTGTTGTTTTTTTTTTTAATCTAAGAGGCCCTGGTATATAAATTTTCTATAAAATAATTATTCAAAAATTTCTAGGTAATTTGCTAATTAACAGCTAGGTACCCTGTGACCAGCCCTCTAAACTATGTAAGACATAAAACCTATTTTATTGTAGATTGAAAGAAACCAATTTTTCTTTTTAAGATTAATATTTTCAGAAATAGGATTTTGGGTATGCTTTCTAAACTGTCTCGACAAACAAACAAAATATTCTAACAAAAAAAAAGTTAAGTTTGCAATTAATACTGAATATAATATTTACAAGACCACTGTACTTTGAAAGCTAAATTGAAGTCCTTTTGATTGTTGAGTATGTTGCCTCCCAAGGGCAGAAAGAAAGCCAACTATATTTGACCACATTTATCCAGGCAAATCCTTCCTGTCAAGAGGAACATTAGTCTATATACAATCATGCACTTCAAATAATAATTTAAAAATTGTTCATTAATAAATTCACTGTTTTCATGACACCATTTTAATTTTTTTCCCTTAATTATCAGAATTTTAGGCCTATATAAATGGACTTCAAAATAAGTGAAGATTTTGTGAAGTAGCACATAGGTCAAACTGGTACTTAATCCTGGCCATGTTTCCACTGGGGCTCTGATGTTAAACTTCAAACAAGTCTGAATAAGAGAATCAATTAGAGGGAGGTAGAACACAAAAATTTAGAACCTAATCTCTCATTTTTAATATTATTTTTGATTAAAACTTACCCTTTGGATGTCTTTCCAAACTAGATCTCAGAGGCCTCTAATAGAAGAAGATGTTCTCCTCATTAACACTCATTAAGTATGAGTTATTAAAAAAATAGCAAGCATCAGTTATTTTAAATTAAAAAAAATAATAATAAAAAAACCCCTTTGATAATAATACCTGGAAATTGCCTGTACTGGTGCAAAATCTTTCATTGATGCAGTTTCAGCGTAGCAGATTCAGATTCTGTGGTCAGTATAATCCCTCAGATTCAGATTCTGTGGTCAGTATAATCCCTCAACATCCTTAAAAGATTTCTAGAAGAATAACATAAATTACTTCCTTACAGTCATTTTATATCTATCTTTTTCAGTAAGAAATGACAGAGCTACATCCTGAAGGATGCTTAAGTCTCTACTGGTTTCATTAGATACTGAGGGAGCTACACAGCTTGCAAGATGGAATATATATGTACCTTCAAACTGCAGGGTTCGTATCTTCCAGGATGCTGAATGGAACCCATAAGGGAAAAAAAAACCTGAAAACAAAAACAACCAACCAAATAAACCCAAAATAACTGGATCACAAAATGAATTTGTAGGAGGTTTCTAGGCTGTGTCATGGAACAAAATGAATTATCAAAAAGTTTCTACTGAGTATGTGATCTCTTAGATGGCTGAGGACAAGGAACACAATGACATCTGCCACCAACAGGTGCTGTTGCAATGTCACTGTACCCTGGCACAGCACAGGGGCTGGAGAATTCCTGCCTTTTTTTTTTTTTTTTAATATCTTGTGGCATATCTGTCATAGATAGAAGGCAGAAGGGTCAATCCAGCTTCACACTATGTCTGATAGCCTTGATGCTGCTGCATCTTTTGTGGGCCTGCTCTGACCTCCAAGCTTCTGTCTCGAAATATCTCATGGTAGGTCAGAGCCCTTGTATGAGGAAAGGGACTTTCTGCAGAACTGTATTTAAAGCTGCTCCTCCTCATAAAACTGTGCATTTCTTTAGGCACTTCTGAAGGCAACTGCAGATCTGATTCAGCTCCACGAGCAAGTCCTTGCTGTGACTTTAGCAGAAAGTATCTACAGATGATGATAAATGTGTTGCATAATAACAATATCAGCTACTCTGAGTTGCCATCCTTTGTGTACAAACTGGTGGTGCATCGATTGTGCCCTTCACAGCAGGGAATTGGCAATGGGATACACCCAGGAGCTGGGCTTTGGGAGCACAGCAAAAAAGATGTTGGGAACAAGTTTTTAGAGTGCTCACCACTAATAAGGTTCTTTGGTGGTGAAGTGGCAATTTCAATAATTTTGAAATTTGCACATAAATACACCTGTCTGTTAGAGGTAGCATTTGAAATGTGGAAAAGAAATATCACTTCTAAAAATGTAGGGGAAAAAAAAAAAAGATCTATTTCCAGAAATGTTTTCAGCATAATGGGCCTATTGGAATCTTTCAACCATAACGTGTTATCCATTTAATAATCATGTCTGGTTATACCAACTTCCTGTATAATAGTGACTATGATTTTCAAACTATTAAAATTATGCATTTTATAGGTTTTTAGCTCACTGATTTTAAATTAAGTATATTCATATTGAGGAGTTTTTGAATATCTGTCACTAAAAGAAGTCATCAAAATAGATTGTCAGGTAAATTAAAGCAGCAGTAAAGCACCTCACCAAGGAGATATTTCTCTTTTATGAGTGGCTGCTTTTGAAGTACGTTGAGGAGAGGTAAGTTCTGAGAGTGTCTTGTCTTATGTGTTCTTTAAATTAGAATATATTTGGAGTCAGCTGTCCAAGTACTCTGCTGAGACAGAGATAATGGCCATGTACAAAGACTTCTGGGCAATCAGTGTCTGAGGAAGATAATGAACTTAATTTCACCTTATTCACTTTGTTCAGTCAATAAAGAGCTTCATATCTAAATATATGTATTGTTTGCTCTCATACACAAGGAAGGGATGTATACTTGGTAAAATATATATATACACACACATGTATATTCATCTATAAACAAGGTATGTGGGTGCCTATAGAAATATGGTTTCTGTACATTTTGAGTACTTCTTCCTTAAAGTGCAGGTAATGCATAGTTAAACATATGAAAAGTCTAAACGTCATAAACTCTCTTCATATATTATTCAGATTTGTGATATGAAAAATATTCTTTCTATATTGCTGAGAGAAAAACACTTTTGACATTAACAACTAGAAACAGACAAAAAAAAAAGGTTCAAATTCTGCATACCTGTATGATTTTTCTAGGGGATAAGAGAACAAGATATACAAAAGGATTCTTATGGAACTTAGTGTTTTTGTTAAAGCGTGGAAATATTTTAAATTAGAAAGTCTTTCAGTAATGATGAGTTGCTTGATTGTTATGCTGTGCTTCTTAACACAGAACTTTTCTACAGCAAAAGGTTAATTAGTCAGGAAATGAAATACAGAAAACTATCATGAATGAGACAGTATTGAGTCTTTCTTTTTCTACCTGTCTCCCAGCCTTTTTCTAGAATATACTCTCAAAGAGGACAAAGGTGCCTGTTTAATTGGACATTCCTTAGTGAACTGCACTGTCTTGATTCATACACACAGAGGGAAATAAATGAATTTCATTTCCCTCTAGAATATTGCAAGCTTCAATAGTCTTTAATTTGGGGTGGTTGTTTTTTTGGTTTTGTTTTTGGTTTTTTGTTGTTTGTTTGTTTGTTTTTGGGGTTTTTTTGTTTGTTTTTTTTGGTTGTTGTTGTTGTTTTTAAGGAAACAGTCCATAAAAGTTGGTAGATTTTTCTAAAGTTGTTTGGTTGAGTGCATGGGTACAAGTCATAGACTTTTCTGACTGCTCCTCAGGAAGTGCTACTGAGAAGGTACTTTCTCACTGCACAAACTCCATCCCAGGAACTGATCAGAGAGAAACAGGTAATCTATGTGCCACTAACCTGGGACAAATCTGTGTTAAACAGAATGAAAATGATGAAAATATGAAAGTGCTTAGGGCCTCAGACTCTTTTATAACAATAATTTAAAAAACAAATAAAGAGTACAGAGCTAAGACCTGACCAAGTTTGGGTCTGCAGTCATGTATTTTAGTAATGATTTCTAGAAACACAAAAATATTAATCAGACAAACTTGAACACACGCTCATACCCATGCATTTGATTTTCACTCTTAAGATCTCTTGCCTTCACCTTCACTTTTTATGCAACTCTTTTCAGTTCTTTCCAAATTTCTAAAGCTTTTCCCCTCCGCCTGCAGTATTTCTTAGCTATAAGATGTTGAACAAGAAGAGACTGAAATTCAGGTAAATATTAGGCAGTTGACACCTTTTAACTGTTAAATGTGTATTTTTATTACTCTGAAATAATTCATTCCAAGTGTTATTTTCATCCAGCAGAGAACAGAAATAGGACTGCATTTAATCACAATTCAGCTTGAATTTTGAATATTAAATGTTCATAATTAAAGCTTCTAAACAATTTACAGAGCTAGTAATAATTACAGGAATTAATTTGTAAATTTCTTTAATTAAAAATAATTTTGGCAAATTATAACTTGCTCCTGAGAAGTTTAAGAATAGAATTGGAAGCAAGGTTTTGTACAACTTTGTTCGGTGCCTCAAAGCCTCCAGTTTCTTTTGGAGCATACATGACAGCTAAATTTTAATTGTAGTAGGATAATTTTTAGTTCAACACATATCTATTTTCTACTGTGATATATATTTAAATTTAGGACTATTAGGAACTATTAACACATGTCTTATCATCATCTCTTTCTGATGTGTTTGAAGCAAAACAGTCTAATAACAACTTTGGAAAAGGGTTTTTTATTTTGCATGATTGCTAGGTATATATATCTATATTGAAGGAAATGTTCAAACCCATGGCATTCCTGTGGTATATCATGGACTAGTCAAGGCACATGACATTCCTGTTAGGAAGGAAATATAGCCCCTAATTTGACATTATTTCTTTCTATTTTGCAAGAAAAGACCTTTAAGTCTAGAACATAATGAACTTGCAAAATTAGCCCAAATTCATTCAAACTCTCTGCAGTGTAATTCTGATATGTGTGTGTACAGGAAAGCAGGAAATGTTCTTGAGCTTGTTATCAAGTAAGACAAGGTTAATTAGTGACTAGAATAGCTTTAGCATTAATTTTACTCCATTATATTTTACCACCTGTCTTTTTTACTTCCAGTAGAAAATTTCCTGGTTTTAATACAAGAAAAGAGTCACTGTTGATTTTCACATTTGAAGTAACTAATGAATGTACATTTAATATACAGGAAGGCTGTTGTCCTGTGAGTTTTGGTGCTTGTGTTTGGTTTTCTGGTTGGTTGTTTTTTATGAAGTTTATAGACTATTTAGACTTATATTTTTGGAAGGAAAAATTGATTGATTTTTCAAAGGCTCAGAACCAAAAATTACACCTGGATTTTCAAGGTTTCTGTGTTTGTGCTGAGCAGCCTTCAGTACACCAAGGATTTTCAAAGGTCTCATAATACAGTGTGTCAGTACTTTGAAAATAAACCTGCTTCTTTGATGAGAAATGTACAGAACTGCATGAACAAGTACTTGCTTGAAGGTGGAGTGTACAAAAACACTGTTGACCATACAAAGGAAAAAAACAGAATTTTTAATTAATATCCAGCTGAGAGTTAAATTTGAACATATTTATAACCCTGCAGATATACACAAGACTACTTGATTTTCTTGTTCTTCGTTATTGCTGTGTAGTCCAGAATAATGCAGCATCAATGAATTTTTTTTTTTTTTTACCTAACTGTATATGTAGGGAACTGAGTTCCACTTGCCACTTTATTTATAGATTGCAAAGGACAATTTATCATCAAATCTTAAAGAATAAAGTCTTTAAAATTCAAGCTAAAAGCAGGGATACAAAATGCTTAAAATGGCTTGATATTTCAGTATTCCTTTCTGTGTTTTCTACTTGGTGTTTATATATAATACCCTGTTGCCTCATGTTCTTCAAAATCATAAATGAAGAAAAATTTGTTTTACCCAAAATTAAAGTACACTACAGCTTGGATTCCTTGGCAATGGTCAATATTTGAAAACATTAGGATAAATAGACCAAAATGTTACCTTACCACAAAAAATATTGTAAGAGAGAGACATGCTTTTGAAAAATAGTGTGTGCTTTCATTTTGCTTTTCTTCTCTCTCTTTCTTCTCTGAAGAATAGGGATTTCATATTGTTTTTGCAAGAAAGTTGCTTTATTTTGATGCAGACACTGTACTCTGTGGATTGACCTACGCTGCAAACCATTAGAGCAGACTCTCCTCCTGCCCAAACTGAGCAGAAACTCCCAGATAGAGAGGGTAGGGGAGCTCAGTGGCGGAATAGAGAGTAAGTTTGGTAGTCTAGTGAACATTGTTGTATTTTCAATTATCTTGTCAACATCAAGAAACGACCTTAGCTGTCTGAGAAACATCCTTAGTTGTCTAATGAACTGCATTACATCTTTATTAATGTTTTATTGTCTTAAGGAAGATCTACCCATCCAGACTTTTGCAGTCACCCGCTGACTATTAACAAAATCCAGCCTTAAAGGAGAAATTTAGAGTGTTTCATTTTTTTTTGGTGACTTACTGGGTTAGATAAGCATGGACATCCTTTCTGCTGGAGCAGAGCCAGGCTGACATTCCCAGCAGGGCTGTTGCACACACTCTTTGTTCCTTCAAGGTGCTTGGCTAATGAACAGTTCTAAACAAGGGAACACTCTTGCTCAATTGCTCAATTAAGAGAGTTGTAGCAAATAAAAGGTGGCTCCCTACCATTTTCTTTAAATTAGTCTAAAAAATCAGTGAGATTTTGAGACTTCAACTCTCATTCTACTTCGACTTGCTTTAAAGGAAGACCTAAGACCCTGAATCTCATATGAGGAATGCTTGGGCTTAGTAAATGTAAACACCATCACCATTCCCTTGAAGGCTTTTTTTCTTTGTCATGGTGGTCTGATATGAACTTTCCATTTTTATTTTATATAGAAAAGAAAACTTAATCCCTCATATATATTTAAGTAAATCCAGTTTTATATACGTGCAAATCTGGGGTCCTAAATGCAGAATTTATTTTGAAATAAAAATTATACTCTGTATTGTAATTTGAATTGTCAGAATTTCAAAATGTAAAGCAAGCAACTATATAATATTTAGCATCTATATTTATGAGTACACTTTCCTAGACTAGCTAGTGTTAAATTCTGCAGTATATAATTGTTAACAATACAATAATTTAGGTTGGAAGGGGTCTCAAGGTCATGTAATTGTCCAGCATTCTGCATTACATAAATCAACTTCTTGTTTTGACTCAGAAGAACTCTTAGATTAAGACTTGAGTTTATGGTTAGCTGCAGCAATTGAACAGTTGTCCTTCATCTATGCTGGAACAGATATTTTACCCAAAATCCAAAAAAGGAGTGCTTTATCTCAATTTGGAACTTGTCCTATTCTACAATCTGTTAAAAACCAAAATTAAACATAAACCAAGATATATATGTGGAAGCCTCATTTAGATATTTTCAAATAAAAGGGGTCTTGAGGTCATTAACTATCTTACACTGGATTTTGAAGCTAAGCTTTTCTGGTTTTTTCCAGTCTGATTTCCTTCTTCTGGCACATTCTTAATAAATATTACATGTACTATTCAGCAATTCAGGTAAGTGACTTTCCTTGTAAAGAAAATAAATAAATAAAGTCAAACTGCAGTATTCAATCTTTCATTCTTTGCAAGCTAAGAACTACAATGGTTCTGGCTACACTTTCCTCACAGCCTGATCCACTAAGGACCTTTACCAAAACCTCAAAATTTAATCCGAAGTAGAAAATTGCAGCCAAAATCAATTATGAAAATTTCTACACATTAAATTACTACAACAAAGTCAGGGTTTGCGACAGTTATGTCACTCATTTGCCTGTCTGGCAATCATGAAGTGAAACCAGCCCAGAGATGCTGAACTGAGCCTGTGCAGTTGAGGCAGTAGATCCTAAGGTGGTGTTAATGCTTTGTTTATGCCTGACATTTAAGCAGCTCTGTTATTCCTCATCAAAAAAGGAGGCATCACCTGCAGCCCTGGCACTGTCAGCTTATCTCATTGCTATGGGTGACAACTGAAGATTACTAATATTCTTTTTTCCATTTCATCTCCTACACAGTTCTGTCCTCCAACCAGTCTGTTCTTCTTCAGCCAACCAAAAGATAGACCCAAAGGTCTCTTTGCAGCTTAGGGTCCTCTCTGAGGACTCACATGAGTTCTCACAAGGACAAGAAATGCTCTGAGAGCATTCCCACTCATGCCTTGGATGCTGCAGTGTGTGTGACAGCAACTAGAAGCCTTCTGAAGCAGATGATGCAGTCAAAGCTTCACATAATTATCTTACCTATTCTTATAGTTGTTTTAACCTTCTCTCCAGACTTCAGTACCTGATCAGGAATATCTATGGCAGATGATTAATTCATTAAGTTGAAAACACTGCCAGTTATAGGAACTGTATGTAAGGTTTGGAATATTTACCTTGTGCTGAAAGACTTTACTAGTTTGTGCTTCATGCAGAGAAAGTTAAAGGAGGATTGGATCATGGATCATAGATATCCACCATGGAACAAGGTATTGATCATCTACATGAACTGATGGAGTAAAAACAAAGACATGTAGTTGAAAAACTGAAGTTTGAAAGCAATCAAATTCTGGATAGTTTTCAATATAAAGGTTATATTCTATTGAAGAAACTTACCTAGGGAACAATCTGTTGGTTTACAATTAAAATCACATATTCATGGAAAAGACACACTTTATTTTACCTGCTAATTACTGAACCTAGTGTCATCATTACACGAAAAGAAGAACTACTAACTCTCAGAAAAACTTTTTTTAAAAGTCTGTGGTCACTCCTGTCTTTAAAATCTTTGTGGTGTAACAGAATAATTATTTTAAAATCTTAGAAAATGCATAAATTGCATTCATTTTGCTTGGACAATGCTTTCATTTGTCATCAAATCATAGCAGGATTTGGGTCACATGAGTCCAACTCTGAGTCCTTAAAGATCAGCAAATTCCAATCTCCCTGCCATGGGCAGGGACACCTTTTTACCTTCCACTAGACCAGGCTGCTCAGAGCCCCATCTAGCCTGGCCTTGAACACCTCTCTGTCATATATGGCAGTACCAAAATAATTTTTGTTCAAAAGAATTTTGACCCAGCCACTTAAAATGGGAGAACAGATGAAACTTACCATGAGAATAAAATGCATCTATCTTCTCATTGCTTCTTTTCTATTTGGTAATATCTTTATACATGGCATTATTTAATTTGCTTTCCTAAAATATATAGAGTAGAATGGATTATTTGAATGCTACCCACAACTTAAAATTGAAGTTCTTAAACTTTGTATTTCTTCTGTATTTTTCTATTACAGGGTACTGATTTCATTGTGTTGAATTATCTTGGTTCTGTAATGAAAACCATTAATTTTTAAAAATCAGTATGAGCATAAACAAAAAGGAAAGAAAAAAACATGTCATGTCACTCAAATTTGATTGCTTTTTTGATAGACTTACAAAATTAGTGGAAGAAGGATATGCAGCAGATATATTTGCATTTTAGTAAAGCATGATCGTGCTTTGAAAATCTTACAAAAAGGATCCACATTCACTTGAATATGATTGCTATTACATGGAGAAAAAAACTAGATGAAAGAAGATGATAGACAATGAATAAAGTGAACCTTAATATGGGGTGAAGTGTAGTGGATACTCAAACCATATGCATTAAAATACATTTTATTCAATGCATTGTGGCCTGATCTGGGAGATGGAGTAAATAGCATTAAAAAATTTGCAAATCATGGTCTGCTTCAAAACAAATTTTAATGAACATGGGCTGGATCACTAGGGAAGTCTGCCTCTTGCCCCAGTGTGTCTTCATTTTCTGTGACATCCAAAATAAAATCCAGTAAATATACTTTGGCTGAACAAGTATTAGACAATTCGCTTACTCAATTGTTCTCTTTTAAAGGCCTAAATGATTCCATGTTTTCTGTCTTGAAATAAGTAGGTCTAAAATGTGTTTTCCTTCCCTTTTGGAGAATCTGCCAGTAGGGACCTGATATTCCTTTCAGTAAGGACATCGGGATGCTGCTGATAAACTCTTCTGTGTCCCTCCCTTTCCAATGCCATTGATCAAGACTGAAGCTTTTCCAAAGGAAAATGGGTTTAGCACCAAAAAAAGGGTAAATATGAGGGAGTTTGCATGCCCGTTTTATTCCCAGAGAGGGTTTTAAAATGTATTAATTAATTATTTGGACTGTTAGGCTGTTAAAATGTTAATTGGAATAACAGTAAATCACTATTGTCATGTAGTATATTTTGTCTAAAAAAGATTTTGAGTTGAAATATTTGGTAGTTATGAAAGGGAGTTTTTCCACACATAAAATAGGAAAAAGCCATGTAATATGTATTACTTAACACTATATATGTGTGATCCCACTTAGGAAAGAATGGTTCAAACATTATGTAACTGACTATTAGTTAGGTAATCTTATAAACCTAGAAGCCAAATAGCTTAACAGATGTAGAACCATTTGTTTTATTTCTAGATCCTTTCAGAAAGGCTTTGTCAGCTTTAGCCTGGGAACTAGCATGATTTTGAAAACATTACCTCCAATTCTTGGAAAGGTCTTATCATAAAAAAAAAAGCCAACCAAAAACCCCAACACAAACAAAGCAAAAAATCAAAAATAAGAAATTGTTCCATTTTTTCTTTTTTTTCCAGTTTTTAGGGATTTATGCTTTCAATCTTTTGAACTGTGAAGCTCTACAGGTGACAATCTCTTAAGAAATTGTATTTCTTAAGAAATACAAAGACACTGAAAATAGGTAATACAGATGTGCAGCTTGATTGTAGGATCTTACATCATCCCTTCAATACATCAGTGAAAAAAAATCCAAATAAACCATATGTTTTATTATTATCATCATTATTATCATGAGTAACCCACTGAAGATTATAGAACTTCCCTCAAAGTAAGATACTTCTCTGATTAAAAATGTTTTATAAACATATCTGATATTTTGGTTTGCTTTCTGATAGGTTTAAGAGATATATTCAGTTTCAGGATTGTCTTAAGGTCAGGTTCCCTGTTCTGAATGTCTTATTCCCTAAGTTATTCACAGAAAACTGTATTTCTCAGTATGATTACAAGACACAGGATTTTCCTTCCTTCACTTTTTTAAATTCAGAAATTCCTGGTGTTTCTGCAAGGCTGAAATGTGCATGGAAATGAATCACTCAGTCTGAACAACTCGGCTTGAAATGATCTCTAGTTCCCAAATTCCAGTTTTGCCTCTTGCTTGCTATTGCCTACATGCTCCAAGGCATTCAGCTTTGTTTGTGTGGTGCTTACCAGATGGTTTTCTCCAGCTAAGAATTTTCAGCCCAGACTCACTAATGGCTGTCAGGCAGCAGGCTCACTCAGCTATCTCAAGTTAAGTGGAACCCATTAATTTTGCCATCCTGCAGTGACTTGCATTTTCCATCTATAGATAGTTACAAATTTACTTCCCATCTTTATTTTTTCCTGCTATCCCCTTACGCATACTGCTGTTTTTATTGCAACATGCAATTGTTTTAGAAACACGCATTTCTACGTGGCATTGCCACAGGAAAAGTCACTTTATAGCAAAATAAAAAGGATCACCTACCAACGCATACTCTTTTCACTTCCACCATATTTCTAAATAGTAGGGCTAATGGACCAACAAGGTTTCTCATGTTTTTTTTCTGCCCACAAGCTTTGTCTGCATAGGAAAAGAGAAACACATGCATTGTGTGACCGATAAAATCTCTCTGGCCGCAGCGAACTTGTGGGGCAGCTCCTCCTACTCCTCTGCTAACAAGACTCACTGACTCTAAACATCTCAACGTCTCCAAAATAGTGCACAGTGAGTGCAAGCAAATTTCTGCCTAAGAAATATAAGGCAGAAGCTCACCAGCCACATCAGGTGCAGCCCTGTCAGAGTTTTCACTCAGTTAATGCTGTGGCAAATTAAAAAGCTGGGAGGGGCGGCGGGAAGACCTGCCATACAGAGAGAGGAAATAATTGCAGCACTGTTCACTAAGGAATAATAGATCACCTTTTTACACTACTAATTTGCCTTGCTGCCTCTACTCACAGCCTCTGGATCCCACCTAATTGTGCCCCTCTGCTCCTCTGCCAGAGCACATTGTCACGTCTGCTGCTTTGGCTGTCTTTTGCTCTCTTCTCATTGTGTTCATGACAAATGATGAGACACTGATGTACGAAGAAATGTAAACTGCATTATAGGAACTCTTCAGATCATTCAAATTAGCCAATTGGCTGTGGAAACCTTTCAATCTAAGTGTTGTTCCATCACTGAGGGAAAAAAGGGCTTGTACCGAGCAGGTCAAACTTTGTATTTATGACTAAGATTTTTTTGTCTTCTTAGTTTTTACAAAAGGAAATGCTGATTTTTTTCTCCTTCTGTTATTTCAAAATCTCTTTTTCAGGTAAGAAAAAATGAATTACAGCTATGAAATTTTTCAGGTACATAACTTTTGGTACATAAATTCCCTTTCCAGATTTTAATTTACCAAGAACTCAGTCCTTCCATTACTTGGACCCTCAGATATGAACTTTGGGAAGCTACAATTCTGCGTTTAAATAAAGTTCTCAGTTCTCTTTTGTAAATTAACTTGTCCTCAGCAGGCTGAATATCTGGGAATGAGCAGAACCTAGGGGTAACATTTATTCTGGTAATTTCAGCAGATCAATAATGGAGACATTTCCCATAATCTTTTGGACATTATGGAAAAAAAATCCATAGAATAGAAAATTTTAATATAGACACAACAAGAAAACTATTTTCCTTCCACCTCTACCTTTTGGGACCTTGGTGCATATCCTATGTGTGATGCTTTTTAGTATTAATAACTGATCTGTTTATCATGCTATCAGAATGTTCAACAAAAATTCATTGTTTGCTTATTTTCTTCCAACTCAGTCTGTATTTCAGCATATTAGCAGATCCAAGCCACAGGAGATAACTAACATTCACTCAGGATTTTCTCAGATCTACATTTTGTGCTACTTATTTATCCAGTATCTGAATCAAGGTTATCACACATTTTTATTCAACTTAATCCACAAAGTAGGAATAGAATAAATATTCTCTGCACAAATTATTCTGTATTTTGTAATAAGAATTTGCATATAATTCAGGAAGCCTAGAATGTAGCCTATTTTCCATTGGTGCATACACAAATATTTATATTGATTTTCTGTCCAAAAGATTTCACTATGCCTGTTTTGAATTGCCTATCATTTATTTGTCATCAATATTATGTTTTAGGAATTGATTTCCAATTTCTTAGCTGAAGTCAGATGGTAATTTGGAGTTAAAGTGTAGCAGAAAGGAAATACTTTTATGCTGAAATGAGCATGAACAAAAGCCAATATGATAAAAATAGAGTGGCAAAATTCTTTTATAATTTTTTATACTACCAGGAAACTGTCTAATTTGATGACATTCAACTATTTAATTAAAAGCCTGAAAGTTAAGGCTCAGACTGCTGTGTACGCAAAGACTGCAGAGTGGAAGGCTTTCTGTGCCCCAGACACAGAGAGCTCCAGAGCCCCTGCATGGCACAGGTGAGTCGTGAGGTCCCAACTGTGGTGTCCCAGGGCAAGACTGTGTGAGGAAGGACAGAGTGCTGCCCTTCAGTGCTAACTGAGGGGAAAGTGTGAGAAACAGCTCTGTGAGCTCGGTATTGAGAGAAGGAGCAGGGGCAGGAGGTGTTGCAAGTGTCTGAGCTGGGATTCTCCTGCAGCCTTTGAGCACCTCATGCCAGGGCAGTCATTCCCTGTAACTTCAGGAGAGTAGATAAGAGCCCATGGAGGGCCCCATACTGGAGCAGACAGATATTCCCTGGAGGAAGCTGCAACGTATGGAGGGCCCACGAAGTGCGAGCTCCTGGCAGAAGAGGAACTCACACAGGAGCTGTTTTTCTGGCAGAA
This sequence comes from Petroica traversi, assembly GCA_025920805.1. NCBI lineage: Eukaryota > Metazoa > Chordata > Aves > Passeriformes > Petroicidae > Petroica > Petroica traversi. The sequence continues at coordinate 6,546,839 of JAHLSL010000040.1, forward strand.
ACTGCAGCCTGTGGAGGAACCATGCTGGAGGTGTCTGTGCCTGATGAACTTTACTCCTTGGAGAGGATAAAGTTCACACTGGGGCAGTTCGTGAAGAGCAGCAGTCTGTGGGAAGGACTCATGCTGGAGCAGTTCATGAAGGTCTGGCTCCTGTGGGAAGGGACCTCATGCAGAAACATGGGAACTATGTGAGGAAAAATGGGCAGCAGAGTCAAATTGTTATGAACTAACCACAGCTCCCCTGCCCCATCTTCCTGCCCCACTCAGGGAGAAGAGGAGGAGGAGGAGGAGGCAGATTCCGCAAAAGAATGAAGCTGAGCCAAGGAAGAAGAAAGGGGTAATGGTACAGTGATGTGGTTTTGTGTTTATGTGTCACAATCCTACTCCATTTGTAATCCTGTAAGTGATACATTAAATTAATTTCCCCCAAATGAAGCCTGCTTTCCCATAGTGTTAACTCATAACCAATCTTCCTGTTTCCATCTTGACCTGTGAGCATTTCCATATTTTCTCCTCCTGTGCTGTTGAGGAATCGGAGTGAGAGAGTGGCTGGGTGGGCATCTCCCAGTCAGCCAAGGTCAGCCCACCAACTTCCAAAGTTAAAATTTACTGTCACTCAGAATCTGCTCTCCTTCTGACGCCATAAACTCAATTTTATTGTCATTAAATTGATATAAAGTATACTTTCATTTTCCAAAACTGCAGCAATATTATTGAAGGTGGATTGGAGTCTTCTCTGTGCCCACTCCAGCAAAAAATTTGTATGTATGACAGTCCAACATTTGCATTGGATTTTGAGGGGTTTTACACTACTTAAATATCAGAAAATTTGGACCTGATTTATGTAGAAATTTTTTTCAAATGTAAGAATAAAGTTACAATATTATATTTTATACAATATAATTGTAAAACACTACAAATTATATTGTATACAATATTTGTATACAATATACAAAAATATCAAATAATTCTAAAAATGAAGCCTTAAGAGTAACTGAAATTAATTTCATTATAAGTTGATTTTGAAATGTGTTGCTCCCTTAAGAGGAGCTGTTCATGAGCTAGCCTGCTCTTTTTAATTCAGTGGTCTTTTACCATATTTTTCGTGGTTAGGAACAAACTTTCTAATATACAAGTTCTTAAGTTTTCAAATATATTATTAAGTTGATGAGGTAGAAAGAAGTTTTGAAGACATTATATTTTTTATAAAATATATTAGTTTCAAAACGAACAGTAATGGTAGGTTATGCTCAAGTTAGTACTGCTAGAAACTTCAAGGTTTTTCACTTTATTACTATTATTAAAAGAACTGACAACAATGACTTAGTATTTTTGAATTTCATTTGCTACACAAAACAACACTTTGTGATTAAAGTTAAGATGAAGAATATGTTTTTTGATTGATTTACAGTAAATTCAATCTTTGATTAACATTTCAGAAGGAGGAAAAACAAATGAACATGCTATAAAACATGCTAATTATGATCATGATAATTGAGGATGTTCTTAGAATAGATAATGCCTTAATGAAGGCATCAAGACTTTATGTAGCTATTCCCCCCTGCAGGTTTTATAACAGAGAGAAGAAACTTCTAAAGGATCAACAATTTTTGAAAAATTGTGTTGGATTTAAGCCATTTCTTCCATAAAACAAAAGAAAAAAAAAAGGAGAGAGAATATTCCATTGCCGTGTTTTAATTTACATTGATTATGATGCTTGCCTCTTTCTATATGTATTCTTCCAGTTTCTTAACCGCTAGATTTTGCATTTACCAATATTAAATCTCCTCTATTGGCTGAAAATGTCACAGACCAAACTTTTCTTTTTCATTTCACTTTGGCCTCTGTTATTTGCTATTTTGTAAGTTGTGGTCAAAGCTGAATAATTGCTCTTAAGTTACCAGCAACAGATGTGGAGCTGCTATTCCAAGCATAGTAAAAAAGAAACTGTACAGGGATTTCAGATTAATTGGTCATGAAATCACCTAAAAACTTCTAAAAGTCATTATGAAGTATGACTCCTAAAAAACCTCACCATATACAGAACCATGATTTCCTTAAAAAAACAAAGAACTACTCTCTGTGCCTCCAGTGATCTGCAAATGAAAGCTTGAGAACTACATCCTCAATGAAATGGACGGGATGTAGATAAACCTTTCTTTTCTAGATCATTGATAGGAATATGAGAATATAAAATGGTGAGTAATGGTTCATTATGAGATGAATATCATACATAATAAAGTAATTCCAATTCAGATTGTTCATCTGAGCCCAATCACAATTTGGCCAGGAGATCTGTTCTGAGGTAGGAAAGGAAAAAAAGGACATAAGGGAGTTAGGTACTTAACATCAGGATTTTAACAGTATTTAGCTTCTGTCTGTCATGACAGTATGAGTGAGCCATCTAGCAGCCCATGAAAAAACTCATCACCCAACTTCCACTATATTTGACAGAGCCATCACTCCTTTCTCCAAAAGCTGAAACCTGCTCTCATTCTTTCTCTTGGATAACCTGCTGCATGCCTAGGTCTGTTAGCTATCAGCTCTTCTTTATCAGCACCCACCGTTCCTGCTCTGAAACTTCAAATGTAACAACCCCCCCCCAAAACTTCTTCCCTGAGCACCTACTATTTTGTTAAATGCTCAGGTCTACCTATCCTAGAGGCCCTACTATGTTTCCACATGTAAGGCCTTTTTATTTTTTTTTAACTTAGCATGTCCTCTCTTTTCTTAACATCCCTGCATGAGGCTTCCCACTTGCAGCTTGAGTTTCTTATGTTCAATTAACTTTAATTCATTTAACCTTGAAAGGGCAGCTGCTCCCCACTAGGCCATGCAGTCCTCAGTTTCTGGTGCAGCTGTATTAATCAGAGAGTGTGAATTAAAACTCAGGGGAAGGGTGGAGCACTTTCACAGGCAGCCTGCTCCAGAAAAGTCTCTGACTCTATCTCGGTGGGATTGGTTAATGGGCAAGTGCTGTAAAGCAAAGGCTGTAGGTTGAGTTTTATCTCTCTTAACTTGGTATTCTTGCTGGGATGAAAGCCCATGGAGTTCTGCTACTACTGGCTTGCAGCACTGCTTCATCTTGATGTAAATGTTTATGTGCTTTCTAGCTGCACAGAATCTCTGGCTTTCTGGCAGAATAGAATGTTCTTGTTTTCAAAACAGTTTTGAAAGGACTGTTGCTGTGGCTTCTTTTTATCTGCAGGTTTCTTATGTGAAACTCTTCATCCAGGAGATGGGATAACTAGGCTAAAGCTTGGAGTAGGAATTTGGGTTTATGGCTCTCATCGTGTAGGTGCCTGTGTTAAGCATGAAACTGTATGCTCACTTGAGGGAAAAGAGGACATTATTTCTTTTATACGTCTTCTTTCTCTTATTCTCTCACTAGTGACTCAAGAAGTTCGTTAAATCTTGGATCTGCAGATGGGTGAGCATGGGATGTATGTCCTTTGTAGAGAGGAAAGTAATGAGTTGTAACCTTTTATTTTGGGAGTATTGACTGAGGACTGTCCTTTTGGGGGTGGTTCACAACTCTTTTTAAGGTGAGGCAGCGGCTTCAGTCCTAGTAAATGTTTAATATTCACTAGCTCCCTGTCCTACCTGAATTGCACTTTCTGTCCTTGCAGTTTTTGTCCATCTCTGTTTGCATCTGTACCTTTTATACCTGATACAAAGTGACAATTGATACCAAATAATATTGACAGGCCTTTATTGAACTTAATTACTCTTCAGAGACTGGCATGAATCAATCCTCATAAAATTCATCTGTCACTTTGTGATGTGCCAGCTTTAACATGGAGGAGATGGAGGGAAAGTGTCTGAGAAAGGAGTCCATCTTAACAGCAAGTTATTTCTTCCTAATTTATTGAGGGACTCTGTTCAAGTGAAAATTTTCATAAACATTTATCAGTTAATAGTGAAAATAAAGATGAGAAAATTCAATGGTGATATTCAGTTTGGTTTTATTCTGCAGTGTTGTTAATATCATGAACTCCCATTAAATTTAGTAAATTCCCTGAAAATGCACTCCCCACTCCAGCAAATGAAGCTTGTTTACAACTATAAAGTTCAAGACTTAGTGATGAACCAAATATCTTGTACTGTTTTGGGTGTTTTGTTGATTTTTTGTGTTTGTTTTTTTGTGTTATTTTGGTTTTATTTTCATTTTATACTTGTTACACAAAGCTATGAAGCTATACTTTTTAAATGCAAGTATCATGGTTGAATCTGAAAATTACAAGTTACGAATTTCATTTTAAAAAAAAAATAGGTCATCATATTCTATGCTAATGAAAAACCAAGCATTTTTAAGAGGTGTTTGGTTTGCAGTGTTTCTTATGAACTCAACCAAAAAAAAATTCCCTGTAGCTTAGGGAAAATAGTAGAGATATAAGTCATTGGTATTCAGGCCTTTTAGTTAGAATCTATTCACATTGCTTGGTGTAAACCAGTATTTTTCAAGCTGAGGATGTTAATTGAGGGCAGGTTCTTATTTTTCTTCTTAGTTTAATGCAATGTTCTCTCCATCTGGATTTGTCAGAATTTTCTTTCCTCATCTTTATCACCCCAAATTTTTCCTGTGATGGAGGCATTAAACCACTGGTTCTCAAAGTGAAGGGAAGCAGGACTGAGAGTGGAATTAAAAGTAATTTGCATAAGCCAGTTAGCTTTATTTTTCAAATACTGAAATAGTGGAAGATTTATACAGGCTGATCACTTAGAGAGTGTGGCCCCTCCAATTTCCATTACCTTGCAGGGCTTTCAGCCTATGCTTTGTTTAAAGCAGATGGAAGGTAGTTCAAAACTGCTTATAAGAATTCAAAAAATTGTCAAAAAAAAGCATAATAATATCATTTGGGGATCCCACTGCTTCTTGGTCTATCCAAATAAAGGTGTCAGCTGGTATGTATTCAGCATCAGAACTATTCATTTGGAGTGGTCTTCTAAAATATCTCCCTTCCATTCTTACTGGAAGGCTGTTCTAATTCTCATCCCAGTCTTTTAGAGTTCAACTTATGACTTTTTCACAGGCAATACGCTTTTTTTTTTTTCTTTTGTGTTCCCTAAGTTGGTTGTGTTGGTGGTTTTTATGGTTTTTAAATTGTTTTATAATTAATCCTCCTACGACTTCCATGCTACAGAGAAATATCCTCTCTTGCTTCCTGTTGCTAGGCTACATGCCTCGTGTTCATTTAAGACACATTTCTATAGCATAAAATTGTACCACGTAGAAATGCCCAGGTTTGATTGCTGGGAGGTAGTTGGGGGTTTTGGAAGCACTGGTTGCCACACCACTGTAATGTTCTGTCCAAGCTGAATTACCCCACAGAGTAATGATTTCCTTTAGCAAATGCATCTGCCTTTATGAGTCATAACAGTTCATATCTTAAGATATCCATGTTGATCTGTAGATATTCTGCACATCTTTGAGCTGACCTTCTTGTAGCTCATTCTAATTTCATAGCTTTTGTCTTGAACCTAATTAACAGCTTTGAATATATTGGAAGCTTCTTCTTAGCCTATTTTCCTGCTTGAAATAAAAGTTCCAGATAGACATTTTTTCAACCAGAGGTTAAAGCACTTCAGCCTTTCATGTGTTTGGCCTTCTGGAGGTGAGGTTCCTTTTCAGAGTTAGCCCTTATGAAAATACTACTAAAATTTCCTCCAAGTTTTTTTTTTCAGGAATTTGGAGTATATGCCAATGGATTAATCCATTTTGAGTCAACAATGCATCAAGTAGAATTCAAATTCATGGCCAGGATTTTAAAAAGTTGTTTACGTTCCCCAGCCTGATGAGCTACTATGACTGCTTTTTCAAGCAATGCATTAAACAGCACAAGTAGTTGGAATTGTGCAATTTGGCCATACTCTTCACAGCTGGAAAGCATGCAAAGTGTTTCTTCAGTAATATTTTAGATTATTACTTTTTTTAATGTATTAATCCTGATTTATGTGTTTAATTACCTAGTTAGGAGATGAAGTTTGCACTTGAAGAGCAGTGGGATTTGTGATGTTTTGGTTTCTTAAGGAAGTTTTATATTGCTTTTTCGTATTTGTTCCTTAGAAAATTGTCTACTTCATCTACAGGCAATGAAGGACTATGAAAATTAGAACAGATTTTGAAATAATTGTAGATTTTCTGCATAGAATACCTATGAGAAAATAATAAAAGCAGTAAGGAATATTATGCAAGCCCTAATTGAGTTGTGTTTGTGATCCAGTCAGGCACAATGTTACCTTCGAATGTGATCCAATTCCTTCTATCTATTATTACAAACAAACTCAGTACTATCACCATCCCATCCAGCTGAGCGCATGGAACATATATTCCTAATATAAAGTTGATTTGAATTAAATTGCCTTATAAATGAGGATTAGTGGCCTGCAATGGGCCTTATGTCCTTTGACAAAAAACACGTTCATGTGCTGTAAACACAACACAAGTCCACAGTTACAATTGGACAACTCTGTCCATAAATACAAGCTTTTAAATCTTGCACTATTGCAGAACTCTCAAAGGATTTTTCCATTAATAATGCTGACTTGCCAGTAAACTTCTGGCATCTCAGCATGGCAGGACCTGAGCCAATTGCTAGTTTCTCATCTGGATAACAGCAAAAACCTGTTGTGCATTCAAGCAGGGAGCTTGCTGGGGTCTGAGAAGGCCAGATAGCAAAGAATACTAACAGAAATCTCGTAAAATAAACTGGGAAGAAATTTTGAAGAGGTCACTTTTCACTTTCAGTCCCAAGGTAGAATTGGGTATTATGTTATTCCTGATGCATATTTTGCTGTCTTGTTCTAAATATAAGAATAAAAATTTGGCTGCATCCCTAGGCGCTCTCTTCCAGTACTTAGCCATCTGTAGTGCTATGTACTTCACCTGAAAGTCTCTTGCTGCTATTAAACTCACTACTGCTTTCCTTATCTTCATCAGGTGTGAAGAAATGTTTATTCTCTACTAATTAATAATTTAAAGTATAAAAGATAAAAAAGCTGTTACACAAGTCTTCCTTCAGTCTTTGTTAGACTAAACTATATAATTTCCTTTCAACCTTGATCATGCTTGTTACTCCTCTTAAAATTGTTTCCCCATCCCAAATGTTTTGCATTTTCCTTGAATCATGGTGCCCAAGAACAGAACAGAACTTGTTTTGGAGCTTTACCAGCATGTAATGTCACCAAAAAACTGCTCCATGCATCTTAAAATGTACCACTGTACTTTATATTTTGCAGCATAATGATTGAAAAGAGAAGAAAGACTTGATTACCTTGAATTACCAAGTAGTAAGGATTTCCATCTGCTTTCTGGAACATCATGCAGAAGATATTAAAAGGAAATTTTACTTCCAAATAACTTGAGACAATACTTTCTGAAAAAAATTATTCCAGATTGTTGTTAAATTGATACATAGATTAAATTTTTGGACAGTTTTGATCCACAGAAAGTACCTGTTTAATTTATGGTGCTGCTGATATTTTTGCTCAAGACATACCAAGCAATACACTTTATAGGATATCCCAGACCAAAATCCTAGAAATGTTTTTAGGGGTTTTCAGGTTAGTCTAAATTGCCATATGTCTGAAAATAATGAATTATATTTGGAAAATGGGTTCTCCTGTAGGTAGCACAGATGTCCTATTAAAATTCCCAAGGAAATGTCATGTGGCATGGAATAGCTTCAACACATGATAAGTTATACTGTGTATTATCAGCACAAAATAGCTAAATAATTTGACAGAGTCTGCAGTATTCCAGGTTGGAAAACTGGGGCACTCCACAAGTTTTCATCTTGACTGCATCCTTCATGTGCCTTCTTGTTTGTTGCATTGGTCTTTTGAGTTGGTCATTAACAAGATACAGGGAGAAAAAAAAAAAGGCACAATAGGGTGGAGGTAGCAAAAACTCCATGGTAATTCTGTTGTACAAGATGCAAAATGATTTGTGCTGGAAACAAACACTCTGCTTCTGTAAATAGCATCTCCGAGGAAAAAGCTCACTTTGCACTCCTCTTCCCTTTGGCACTTCTCACCCCTTCTAGTGGAATGACAGAAAAAATGACTTGATGTTTGGCTTTGGTGAATCATGGCCTTGGTAGCAGAAGTGCTATAATTATCTCATTGCTACTATCACAGCATTGTAAATATTAAATGCAAAAAACAATGTTTCAATAGCTTTGAGGTTTTGACACTTATTGAGAAAAGCCATGGAGTTCACAGTTAATATTTCCTCTCTTTCAGTTAATCTCTTGAGTATTTTTAGTACACTCCTGCTTTATAAGCCACAGATTGTCATTATTAGCAGAACAAGCTTCTGGAAGTTCATCTCTGTGCTGCTGATTTCACTCTATTGTCAACCATGAGCCAGGATTCACTTAGCAGAAAGGATCCTCTGATTAGCTTTCCCTGCATGCCTCCTATCTAATCAGGCTTCCAAGAACGGGAATAAGCCTCCCCATCTGCTTGGGTAATGAGATAAGGTGCACACCCCTCCCAGCTCCAGCAGCAATGGAAGGAGAGATGGCATTTTGGTTGAGCCCCTATTGTCTATTTCTAGGAAAGGTGGACCTCCATGGCTGTATTAATACAAGGAAATTAAAAAAAGAGATGAGAAGTCAAGAAAAGAGGCAAATTTCCTGTTTAGCTGAATTTATACTATTGATGTTTGGGAAGGTGATAGTCATAATCATCTTAGAGTTCAGTGGCACCACTATTTGATGTTTGACTTTTGTTCTGTGCTTATTTAAGGAACCTTGTTTGTGGCCTACTCTGGAAAAAACCCACCTTCTCTGTGCCACCTTAATCACTTTTTTTCCCTCCCAATTTAAGTGACTTCTGTGTGGTGCTTACTCAGAACTTGTTCCCCCTAAACACGATGAATTGTATTCAGCAATATTCATTGTGATGACTAAAGTCAGGCATGGAGACACCTGTGGTGGTATATTAGGAACAACAAACTTTTGGCACCTAAGGTTTTTAGGGCACACTTCTCTGCTTCTTCATCTGTTTTTATGCTGAAGGATGGGGCTGCTCTTAGTATATTTTCATAGAGAAGAGCTTGTAATTGGATGTATCTTTGAGTCTAAACTAAATTTAAAAAAAAAATTGCTAAGTAATACCCTAAGGCAAGGAAAATGAGCCGAGAAAGTGCTACTCAGTTTTCACTGAGAACTTGTATTTGATCAAAGGTTAATTCTGAAGGATTATGTTGTCTTTCTGTGTTTATTTAGAATAAGATTAGGACAAATGTTTAGTTTATTATTAAAATGTTCTACACAGAATTTTCCAAAGGACACTTCATACTTGACCTACTAAATATTTGTAAACCAAGTGCTCGTTCTGACTGAAGCAAAGTTGCTAAAATTAACCACAGCATAAGGTCCTAAATGTGTTTATTGGTCTATCAAAATGTTTTCATCTGTGGTGTTCTGACATTTGCAGTTAGTCTTAGTCCTAAACTACATTTTTTATTCAAAACTAACAAGATGATTCATATTTTGCTGTTCAGTGTAGTGAAAGTAATCTTGGGGTTTTTTATGGATGTTTGGCCTTGCATTTACATTGTACGCATTTATTTACTTTTTTTTGTTAGTCTGGTCTTTAAAATCTAGCAAGATCATACCATGCCTCTTTTTCAACATGAAACAGAACAGGAATTTGATTGAAGAATCTAGCTGACCAAATGACAGTGACAAACTATCAAGTAGCCTACCTATATTTGCAGGACACTTTTTAAACTGTTAGATTCATTAAAAAGGAGGTTTATATTTGCAAATGCTTAACAAATGTCCCCCCCCTCAAAAAGAAAATTAGTAATGACTTTATATAAACAAAAAAATTCACCAGTCTCAGAAGAAAAACATTTCATTTATTTATTCATCTTTTCATGGATGGTTCTCTATTCTGTCCGAGAGATTTAATATTTCTTTCCCTATATTTTCTTAGTTGCAGCCTAATAGATTGAAGAAAAAGAAGAAGAAATAATTGCTTTCACTCTGTGGCCTAAGAAAAGGACAAGTGTCAGTGCATGGGCAGAGGGAGTGGAGGGAAACACCAAACCCAAGACATCAAACACTTATTTAGCACTTAATGACAGAGCTGTGGTTTCAGAGGGACTCAGGTTATTAGGCAGCTTAAAGCAGAGGGCAGGAAAGAACACCAAAGGAAGTTCTAACAATATTTTAAATGTCTGAAACCTCTGGGTAAAGCTAAATTAGAATAGTTGTTCATGAAAAAGCTAGGAATAAGTGTTAAGGTCGTTGTAGAACCATGACGTAGCATATTTTGAAAATCAATATTCAAAATGCACTGATTGATTAATCTTAGTTCTTCCAAAATAATTCTGAAGAATAACATAGGAGTAAAGCATTATATATTAAACAGAGGTCAAGTGTGGGAGCCATTTTAGATTTCTGGGTTTGAGAATTTCTGATTTGAAGTAGGGCTTCCATATGTTTTTCGGAATTTGTATGGCTGTATTATTTCTTGAAAAATAATTGTAGTAGCATTTAAAAATACTGCTTGATATTTATTTAATAGGGAAAAAAACCCCTAACCACGTCTGCTAAAGAATATCAAAACTGGCCAGGATACTGTGGGAGTTAATGGAATCTTTAGTATGGCAGTAGCAGGTAGTGGAGGAAAACTCCTGTCAGCCTGAGAACTGCATGGATGAGGCTGAAGCATGGAGCTCTAGCAGCTGCCAGGGCTGGATTTCCTAGCTGACAGTCACATAAGAACTTCAGAAAAGTGTAAATGTTGTTCTCAGAGACATTGTTTAGTGGTGGGCATCGCACTGTTGGTTAATGGTGGATCTAGCTGACCTCATAGTGTTTTCCAGCATTAATGATTCTTTGATTCCTCACCTGGGTGTGTGAGTGTGGGTGTATTTCTCTGCAGTTAATAGGTGAAGCACGTTGGACTTGGAATGTGATGGTGTCTGACAGAGAGGACCTGCAAGACTCAGTAACACCTCAATGGCCAAAAAGGTTTGGCCTCAATTTCCCTGCCCTACTGCTCCCTCCTCCCCCATTCTCCATCAGCTGCTTCTTCAAAATACTCACCTAGAATTGCTGATGTGGAAACTTTTTATGTAACAACTGAGGACTTGCCCAAAGTTTATAAATTATGACATGATGTTTGAAGGGAAACAGCAGAAAAATTATGGGAGATGCCAGAGAAGGAATACTTGTTCCTCTTTACTCTTCATAGGTGTAGCTGAAAGAAATCTTCATCTAACCTGCATTTTCAGTTTAGTTACACAAAAATGGAATCATGTTTCATATTTGTTCTGTTATTTTTTTTCTTTGGTAAATCAATATGCTTAAGTCCATTTGTGTTTTCCTCCCACTGACTTCCTGTGCACACGCACTACAAAAATAAAATGTAGAAATCATCCTTCTGTTGCTTCACTAATCCATGAAGACTGTAATTCTACTTTAGAAGACTCTCCATTGCCAGAACTGTTCCACTACTGACTTTAAAAGGCTTGTAAGAGCTCCTCTTGTACACACAATTTATAAAACTTATGCCTGGTTTGATATTCACTTTCTTCTAACGTTAAATATGACACTACAAAGGTGTGTGATAGATTCCATTGGATTTTGCAGGAAAGAAGTCATTTGGATAAAGCATTCCTAGCTCCTCTTAGGCTTGCACAGTTGTAATTCCAAGTTACTTCTATTTAAATTTATAAAAATTATCCTTTGCTTGTAGCATAGGATGCTCCAGACTTGGATTTTTACTGGAATAAAGATTCTACCTCTAATACATAATCCTCTAGAATTTTATTTATGAGTGCTTAGTCAGTGAGTCCAAGAAGATCAGAACACATGAAAATTTTATTAAGCTAAAGTTCTGTGGAACTGAATGAGAGAATAATCTTTTTGCAATACCCTTATAGTTACTTTGTAGAGTTCCTAGCTTAATTTTAGTATTCTAAAATAAGTATTAACAACTCATCTGATTAAAAATAATTCTTATTTATTCTTTCCTATTTTTATCTGCTCTGATGAAGCTCAGTACTTTACCTCATTTCCAAGAGAAAAATTGGATGATTTTAGGGCTGGGGTTTTTTTAACTCTATTGCTATAAACAGATAATTCTCAACAAGATGACAGCAGTCTGTCCTGCATTCTTGTATGTCTCACTCAGATTTACTGCAGGTGATAAAGGAGGAAATTCAGGGATACACCAAGAGCCTGGACAGGCACTGTGGTTTAAACCAGCTGGTAGCTCACTTACTCCCACACCAGTGGGAACAGGGAGGAAATGGAAAGGCTAAAAGCTGAAAAACTGGTGATTTGAGATAGTTTAATAGGGAAAACAAAAGTAATGCACACAACCAAAGCAGGGAGTGAAACCTCTGCTTCCCATAGGCATCCCCATCCCCAGGAAAGCAGAGCCTTGTAAGACAAATGCCATCACTCAAACCTCCTCCCATTCCCTCACTTCCTGTACTGACCATTATGTCACATGGTCTGGAATGTCCCTTTGGTCAGTTTGGGTCACCTTTCCTGGCTGTGTCTCCTCCCACACACCCCCATGCTCCCTGCCTCCATGGCAGTAGACAAGCAGAAAAGACCTTGGCTCAGAGTAAGCCCTGCTTATCAATAAAAAAATCATCTCCATATTATCAGCCCCGAGTTCAGCACAAATCCAAAACACAGCTCCATGGCAGCCACTGTGAAGAAAAATAACTGAACCTCAGCCCAAACTAGCAAAACAGGTGTCAACTCAATAACAGGGCAAGTCAGATTTTTGTTATGCTGGATGCTGAAAACAGCATCCAAAATCAGGGCAAATATGTATTACTTATGTCACAATACTTTCCTAATTTTCACATTGATATGCTTGGCCTAATTCTATTAGTAAATATCCTGCTTATAACTAGTCTTTTTTTTTTCCATTTGCAAGTTTGACTTTGGCAGCACTGGTATGGTTTGGAGAGTACTCCTTTTTGTCCCTAAGATCCTTCTGCCATGTGAATTTGAAGGACCAGGACACACCAAATTCACTTCAAATTCACTTTCACACGATGGAGCCACAGGGAGCAGAGAGGGAGAGAGGGGAGCTGCAACAAGCTATAGGCCTTAAGTGAGGCACTTATCAACTCAGCCAGAGTTAATCAAACCATCATTTTCTGCAGTAAAAGGTCAATTTTAGGTGAATTGGATGCTTTTCTCTGCTTGCAGGAAAATGTGAGATGACTGCAGTAAATTGAGGCTTATGGCTAAATGTGCATAACTTTTGGCTTTGATGCTACTGTTTTTTTGCAGATTTTATTGTTTTGTAGAAACTTGTCACTGAGTCATGTTTTCTGTTTTACTCAGCACTGGCTTATTTATGACTCTTATGCTTTTTGTTGCAGATGATTTCTTGCAGGTTATAAAGAATGGGGCAGAGAAATGAAAAGTCTCTGCAGAAATGTAACATATTGCTTTCCATTCTCTCTCCAGTTTCTTTGCAGTAGTGCACAAAATAAAACTCATAACTGAAGTGTGTTTTTGTAAGCTGAGGGGGATTTAGTCTTCATGTTCAAAAAATTAAAAAAAAAAAATCTTTGGTATGAAAGCAAGAAAATTAACAGTGTAGCAAGAATAACCTGATCAAAGAACATGGGACAACTGATGTCTTTCAAGCAGAGGCAGATGACAAAGACAGTCACTCCCTGTAGGGCTAAATTAGGGCTCTGATCACTCACTCTTCTAATATTAAAAATTTGTAGGTATTCATCTGAAGAGTTTAGATTGGACATATAATAACACTAAAAATACTCCACTCATTGACTAACAAGCAGAGAGCCTTGACATTTAGATTAATTTGAAAATTACAGCTCAGGATTTATCTTGTGTATGCTTAAAACATTAGCAAACCAAATTTATCCAGACCTGGTGAAGAAATTGGGAAACTGGGGAAAGTGTTTTCACATTTTATATTTGATTAACTGTGCATCTGACAGTGTAAAGCAAATCCATCTTTAAGAACAAAATTAAATATGTACCAGAAGTCACTTTCTGACAATCAGAAAGTCAGATTTTATGTCATCACAGCTAATATTAGCAAAATGTCCTTTAATATGATGTATTCAGAGAATAAATTTCACCTTTTACATTTAATGTGGTCTAAAATCATCCCCTCATCCATTGGTCCTTTTAATCTTTTTTTCTTTATTTTACCTACAAAAGCATCTTTATTAATAGTATTATAGAAGTTGAGCCAGCAGGATTTCTTAGATCTTTTAATAACCCTCTGAATTTAAGCTTCCCTTACCTTCCTTTTATGATGTACCAAGTCTAAGAACTTTAAGGTTGGTCTAACTTTACTAAAGACCTTCCTTTTTTGCTTTGACCACCATATAGGAATGAATATTTCATAAAGGGAGAAGGTATTTCTTTCCTACCTGATGAAGCTGTGCCCAAAATCTGAATGTTTCACTAGCAATAGTGTCCAAATGAGTTATATTGCTGATCAGCAGGCTTGTTCCTCTATTGCTCTCAGAAGTTTGCTAGAAAACAAAATAAGGGTTCTGTTTTCAGCTGACAAATCTAACACCTGCTCCAAAGTGGTATTTTTCTAGAAGTAGACTGGACAGTCAAAGAGAAGTAAAAACATCAACAAATATTGGAAGTAAACAAATGTATTTTCAAATAAAAGCAGGTCTTAATTTCACAAAGCACAAAGAAGCATTCAATTAATATATTTTGTACAGTCATATTTGATTTGGTTTAAAAAATTGAAAACAAATTATAAGCCTTGGATATTAGATTCCCTGTAAATTACTCTTCTAATAAAATGGATGCATGGGCAATAATAGCCTTGAGGAGAAAAAGTTATCGTTGAATGGGATTTGATGCCATTTTATGAATAGATAAAAATATAGGTCTATCCTGTTGTAGGTTGCCTGCCTCACTTGTCCCATGGAATTACCCTGCTGCCTTGCCCATGGGATCAGTGTCTCTGGGGCATTTTGGGCTTGTTGGCTCTGGCCCATGAGCTCCAGCTAGATCAAGAGTCTAGCAGGGCTGAATGGAAAGCCCTGACCCTTGTTTTATTACTGATCTTCCTTCCTGAGTAGTCAGTTAAAGGACTTGTATCCTCCTGTGATTTCTGGAGATGGCAGCCCCTGCAGCAGTGGTCTGGGATGCTCTGCTGGGTGTAGGGTTCTTCCACGGCTTTGTACAGCTCACCTTTCTTTTCCAAAGCCCTGCCACCCAGCAGCTCTGCTCCTCTGCTGGCAGCACCCCCTTTTTGCTTTCTTGCAGGTCCCCACCTTCACTGGGTTCAGGAGGCAGTGCTAGGACAGTGCTTCATCTGACACACTCACAGACAGCTCCACAAGCCCATGAATTTGCCATGTCTTTTGCTGTGAAAACTCCAGAGAGACTCTGGAATGGGCAGAAATCTCTTCTGCTATGCTACAAATTCACACTTGGGGTCCTAGGGCTGTGTCTGACCTTTTCCTTGTTCTAAAGGCAGAGTGATTTCACATGGAGCTGTGATTGCCCACACTGGTCTCTTACAATATGCAAAAATCTGTCTGAACAATAGAGACCAGTGTGGGAAGTGAAAGTTTAAGGTACTGGTGAGATTGAAATTGTCTACAGCCATATTAAAAAAAAAAAAAAACAACAAAAAAAAACCCAAAAGCAAGAGATGGAAGAGATGAGGCTGCAGCTGAACTGAGAGTAGTATTTATCAAGTTGGTCTCTTATCTTGAATGAGTCTTGAAGTCTGTAAAGAAATGGCCATTAAAAATCCATGGCAGGAACAGTGGGATAATAATCCTCTTCACAGATTGCAATTTATCTTAAACCATGGTGTGCTAAATAGTACTGTAGGTCTTAACAAGAGCAGATCAGAAACCTTGTTTTTCAAACTCTATTCTGAGTATATTACTCTGATTCTTGTTATTGAGAAACAGGATTTGAACTCTTCTTTGAGTCCTTGGAGTTATCCAAATAGATGGACTGGTTTCTTGAAATTGATAAATTTAATACTTTGTCTTGATAATGTTAGCTGTGGTAACATTAGCTTATTTCTTGTATGTTATTTCTCTTAAGAATGAGTACATTTATATTTATTTTTAACTTTTTACTTCTGTCTACCTGCATAGCTGAATTTTCTCCAAACTGATATAAATCCATAGGAATATGTGCATTTTTTATATATATCTTATTATCTCACAAAAAATTATAGCTTTTTCTTTAAATACTGGAATCCCTAGAACTGTTTCAACTATGCCTGAAAAAGAGATGATCTACTGGTATGTCTACAGTGAAATGGCTATGGATAATGGCTTCTAAAAATTGTCTCGATATGTGCAGAGATATTTTTCAGGCTTCCTGGTACACAGAATTTTACAAAAGGAAATACTATCATATACACTGTATTTACTGGGTATGACATAACAAAAATAAGAAAATAAGTGAGTTTTGGTTCCAAACTAGCAAGACTTGAGGTATTTCCACTGTCAGGAGCTGCAGGATAAACTATCAAAATATCAAGCAGGCTTTTCCTTTCAGTTATAAAATATTTATACTGTGGCTGCAGTCAAAGACACTGCTGTGCACGCTCTCTGCCAACCCTTCATTCAGCTCATAAAAGTTAAAACTCCTTTTCTTTGTTAGACACTGAAAGATATTTTTTTTTTTCCCCTTCAGACTTACATAAGGGAAATGAGCAAGTTTTACATCCTGGGTGGAGTGGCTTCAGGGAGATGGCATGGACAAATTAAATAATCTTAAAATTCCCAAGCTGAGACAGTTTTGTTCACAATACATGCTAATCATTAAACCTTTTGGCTTTTTTGGACTTTCTCTTTGATTGCTTTATGTATTCAACAGAACTAGAAACTTGGGCAACAGATTTAGTCTTTTGTCTTGCAGTTTGACTCTTACCTCAGATCACTTTAAAAAAAGTGTCAGAATTGAGAAGATGGATGTTAAATTGAAGAACTGCAATTAATAGGTTCTGGTTTCATTTTTAAAATAGATGTGCTACTTAGATATTTTATTTATTGAAACTGAAAAATAATGTGAGTACTGATGGAGGAACTTCATTTTCCAAGAGTAGATAAAATCTTCATTAGTTCTGTAATAATTTTGACTGGTTTTGTGATTTTTATCTTATGTTGAAAAGTTAAGTGAAAATATTTCCTTTTTAAAGTACTTAAGACAGGCTTGCACCTTTGCGAATTTTGATGTAAAATTATTTGTGAGGATCAAAGCTAAGTTTAAAAAAACTTTTAATATAGGAAAGAAAAAAAATAAAAAGGGAGGGGATTATACTGCTATACATCATGACCTGTGATTAGGTTAGCTCTTGGAGCTTAAAAGCAAACTTCTGGTATCTTTAAATTTATGACATGAACCTGATGCTTCTCAGCAGACATAAGTTTAATCTACCACTTCTATTTTTGTTTCTTGCCTCTCCTTAGGTGCACTCAACACTATACCCTGACACTCCCACCCACCTCCAATATCCAACAGGTCTTTAAAGCTGGGAATGAAGGATGAGAAGTGCACTTGGTTTTCACTGGGCAATGCTGAGCTGATTTCAGTGATGTCATGTGGAGTTAAAATATCCTGTGACTGACTGAGGAATCCAATCTGAAGTCCTAATTTCTAGCCTCAAAACTAACTTTGCAAAGTTAATTGTAGGGGTGGAAATCCTAAATGTTTGCTATCTATCAATGCTATTTCCTGTGAAATGCCGTTGTTCCTGAAATATTACCCAGAGGTCGTGGACCAATTTTCAAACCTCCACTATAAAATGCTCCAAAAGAAAACTCTTCTCAACCTTATTAGTCTCTCCCTGTTTCAAAGGGCAACTATGTAGCCCTTTTATGGAGTCATAAATAGTAATAGGCTACAGAAACAACACTTTCTCACTTGTATTGATGCCTTTTTCCTGGTGTTAGGAAAATGTAACTAGACATGGTTAGAGGGGTTGGGGTCTTTACCTCAGTATTTTAATCAGGATCCTGTTGGATGCATCCACTTCACCAAGGTGACAGCGTGGCAAATGCACCCCCATCAATCACACACACCAGTTATAGACTTTACACATCAGCAGATCTAACAAGGGAGCCCAATAATGGAGCTGGGGTGGGCTAACCCCCAGTTTACAGAATCTATCCTGCTAGGAGACCTTGGGTTCCTGAGATAGTAGGAATGTTTGGTCTCCCTGGCTCTGCAGTTCTGGGGTGTTTAATCTCAGGGCCTGCAGAACACTTACAAAACACTGAGCACTAAACTAAGTAAAAGGTTGTAAGTATGCCTACTAATACTTGTGGATACACAGAACTGTGTAAAAGGTATATAAAGAAAAGACAAAAATCATTCCGGCATCAGCATCACTAAGAAAGAAAACTAGTTAAATGAGACAGTAACCTTGGGTTGCATTATGTAGGACACAAATTTTGCTCAATTTCTATACCAGTTTGAGACAGACACTTTGTTGGCCTGCATATCTGTGATGATTTCACTTGTACAAAGTACTCTTACCTGAAACTACACTTCTGTTAGGGAATGGGTGTTTTGGAAAACTTAATTTTGCTCCTTAAGTAAATTTCACTTTAATAATGAACCAAACTAAACAACTACGTTTTGACTTGTCTGCTTGACCACCTACTTTTGTATTTTAAAATACTGGAAACTATATTAAAAGTGGGAAATTTTTGTGTGATGTATTTACAGTAAAAAGATAAATAACTTCATTTTCTGAAATATTGAAGTTAAGTGAGATGCTTTTTAGTTTCTCATCTCTCTCCTGCCTTTAGATGAGGGCATGCCTGTTTTATTTGCATATATTATGCAAGCTTATGACTGTTCTGGGTTGAGTGTCTATATCTTTAGTTTCTTTTGGAACTCAGGAAGAAGTAAGTTAATCAAGATACATGCTGGGATAATTGGGAATATCTTTTGTTATATGGCAGCAGTGACTAAGCAGCTTGCATTATTTTACTTATGGATTATTTATAGAGATAATTCAAAACAGCAAATAACTAGATGTAAAAAATTATGATTAATTATAAAGCTCTGTACTGTAAATTTTTGACCCAAAAACGACTTTTTGATGTGTCCTTCAAAGCTCCAAATCAGAACAAAGCTTTCACTGAAAAGTTGCTATGTATAAAAAATAAATCAGGTTTAAAACAGGCCATAGAAATGAAGGTATATGGCTTGAAAAAGGCAAGACAATAATACAAAATTCTTTGCCTGGTAGTAGAAAGCTCAAAGGCTATCATAACATGAAAACATTACCAGTGGCTTTTGAGAAGTAATTCTTTAGTATGGTGGGTGATCCTAAAAACTTACAGTAAGAAACAGCTATGATATTTAGGAAATGTATTATGTGTTTGTAAGTAGGATTCTAAAACATCTGAGGAGACTGCAAGGGTTGTATTATTTTTTCCCTTCCTCACCTGACAGTCCTCTTAAAATGATCATATTTTAAGGAGGATTGTCAAAATGCCTTTCATCCTATGTTCTAATGAAATACTTATATGAGCTCAGGTACCAATAAACCATTAAAGACAACTTAAACATTCACTAGGCTGAAGAAAGATATAAACCAAGCTTTATCATAGCGTGAGTACAACACCACAAAATAAATATACATAATGAACATATTAGTAACCCTAACTACGGGAATTAGTACGATGTAATGGACCAAGAGCAGATTTTTTTTTTTCCCCACTACTTTGCAGGTATTGGGAGAAATTTTTGAAGTGGAAGAAATTTTATATGGCTTTTTTGATCTGTTTCTAAGGCCTGTGACAGTACAGGGTGTATAAGGGAATGGTGAGAGAATAAGCAGATAAACTAAGAATGTAGTAATTTATATGTTGCCTTGATTTAAGGTCTTAGTAAATCTACTCACCTGACCCCAAACACATTCAGTCTAAACTTTTTTTGCATTCATAATAATAAATTTATATTTAAATTTTCTTATTATATGCTTATTTTTCTTTTTATATGTAATGCTGTTATTAATGGGACTGGGGCTGCTGGTAGTACAACTGAGATGGTCTAAAATCCTAAAATGTTTTTTTGCTGAAATTTTGAGAAAGTTATAGTGCACACATGCTGCTACCCACACACAGACAGAGTGAAAATGCTTTGCCAGTAATCGCAGCATATTTTTGAATTTGAGGAGGCACTTGCAAAGGTGGGTTTGAGCTATCCACTTGCCAACCAAACTGCAAGTCTTTAACAACCCTTTGGAATGGGATCATCTCATTTGAAGTAGCAAGGAAATGTATTGTTCTAAGGACATTCTACTGTTATACCACCATCCCTCCCCACTCCCCATGTACTGAATTATTCCTTTGTGGTGATAAAAAACATTCTCCAGTGTGTAATTTATGAATTTTGATCCTTTATAAGACCATCCGGTGAAATAAAACTCTGCTTCCAAGCCAGCCAGGTGGAGGTGGATATGGTTCTGGAAGTTTTTGTGCTGAATCCTGGAGGCAGGGTGCTGGGTTAAATATTGATGGGTCTGTTAGGCTGAAATGTGCTTCTCACTGTGGGGGATTTTGTGCTTTGAGAGGAGGATCATCTGTTTTGATTATGAATAGTTTTAATACACTACAAGAGCAATCAGAGTTTCATAATTTAGTGTTTACCTTTTGCAACTGTTATAAAAAGATGGAAAGCCCTTTGTAGCAGGAACTCCTTGTGGGATGTGTCCAGGATATTATGTAGGGATGACCTGGACCATAAGTAAAGCTTTCAGTGGTTACTACAATATAAATAATACTGTGGTGATGTGAAAAATCCCCATGTATTGGACAAGTCTGGCTGTCAGATAGGGTGAGTAATTTCAAATTTTTCCCTGTTTTCTTTGAACTGTTAAAGATATTACTTTTCCTCATCTACTTTGGTAACTGAGGTAATAGAAAACAAGAGGGAAATTCCTCAAAAAATGACATGTGTTTTAATTAAATCAAGTCCCCATGAAAGACAAGGCCAGCCACTACGGTTGAAATACTCTGTGTTAGGCAAGAAGTCTTTTGTGTTGTGTTCTGGTCTGATTAAATGAACTGGTCTGTGTGCCTCCCCTCCCACCCTTTTCTACAAACAGCATATCCCTGTTGCCTGAAGTACAATTAGATGCTCAAAGGAGCTCTTAGTCTTCGAAAGAGGGACTTGTATTTGTCCCTGCGTTCTCTTT
Organism: Petroica traversi; assembly: GCA_025920805.1. NCBI lineage: Eukaryota > Metazoa > Chordata > Aves > Passeriformes > Petroicidae > Petroica > Petroica traversi. The sequence continues at coordinate 6,568,022 of JAHLSL010000040.1, forward strand.
GTACTTCAGTCATCTGCCATTTAGCAACTTCAAGAGTTCCTGATGCTGGTGGAAACTACTAATTTTCCCATCTGGCTAGAAGAATGCACTCCCTTATCCAATCTTCATTTTTGGGTTACTGCATCCTTGTTATCTTGTGACTTGCCCTTGTCCCTCCCTCTTCCCTATTCAGGTTAGTAGTTAATGTTCATTAATCAGAAAAAAAAAAAGAGCCTACATTTTCAGTGCAAAGTTCAGTTGTCTGAAGACCAAAGAAGGAAAAAAAGCCTCTTTTCAACAGCAAAAAAATATGATGGGGAGCAACAAATAAATCCATGCAAGACTTCTCTGCAATGCAGTAATATAGTTTCTGAATTTAATAATATTTCAATTGTTTCCAATAAGCAATAACATATCTATCTTGTCCTATTACCTAATCAAGTTTAGTCCATGCTATTCTGTTGTAACTTTCCTTGCAGTTTTCCAGTGGAATTGTTGGCTTTAAACTCGAAAACTGCTGGGAAGAGTACACTACCTTCTGTACTTGTTTGTATGCACAATCAGTAAGACATCTGGAGACATTAGACGTGTTGAAATCAAAATGGCAACAAGAATTATGTCTATAAACCCCTAAAAACTTTTTACAGACTGAACTTCAAAAGTCACAATGATTAAGAGGTAAATGCACTTTGTTAGATATGCGAGGAAGAGAAGAGGAGGTTTTCTCGTGTCATTATTCATACTGGATCAGTCAATGAATGCAGCTCAAGGGAGGAAAAGGATGCATTTTGACTATGGTGACCGATAAAGTAACAAGTGAAGGATAGAGAGGCTACATTTATTTGGTTCTGCAGCTCTTCCCACCAGAATTGTATTCCAATGTGTATGTAATTGAATTTTACATTCCCTTAAGACCTCTATTATCCTATTCAAGTGAAAAATGTTATCAAAATTTCCAGACCTTTATTCTAATATGTAACCCTCAGAAAATTTTATTTTCACTTCTACTGCGGCTCAGCTAAATGTGACAGGATTTTCTTATGCAGACCACTCTCTATTTGGTTTGTTATTCTCAGGAAAGTACAGTATTAATGTCAGTACTTACCTGTATTTGCAGGGGTGCTTCTCTCTTGAATAACAGCAACCACAAAATCTAATTCTTTTTAGGTTGTGTGAATTTGCTGTTAGTTTATGAAGTGGATGTTAAAAAAGAAAGAAAAAAAACAAAACCAAAAACCAACCAACCAAACAAAAAAAAACCAAACCAACACCTAAAAGAAAGCTTAACACCAAAATATTTAATGTAAATAGTTTGTTGGTTTTTGGTTTTTTTTTTTCTGACAGTTTAAATGCCACTGTTAGTGTAGCATAATTTTCACTTTAAACCTCTGAAATGTTTTTTTTTTTCCTCTTACTGCCTGTGAAAACCATAATATTACTGTTTAGTTCAATTTGAAGGAATTGAACTGTTTTCAGGTACATACTGGAATTCATGTGGTGGTTACACTGGGATGCCAATCTGGAGCCTTTTTACAGCTGGAATGTCAGGATTTTCTGTTGGGATGCAGTTGAACTGCTGGGCCCTTTCACGCAAGCAAATGAAAATGAACACCTCCATACAAGTTCCTTGTTATAGCAAAGTGTGAATAAACCTTAAGATAAAAAAAATAAAAAAGAAGTAGTAACTTCCTCAAGCATTGGTTCCTGTCTTCGATTCGGGTATAAATATGTAGGTAGCACATCTGTGCTTGTAAAATTAATCCTGGCTGTAAGGACATAATTCAGGTGTCTTTTCTGGGAGATGTTTATGTGGAAAAATCATTTACTTCAAGAATAGCCTACTTTGGAGATAAATTTGTGGAATGGTACAGGATAACTTAGCTGAAATTATTGTTTTAATCAATTTTTGTGTGTGTGTGTATGTTTTTAGTTTTTATTTGGCTTCAAAATATATGCTTGTAGCCTAATTTATAAGCTGAAACGGGAGGTAAAAATAAAAGGGAAGCACAACAGATGGATGGTCAAAGTTGGAAAGGTCTGACTATGACCTTCTTTCCACCTTTCTAACAGAATTGAAGGGATTGATGTAATTAACTTGTAATCGTTCTGTCTGATCTGTTACTGATAGATCTCGAAGCCCTTATCTGCTTTGTTCTGAACTGAAGAATAGCTCCTCCTCCCTGAACAGTTTTCCTACTGTTCAGTCAACAGAAAACTGAAAACCAAACCATGTTTAGCTGAGAAGATCTAGGTACATCAGGCAAGCATCCTGAAAATACTGCAGAGCTGCTTCTTGGGCCTGCTCTTAGGAATATTCATTTACTGAAACTCTGGAGCATCTGACAGATGCTCCACATTCTCATCACACACACATTCTGTGAAGGTTGCCTACTATCATGGGCACACACGTGGGAGTAGAGATGCAGAGACATATGCATCATATTTAGATATCTACATGTGCAAATCTAATTATAATCAGAGAGGCACAGTACATTTTAATCTGTTTTTTTGGTTTTTTTTCCCCTTTGCCATTGCATTCTCATCAGATATATCTGTTGCAAGGAAATATCTGTGGGCAGTGATATCACCACAGCACAGAGCAAGAGAAATGGAAATCAAGCAAAGCTTCTGACTGTGTAATGCTATGGCAAGTTCCTAAATGTCGGTTTACTATGTGGTGCCTTTGCAGGCTGTTTCTTGGGAGAGGGCTAAACAGGCCAGAAGAGTAGAAGGAAGCAGACATTTTAAATGTGTTTTGTCTTTAAAATCTGAGACAAGTGGAAGTGGGGGAAAAAAAATAATTATCTAAAAAATAAAAATTGTTTAGTTTTAACTTATAAATGCAACAGTTAGAATGAAGAAAGTGGAGAAAGGGTTCAATGTTTCTTTAAAAGAATTGCAATGATGAGCAAAAAGTGATTATTGGAGAAACAGAATGCTGGTATATTTTGCTCTAATATCATGATACCTTATTGTGCTGCTTTGACTTTTTTTTTTCTTACTCTATGCAGTGTATTTCTATTTTGTTCATACTCATTTATTTATTGCCAATCCTAAGATATCTTTCTTTTCTTCCATCTATTCCTCCCGCAATTAGTATGGCTGAATAGTCTCAATTCACTGTTTCTATTTTGAATTTTTTTCCTTATTTCTTGAAATGGTGATTTGCTCTAGGTCTCAGGACTACATTCATTTTTGTTACGAGGCTATATAATGGGATTTAAAAATTGTGTCCACTTTTCCTACTAACTTTGAAACTTCAAATTTTCCTCCTTATTCTGTTAATAGTGTTAAATAAGAGGAAAAAAAACCCAAAAACAGAACAACAAAAACCTCCATGACTGGTTAGCCTCCTACTTTATATTTGGTAAACATATTCAGATTAAATTTTTGTAGGTTTGTGTTTTCATTCCTGATATTCATTTGAATTATCACATTTTATTCCAGTTTCTTAAACAGAGTCTTTTTCTGTTTCTTTTAATCAGTCTCTCAGAATCTTTTAGAGTTTTTAGTATAGAGTTCCACATGACTTTACGCCCGGTAGGACTCATCACTTTGAAAAGGCATTTCTGTGTTTAAACCGTGACAACGTTGCTATGTTTGCATTTCTAGAGCATGAAAGTCAGGAAAATATCTTCCTTAATTTCATATTTTCATTTTTTTCCTTCACCCTCTATTTTAAAGGGGAAGGACAGAAGGGGAACAACCTTGTAGTGTAACAAGTGGCTGTCCTGAAGTAGCACTCTGTCCTTAGCCTGGTTTTGCTGTGTGCTCTGCAGTTTTTGCTCTGAAGCCTGCAATACACAAAAGTAGCAGCTGTCTTGTGCTCTGCTCTCAGTGAATGGGCTCCCTTGATAGCCTGCAGTACATCCTGTTCCCCTGTACTTGTTCAGGCCCACTGTTCTCCAGGACACTCCACACAAAATCCATAGTGTCTCTGTGCTGGAGGTGACAGCATCTGGCTGTGGGAAAATCCTTCAGCAAAGCCCCTGAAGGAAAGTTCTGGAATGTTGAAAGCTTAATAAATTCAGTTTTGTATTGCAGAACAGCCTGACACAGAATAGAAATTTGATCAGATGTGTTCTGAGTGTAGTGAGATAGTATTTGGCTTGAAACTCATCCACCAAACTCCTAATGTAATTAATCAAGTAATTGAACAGTTTAAGATGAAAGAAGCAAATTTGTTTTGTGCTGTTATTATCATGCTGGAAAAAGTGTTGCTCTTCACCTTTCTCAACAAAAGAATGCTCTGTGATGGGTAGACTGAATTTGTTTTCATGAAGCAGGGGACAAAAGGTTGTAAGTCTGGTTAAACAGAGAAAAAAGTCTTCCATCGATATTTATTCCTCTCTGTTTGTTCAGTACTCCCAGTAACACTTTCAGATGTAGTATGAAAGGGAAGTGTGGCATCTCTTATTACCAGCTGTTTGCTGAAGAAGACAATACGAGAAGTGGATTTCAAAGAGGGTGTTCAGCATACCTGAGTTGATAGGAGGAAATGCAGACAAAATTCAAAGGCCTCTTCAGAAATATATCACAGACATTGTGCCCTCCCCAGAAGCTAAATTTCGATCTGAATAATCCAACTGGAAAAAATAACAAGTGATTTCACATGTAAAATGAAAAAAAACAAAAAACATTTTCTGTTACTAACAAATTACTTATAATATAACACTGAATGTCTAGTGCCCAACTCTTGCCGGCTGGGTTCTTATGTGTGTCACTTGCAATTTGCTGAAGCTGTCACCAAGCTGGTTAATAGGTCTGACCCTCATAGCATGAATGAGAAATTCCTGCCCTGCCATAGGAAAATGCAGTCTTTTACCTGTAAACCTGTTTTAGCTACTGCATTTCATGAAATAAACTGAATATTAATGAACATTGTGACAAACCAGCTGGACTTCCATATTTTTTGTGTGTTGAGATTTGGTTTTCTTTTGGTTTAAGTCTTGGGTCATGCAGTGTTGAGCCTTTTAACCTCATTACTCAGATCAGGACAAGATTTTGGCCCCTTTCTCTGCTGGTGCCTCTGAGTCAACACAGGCAGCCAGAACACCCACAAAGCCACAACAAGAACATAAAGAGTAAATTTATTTCTGTCGCCTTGCAATCATGGGCATCCCTGAGGTAACACCTGGTCATAGGCACGTAAGCAGAGACACAGGCGTTGTTGCACTCAGCCCATGCTCGGAGGTCACTGTCCTGCTGTTCCCACAGGTTTATCCAGGGTTATTCCCAGCTGCAAGGTCACTTAAGTTGTTGCAATCATCCTGAACAAGCCTTTTTAATCCTTTCTTCCCAACAGTGCCTAACAGTTCAGCCAGTGATGTTGCACAAGGAAAGGATGAATACAGAATGAAGAGGGAAACTTTCCCACCACAGCTTTAAAGATGACTGCAGAGATATAGTAGCTTTAAAAAACAAACAAAAGACCATCCAAACCTTCAGAACTGGAGAAACCTGGTCAATTTTATCATTACATAAAAGGTAATGTTGATATGTTTGATGTGTTTAGAATGATGTAGCACTGAGATTAAGTAGAAGCATGTTCTGAGGTTCCACTTGCAAGCTTCCATGAATGCTTTTTGGCCAGCAGCTGCTTCAAGTTTGAACTTAATGTCTTTAATTGCTTGAACAAGATAGCTCCCTTGGAGAATGAACAGGCACCCTGGGCTTCCTTTTCACAGCACAGTGCTGGCTTTTGGAAAGGGCAGCATAAAATTTTTCTCTGTAATCCCAAACAGGGGTGCCTGGTCATACCCTGGCACTACTGTAAAATTTCATTTATTTTTCAATAGAAGTGTATCTTGCAAATTAACATGGGGCTTTGTCTGAGCTGACTTGGTGATGTTTTCTATAGTTTTGATGCATGCACCTGGCTTTTTCTTTCCATTTTCCTTATTCAGTCTCTTTCAGGCTGAGTTCTTCCTACTCCCTACAATAGCACTCTGTAAAGGTTTACTTGCATTGGGCAATTAATAAAGGCAGAATAACTATCAGTCTAGAAAAATTTGTTTTATCTGTCATTGCTATGGGTATCTTCTGAAGATAGACCATAATACTGTAAGGGAATTTGTGAATTTCCATTCTAGGTTTGGGATTTGGATTATTAAATGTTTTTTCCCGCTTTACTGTATTTGATTACATCAGCTGCCTATAGGGGGGGGTCTGTCACAATAATATAAGCTTATTTTGAGCTGAAGTTGAAACACATTCCCTGTACTGAGTGAGGATCTAGATGTACATATTTTTAATAGATGTCTTATAATTCACATTTGAATTTTCCATTTCTAATTTCATTATCTTGCACTGTGTTAAATAGTCATACGTATAATATTTGTTCCTTGGAGAACTGCTAAATCATCCTCAGCATGCTCTAAAATCTTATTTCATTTCACAGTCCTATTTTTGAAATGTTAAACTATTAGCTAGGACACAATATAAATATTCCCTGTGTGAAGCTGGTAGTCTTTTGAAAAAGAATTGTTCCTCTCTGAGATTGATAGTTATTAATTCTAATGCTAAAGCTTTGAATCTTGAGGCTGACTCTGGATTTGCTATTAGCCTAAATTTCCAAAGGCCTCCACTGCTTTTGCCTCTATAGATGTGGAGAAGAAAAAGAAGGAAAAGAGAAGAATGTGTTAATATAATCAGGAATTTCAAGTCACTTTAAAATACTAATCTTGATCTGCTCTCTTTGGAGCTAATGATGACTTTTAATTTCTTGCTGCAATGGAGAGCAATATCCTTTTTTTTTGCACACCTTCTACTGTATATTATTTTCCTTTTTGTGAGGGTGGAAGTGGCCATCCCCTACACAATAAGCTAACAACTTTCAGGCTGCAAGATTCTCTTTCCTGAGAATCTGAAACTGTGCCATTGCCTGACTGGGTAGTAAGTCCCAAGTCACAAAATATGTGTTTATCCCTGCTAGAGGCTGGCAGCACAATTGTCAAAAAGATAGCATGTTACTAGCAAATTTATGAAGATACATATCTGTGTATTAACACATAGTATGATTTCTTACCTTAAATAAAAATTGGCTAGGAATGGGGAAAACTATGAACAGCTAAAATGGGTTAATTATATTTCACATTCATTATGTATAAATGAAAAGCCCAGCATTATTCAAAAGCTTCACTCAATTAAATCTTCATGAACTTAAAATTCTTATTGGTCCCTAATTAAATTAGGGGAATTACTGGCAAACTGAATTGGAGTTGATCTGTATTTAGGGACCTCTTGAACAAGGTCCCTCATCAATATAGTATCTTGCATATCACTGCCTTAAATCTACCCCTGTGACATTTCCATCTCAGTTGATCTAATTCATGGTTTTAATTTTGTTTCCTTCTCGTGAATTCTGTATCTGTGGGTCCCAAAGAAGGAATAATTGCTAGTTGCTAAAGTAAATCTTTCATTTTTGTGGCACTGTTAGGGCCTTAATGTGGGACTCTCTGCCCTTCTTGATTGTTGATTAAAAATCTAGTGTTTTCTAAGCTAGGGAAAGCCCTAGAAGACATTAATAAGCAAGCCAAGATAAAAAACTCACTATTCAAAAGTGATTAAATGGGAATTTGGCAACTATATATATAACAGTGCAAAGCCAGGTTTTTCTAAAGTAATTGTCTCCTAGGTTCTGAATATGCATTCACTGACAAAAGAATATACTCCCATCAACAAGACATTAACACTTACTGCTGCCTTTAGGCCAATCTGTGGAATTAAATTTAGAGTTCTGCTAAACAAGGTAATTCATACTTCTCCCTGGATTTAATACCAACTCTTGAGTATTTCCTGTATGGATTTGTTCCATCTTTCATAAGAAAGAAATTAACATGGAGTTATATTCCAGGATCAGAAAATATATGACTTAATGTTAAATAGTTATAACTTAAAGTATAAGGGAATTTAGTTGAAATGTTGGTGAGATCCCTGAGCAGTCTTGATTGTTGCCATCACTGTCTGTTAGAAAGAGGAGACAAATACTCCAGAAATATCCCTTCATTCCAACACTCAAGTTGCTCTTTTTATGTACCTGCTGCTATAATATCAGAGGTGCAAGCCTGCATTTGAAAAGCTGACACATGGCTCTCTTCCAACACTTCCTGCCAATATAAATTAATGCTCACCATAAGACATACTTGGATGGTACAAAAGGATGGTCCTGTGAGAGATGCTTGAGGAACAACTGAGTAGTTCTGGCTCTTATACATCAAATCTAAGGGTATATATTAATTAATTACAAAGCAACCCATTATTGTTTCTTGCCAGACCTCGTGTTTTGTGTGTCCACAGTGATAGCATCATATTTGTTTAGGAGGGAATATCTGTCTCACAGGAACTGATATCTAGAGGAAGATTAATCACTCTGCTAGTTAATTAAAATAATGACACTTAATGATTTGTAGTTTATTTTATTTGTAAAGTTTAATGGCTATTATTGCTCTCATTTTATCCCCTACCATTTTCAAACCACAAAAGAGACATACTATAATTTATTTAGGGAGTTTTTTTGTTGTTTTTTTTTTTTTTTCTGTGACTAGGAAAATATTAGGGTTTACCAATATAAAAGTATGGGGTTTTCAGTGCTTAAATGGATATTACTCCATGTCTTGAGTGCCTGGATCTTAAACATTAGCTACTTCATGCCAAACAGAAACCAAATCAAGAGCTGATGCCAAAAACTTATTCTTCACCAAGCTTTTCTCTAAATGAGATGATTGTGCTAAGCAGAGGACTGTCTGTGAGCAGAAAGTAGATGTCAGAAGCAAGTACCTAATAATTACAGCTCTCCTGTTTACTTTGCTTGGTGTTGTCAGCTGAGGGAAGGTAAAAAAATCTTTTCTTAAGAGGAGGTGCTGAAACAAGGAAGCAGATTCTGTAGGTTGATGAGATGAAAAATGGGGAGTCATACTGCAGTCTGCAGTAAGGTACTCAGCAATAAAAAGGTCCTAGGTTTTACTTTCACTAAAAACAGAAAATGTCTGCTTATTTTAAATAGATGTGCTAGACTACATTTGATGCTGGACTTCTTGCAAATGTAAGACTGTCCTGTGTTCCTAAGTTCAGTGGTATAGCATTGGTGTAAAATCGATTCAAGAAAGCTTTTTGACTCTGATCTAGCCTCAGAGATCTTTAAAATGCACATAGCAGTGACTTAATTCTTAATAGTGATATACATTTCTGAAAGGAAAACAGTAAACATTTGTTTTATTTACCTCTTGGTTGTTGTAGAGACTTCAGCCTATGATAGAGGTCTCTCTGCAGGAATCAGAAAAAAATTCTGCTGGGTGATACTTTAGGTCTCATAGATATGTATTGCTTTTATCAATATTCCAGGGATTGTTATTGTAATGGTGAATATTTCTTCCTTTTTCCTTGGGTTATGATTGCTTAATTTTTTTTCCCCATTTGCTAACACACTGCACCTTTCTCAGCCATGCAAGGTTATATTCACAGTGAAAATGTTATCAGTGCCAGTAATTTTCAGGAAGCACGACTTTGAGCTCTTCCTATGGGTCAGAGACATCCAGTTATAGAGCTGAACTGATACTTTAAGGACAGTCATATGTGTGAATGAAAACACTTAAAGGAAATTGTAGAGTTGAAATCCATCCATGGTCAGAAGGCCGATGTGTAATTTTTCCTCCATTTCAAGTTCAACTTCTGTCATTTTAAGAGATCTATGTGATATAATGCTTTGTTCTCAGAAAAGAAGGGAAGGAGTCGTGAGACACTTTCACAGTTCTATTTTTTCCGTAACATTCTTCTAGACTTGAATTACAACGTGTCAATAAAAAAACCCAACCAAACCCAAAAAAGCTACTTATATACTCACTCCAGATGAGTGAGGGAGAATATATTTGGCCAGTGATCTTTCTGAATCAGCAAGAAGTTGAAACCTTTTTCTTTCTCCCCATGTCCACAAAGTCTTTGGCCCCTTGTCAGAGATGTGTGTTGGTACAAAAATTTGATTTGCACATCTGACTCTGTTGGCCTGATTTCTCTTCACTACATCAATACATCTTCTGTATTTTTTGTGAAAACAAATGTCAGGAGTTGGGGTATTGAACACAAGATGAACTTTTCCATTTGGAAAAGCTTGTTAGTCTTTGTCAGTGCTTCCTATCAGAACCAGTGCTGCAACAGCCTGTGTGTCTTTTGGATGCTGAGACTGAGTTTTGGATTACAAAACAGGCAAGAATTTATTAAAATTAGAAGGATTTGGGCCTTTTGGCTTTAAATATGCTTTCTAGAAAACAAAAAGTATCTTTATAAGCAAAAAATTATTACATTGATACTAAATAATCAATATAGAAATGATAGAGGTACAGGATTGAACATGATACCAAAATTTCAATACCCAGTTGTTCAAATGGCTGCTGACAGCCTCGGGACTTACTGCCTGAGTTGAGCAACGGTGACAGTGGCCCTCCAGATGTCATCACCATAGGATGGAAAGAAACTGATCCCTGGATGCCTTTGTTTTCAGTCTTGTCTGACCTTTCTGGGTGACTTGATCTGACCTGCACTGGTGAACTGCCAGTCCAAGCATGGCTCTTCTGCTGGTTATGTGGTGGAAGACCAGCTTAGAAAATTATTCAAGTTACTAAATTACGTGTCCTTTGAGCAATAGGTTGGCAGATACAGGCCACCTAATTGGAACTGTGAAATTCTTTTAATAAATTTGGAAATTTTTTTAAGACGGAAAATTATCCTGGGTATACTTTGTTGTGACAGAAGGTATGTGCTAAGTCAATGGCCATGATTTTACAAACAAATTTTATATGGAAACATTAATGAGGAGGGGTTATTTTTTAGGTGTCGGTGACAAGACACTGTGCTACGTGTTGGCATAGGATAAATAACAGGTAATGGATGAAAATATTTCCACTATGAAGAACTCTAGAAAGAAGTAATTCATATATTTGTCTTGTAGTAGAGACTTACTGGTGAAAACTGCTGTAAAAAAGGCACTGAGTTCTGCAGAATCATTGCTTGTTACTGGGATTACTGCCTCACTGAGCAGGGCCAGCACTCTCCTCAGGCTCCCTTTTGCTGGCAGTGTCCACGCAGAAACTCTTCCTGCCCTTCTCCTTTGCCAGTTTGAGCTCCAACTATGCATTACTGATTCTATTCCCACCAATGCAGGCACTGTCTGTGTTTCTGCCAAGCAACTGTCCCTGCTTTTGGATTCTGTGTCCTTTTGTTTTGTGTCTGAACTCAGCCAGGAGCTCTCCTTTTTATCTGTGCTGGCCTTGCTGGATTTCTGCAAAGTGGGATGAACTGTTCTTGTGCTCTGATAAGGCTGGCCTTGAGCTTTAGCCAACTCTCTTGGGTCCCTTTTTCCTGGCAGGCATTTTCCCATGGGATACTTCCAAGCAGGTCCCTGCTATGACTGAAATCTCTCTGCATTCCAGGACTGCAATACTGTTGATCCTCCTCATTCCTCATGGCATCTTGAGTATCTGGTTGCCTCTGACCCTTTCTATTGACTGGCAGACACCAGAGGCAGCTCCTGTGACAGTGAGACTTTTCCCAGCTGCCTCAGGATGGTTTTATCTGCCCTCCCTTCCTGATTATTAGTCTGTAATTACCTGGAGCACTGAGCTTTTGCTCAATAATAGGGTTAGAAATGTCCCACCTGGGGCCCCCAACTTTCACCCTTGTCAACAGGGCGTCCTTTTTAGTACAGTGCAGACAGACCCTGTCTCCTTACTGTATTCCGGGGCGAGGACTATGGATGGATATTAATTTATAATGTCAGAGTAAATTTTTGTGGGGCAGACAAAATATTGGTACTCAGATGTGGTGGTGTTTTTCTTTCTTTTTTCCTCTGCCTTGAGACTGATTCTCCAGTGCACTGCATGGCAAGAGTTCGTGTACCTGTATGTCTCAGAGTATTCTTAGATAAGTGCCTGGGGGCTAGGGAGAGAAGTAGCAGGTAATCTTGGAGACTTTCATCACAGAAGCCCTAGAAGATCCTTTTAACATAAAACTACTTGTACTTAACATAAAGCATACAGTAAATGAAGTGTTCCTTCAGGTAAGAGTATGACTGTTTGGGAAACCTACCTCATTCTATCACTTAGCCAGTTGCTCTACTGAAGAGGAAGGAATTGAAGGGGGAGTTGGTGTGATTAGCACATTAGCTTGAAATTTTCAACAGTAAAATCCTCATTTTCTCGGTCTTGTCTTTTCTTGTCTTACTTGACAAGTCTATATGAGATTGTCTTTATAACATTTTAAATAGTAGTAATCTTCCCGGGTTCTGAATATTTGCTTCAGCTGCAGAATGTACAAATAAGCTCTGCCTTAATGTGCTTGAATAGACTTTTTTAGCTTAATGTTCACTTCAGGGATTCAGATTCACAACTTTCAATCTTTTCTTTTTCCTACTTCTGTCTCTGAAAACATCAGCATCTCTTTAAGTATCTCCACTTCCTCCTCAGGCAGTTTGTCATGAGGTATTTCTTATGGTCTGTGAATTCCTTTTAAGTTGACTTTTCTTTCTTTGCCTCTTTTAGTTTTTTGGGGGTTTGGGGCTTTATTTTATTTTTGTTTCTATGTCAGCTCTCTTGCTACAGCATTGACACTTTTGTGCTGCTGCTGTTTGAAAAAAAAAAACAAAACCAACAAACCAAAAACCAAAAAACACAATGAACTTTGTTCACTGTTCCTGACAATTATCTCTTCTCTTATAGCAATTGGGAAATTGAGCCTGTATGACAGAAGAAACTTCTTAGAGGCTGAGGCTTGGATATTGCAGATATCTCTTTCCAGTCTGTAATTTAAAGCATGATAGGAGTTTCACTCCTTTGAATGGTATCACTGACCTGTTGATGTTTGGCATATGTACAGTACTTGCAGGGTCAGGAACCATCAAGTTTGTCTTGAAAGAAGTTGTCAGGCTTTTTCTAATTATTGTGACATAATCAGAAAAAAAAAATACAGAAGAAATTGCATAAATTTAAGCCTTTTTCCTAGGAAATTATTAAGTTCAGTCAAGTCGTGCTGGTGTCATTTCACATGTTCTTTGTGTTTCAGAGACATGTTCTTTGGGTCAGGAAAGATTTCTCTATCTGTACACTGGTTACTGGAAATAAAGAGCACTATTCTTGTGCACTATTCTAGTGTTCCATGAACATTATCTATGTGCTCACTGTTTCAGTAATAAAGAGTATAAAACTACTTTCTTCATATGACTGTTACTGGTATAAATGACAAAGTAAAAATCAATAATAAAAAATTTTTATAGGACACATGCTTTTCTTTAATTTTCCAGATAACCTTTGTCTATCACTCCTTAGAGTCTTTGCTCCACTCCCTCTGTCTTATACCAGTGTCAGAAAATATTGCAAACAGTATGGAACTTTGTTTTCCAGTTTCAGGAATATTTCAGTACTGTTCTTTTCCATCACTAAACATGATAAAATGCTGTAGTAATACCAAAATTACTGGTTTATATTTGCATTGTTTTATTTACACTCATTTGTCATGCATGTTAGGCTTCTCTTCCTGGAAATGAAGTCAACAAATGTTGTTATCCAAAACAGTTGGCGAGTAAGTATTTTGGAAGGATTTTTTAAGCATCAAATACCAAACTGACATATTTTAGGGAATGCTGAGGAGCAGAAAACTGTTGGTGTTCTTTACTTAAGAGCTGGTTGTTTGCTTTCATTCCAAAACCACCTGCTTGCTGACTTTTTCTATCCAGTGTTAAAAAGTATTGAGTTCATTATGATCAGATCAAAGTGATTTTGACTGTCACAAGTAGCATCTTGGAAAGAGATGGATATCACAACACTTGTTTAATTTTGTACTAAAAGTTCAGAGGTTTTTTTCAGTGGTGGTAGTAGAGAATCTTTTGCTTCTGACATCAATTTTTTCATGATAGGAAGTGCTGCTTGCCATTTGTTGGTTTTCTTCTTGGTCAAGGAAAATTGTTTAGTTGGCTAAGCTCTTCTCTCCATCCTCTATTCCTTGATTTAGTGTCTAGTTTCTCAGAGTGGTGCTTTTGCCTATGGAGAACACCCTCTTTGTAAAACACAAACTAAATCACAGTTCTGAAGTTAACAGGCAGTATCTGTAAATTTTTCTCTAGCCCAAAGAGGTGCTCATGGAAATGCAGAAACTTGAGGGGGCTGGAGATGGAACAAGGATGTTACATGAAACAGATACATGGCATATTTGGCTAAAGGAGAGGAGGTGGCTCTTCTTCCTCTTGGTAGCAAGGAACACAGAGTGCTCTGAATGCTAAAATTAACAATGAGCCAAGCAGGAGAAACAGGAAACTTCTGGGATGAGAGAATCCATCAAAGGCCCTAACGCAGAGATGCCACCTTCACTCAAGGAAGTCTTTCTGTTGTAAATTCAGGGAATACTTGAGGAAACTATTTTCTCATAGCTGTTTGTTTGGTTTTTTTCTCTCCAGTGTGCCATAACAGGCAGCATACTGTAGTGGATAGATTTTTGAACTGGCTTCTATGGCTATCCTTGTGTTTATTTATTTTCTTATTTACATAGATAGGGGTTATATCGCTTATCCCCCCTCTCCCAGCATTTTAGTAACCTCACCTGAGACAATTAGTTTCCACAGACTTCTGTTGCCAGTGAAAGGAGAGGCTACAGCTCTGATGAAGTTTGGTGTTGTTTCTAGAGTTGGAAAGAAATTGAAACCATTTCTATCTTTTCACTGACAAGGGAAACATAGAGGGTTTAGTTTCCTTATGCTAATGCACTCTGTGAATATCCTCTGTGGTACTTCCCGAAATTGCTTACAATTTAATTTGAAGCAATGCGTAACAATTGACTGTAACAAACAAATAGCAGGAATGATTAGAAAAGCAAGAAAAGAGGTGCCTGTAATAAAATCATTACATGGTTTCAAGTGACTTCTGCCATTGGACTTGGGAGCAGAATGAGGCATTAAAAACTAAGCAGTATGAAATGTAACATTCCAGCATATTTGAAAGCACTGTGGGAATACTGACTCTCTCATTCAGATGCGGACTTTATGAAGGGTGATTATTTTTGTGCTGGAACTCATAAACTAAAATGTTTTAAAATATTTGTCTGTTTTATTTTACTTTTTTTTGTATTGCAAGGTCAATGTGCTGGTCTAAAACATTAACAAAATAGCCATTTGGCTCTGGAAGCTCCTTTTTACTAGAACAATTCTCAGCTCTGTTGTGTGGTGCTGCTGTCTGTGCTGCAGCCCTCCATGAAAAAAAAAATACCTAGAAAAGAGAAACCCCTTGAATAAAAGAATTCTGTCATGCATTGCCAGACTGAATCACGCAGGACATTAGAAAAATAGCCCACTAGATTGATAGAATGGAGTTGTCATTCTACATATTTTTTTTTTTCTTTCTGTGTGTATATATATGCATACACAAAGATTCCTTAAATTGTTTGGGCTACTTTTTCTAATATGGTAATGGCAATATTCTTTCTTTATAGCCTCAATGTGAAGGTAATTACTTCCAAGCCTTCAAATTGCACCTAATTCACTCAAAGGAGCTATACCAAGGTGTTACTTTAAGTTCTTTTTTAGCTGTTTAAATGTTGTGCAAACTGGGAGTGGTCCTTAACGGTCCATTTGGAGGCTGTATGAAGGAACTTCAGGAAAAGAAAGGTTGAAGTGTGTTCCTTCTCCCTCACTGCGGAGAAAAGGAGCCCAAAATGTTGACATGAAAGTGAGTTATAATAATCATAGACAAATAATGTATATGCTGTCCTGTATGTATACAGTTACATATACAGATGAATGTACAAGAAATCTGCAGTGGATTTCATAGATCTTGGGAACAAGGGGAAACAGCTGAGGCTTTATTGCTGCAGTTCAGCTTTGCTGAGCATTGCAAATATAGAATGTTGAAAGAAAAGCTAATAAGAGGATAGCTGTTGGCAGAAGAGGCTCACATTTATCAGCAGTTTCAATTAGCATTAGGTACTGCACAAAGAAAAGCTATAGCAAATGCGAGGATCAAAGAAATGACTTGGTTTACAATTACCTCTGTGCCACTGATGAGTTTATCAAACAATTCAGATACAGTAATGACTAAAAATACTAATGTGAAAGGAGAAGCCAGATCAAATCTCTCTCCCATGTGTAGTGTACAAATGTTGAATGAGAAAGGAAGAAATAATAAGGGGGAAGAAGAATGGAAAACTTGTGGAAGCTGAAACCAGATGTCATAATCTAACATCAGTGTTGTGTTTCACAATTTAGGAGATGATGGAAAGAGTGTCATAGTTAAGTGACATTCTAGAAGTTAATCATAACCAGATCTCCAGTAATCTAAGTAGAGAAAAAATTGCTGGTACTAGTAAGAAATATTGGAACAGTAGGCAAAGTAATTCCAACACCTGATTTTATGAAGATCAAAGAAAGTTTGACAGGGAATAACTTAGAGCATTTGTGCCCATTTTGTTCACAATATGAAAGATCATTCATCCATCTCTGTTGAAATGTCATTAGAGTGTATGGGAGGTGGCAGAGAAATCTGAATGTCAGTGAAATAAAGCATGAGAGATTTTCCTGGAGAGGCACGAGGGTTGTCATCTGTAAGCCCTTTTTCTTCTAACTTCTTACTTTATCTTTGGGAGAGAAGGGAAAATAAAAAAGAAAATTTAATGGAATAGAAGATACTGGGTTATTTCCAGAAATATTATGTGAATGTTACACTATTGATACTTGAAAAAAATTGCTTCTGTGGATTTTTCTGTGCTCTTTTGCAAGAGTCAAGGTCTGTCAGGAGAGACTGATCTGCAGCTCTGAGGTTTCAGCAGGCTTCCTGGAAACTCCTCTTTGCTACAGAATGTGTGTTATAATCTGTTTATTACCTTGTTTGGATGACATTTTGGACTGGCTTCCCCTCAGCATGTCTTTAACGCCAGAACACTTCCGGATGAGACTTCCAGGGTGTGACAGGCGTGCCTGGGTTCCTTGGCCAAGCCTGTGACATGATGGTTTCCAACACAACTGAAAATGAATGCAGTAACTACCTGCTGTTTGAGATGTTCACAGCAAGTTGGACTGGCTGCAGGAGAACAAATGTGAATTTGAGTTGAGGCAGATAAACCTCTAAGGTTGCATAATCCATAAATGGAACTCATCTGAACTTGAACAAGTCCTAAGACATGCATTCTGCTTTAGAGGGGGGAAAACAACATTAACAAATGATGTGAGGTAAAACTTTTTGTGACTGAAATCCAATCAAATCGCTCAACTTTGGTGTGTAGTGGCAGCCTGGAAACTCCAGGGTAACTGTCTAAGTCCAAGCTCTTTGCCTCAAAAGGGAGTGGTTGTGCCATAACTCCTTTGCCGTCTGTAACTTTCCTGTGAGGTTTCTCCTGACTACAGAATATACCTAAAAAGTAATTATTAGTCCCAGTCAATGACAATAGAATGTAAGAGTGAACACAGAAACAGGAATACAAGAGAACTGCATAGAAAGTTGTGGAATTTTTTTTATTATTTTTTTTTTAGCGAAGGACTTTCTCAAATCTGTTTTAGAAATTTTACATAAATGCTTATCTTGGAAGCTGCTTTGTAAGTATTACTTCCATCGGAATGTTAGCATAAAAACCTGCTTTCACATTTTTTTCTGAGATTTTACCTCCGCCTAAACAAGTTATTTGTGGTTATCTTGCATTCAGGGAAGATGCTGATGAAGTTGATAAATATTGTTTCTCTTGTCTGTAAAAGGAAAGAACCAGTTTGAACTGGCCAAGAGTTCATTTGAGTTCATGTACCTTAGTCACTTGGGTGCTTTTGTCAACTTTCAACATCTGAAATAGAAAAAAGTATCAACTGTCATAGGAAAATTAGAAGGAAAGATAACAAACTTATTTTTGTTTTCGTGTGAAAATATTTGTAGTTTAATTTATAAGTGGAAAAAGAAATCTGTATTCTCAAAATTCTTTCCAACTTGATTCCAGTTTAAGGCACCTTCAAGTATTCTGTGAGGCTAAGGGTGCATTGCTGATTTTTTATTCACCAATGTATGAATAAGCTCTTTCTTCTCCTCCTTGATGAATTTTTAGTCTGCTTATCTAAAACAGACTGTTTTATTTTTTCCTTTTCAGGTTTCACAGCAGTGAATAGTGCAAAAAAATTATTTGATTCCTGCCCATGGCAGGGGGATTAGGACTAGATGACTTTTAATGTCCCTTTGAACATAAGCCACGCTATGATTCTGTGGTTCATGTCAGCTGCAGCGTTGGATGCCATTTGCTGTTTTCCATCAAAGATTGAGACACTCACTACAAGAATGAGGACTTTCTTTCAGAAATATTTTTGAAATCTATAGAAGAGATTTTTATAAGAATAATTCTCATGAAGATTGTTTAACTTAGTTCCTGAGATGAAAGAGCATTTTGGGAGGCAAATTAAATTTGGGAAGGTAAATTAATTAAGTTATTTGAGTGAAACAGGGCACATTCACTATTATTCCCTTTGGTTGGCCTAGTACATTTTTCCCATTTTGTTCCATTCTCTGAAATATACTACCATATATCTGTCTTTTTTTTCCTCCAAAATGTTCTTTACAGAGGTGGAATACTAACCTATACTTCCTATTTTTTATAGCTCTTTGAATTCTAGAAATGTTCTATAGTATTTTGATCATTCCAAATTCTCCTGTTTAACTAATAGAATCTTTCCCTGATGATTATTAGAAAGTTATTTCAGTTTCTCGATTACAATTGGCATAATAATCTTTTGGCATGGCTAAAAGATAAATATATATGTATATATGTATATAAAATATTTGTCTTCAAAATATATACTGGAATTCTATCTCAATACCTCATTCTTGCAATACCGGTTATAATAGAATTGAAAAGTAATGTAATGCTTGGTTTTGGGGTTTTTTGGTTTTTTGATTTAAGGTTTGAAGAGCCAGCTGCATAGGGAAGTGGAGGGAGTACTTTGAAGAATAAGAGCAGGATCTCTTATGGCAGCTTTCTTGCATGGAGCTATTTGTTGCTGCAGAAATGAGGTAAGAAGACAGCTGTTTATGCAAATAAAATGTCTCACAAATCCACATGAGAAGGTGTGCACAACACTTATAAGAAAGAAATGTTCCCTCATTCTCATACTGTGTCTGTTTCCTGAATAAATCCCACACCAGCCTAAATTCTGCCAGCTTGTGTTAATGAATATGGAACTTGCTGAGGAGCCAAAGTGTAATGAAAAAAAAAAAAAAAAGAGCATAAACATTGCTTTTAGTTTGGAATGGATGCATGACTAATCCAAATTAGAAATACAGCACTGCCCATTTCAAAGGGCAGGCTCTCTGGCTGTCTTGGCTTGTTCACTTGCTCTAAAGAGAAAAACAAAAATACACTGAAAACTTGGTTGAATATAATGGAGAGAGGAAGAGAAAAGGATAGAATTGGATTATAAAAGTTAAGGGAAAAAAACCTACTACAGAAGGGCAGTATATGTTGTTTTGTTGTCCAGCTGAAATATTATTTTTTCAGAAAGCACAGTATTCATCCCGGCAGAAGAACAAGTATGGTATATGGCAAGGGGAATTTAGTGGGGTTTGGTTTCTTTTTTTCCAAGAACTGGCCATAATGTCTAACCATTTCATTTTTGAGGGATACAACACAAATACTTCTGTCTTCTTAACTTCAAGCACTGTTAAATATAAATGATTAAATAACAAGTTGAATTTCTTCTAACTGGCATCCATATAAAATTTTCTGTGAGAAAAAGGCCCAACTGGTTGGACACCTTATGATGGTAGATGGTATGGAAATCTCTAAGACATTGTTGTCATGGCTTCACTGGTTGTTCTGCCTGTGAAGTTCCCTGATTTATGGAAGTCACACTAATTTTTTGGGCTTGGGTAGATCTTCTGGATCTTTATAATATTGTTTTAAGCACTATGTTTCACCATGCTGGCTTCCAGACATAAAAGAAATAGAAGAGGAGCTGTTACTCCTCTGTCTTTGGCTGAGTGAATCCTAGTTTTCATTTGCATGGAATCACAGGGCTGTTTATTAGCTCTTGGTTGCTGAAATTTGTCTGTAGCATGGATGGTTACTTTCTGGTGCTTTGTTAGTGTCTGTTTTCTTTATTTTAGGAAACAGCTGAGGAATCTGATATTTCGTCCTATCTTATTAACCTGTTGGCAAGCTGACACAAAGAAGACTGCAATCTAGAAATAAAGATTTGTTTCTAAATTTCATCATGGCTTTGTATAGTTGAATACATGGAGTTGGCCAGTAGTAATTCTTGTAGCTGAATTTCTTACAGGTAAGAATATAGAAAAGTATGCAACTAAGCTCATGCAGTATGGGAACTTTCTAAAAGTTGTCTTTAGTTTTTTCCAGTTTCCTAACAGTCACTTAAAAAAAAGGCAACAAAAATCCATCTTGACAGACAAGTACATATATAAGGGAAAAAAACAGCTTAGAGCTCTTTCTTTGGACACTCAAATATGTGTTATTTCATTACTTAGGAAAGCAAACTAATCCCTCCTAGAAATTCTATTATGTGGAACCGTATTGCTACCGATACAAGTCAACAACAATTTCGTAACTGTGGAAACCAATCATATTTATTTCTGTCACCTACAGTATGTTCCAACTGACTGATGATAGTAGTGCTCAGTCCTTTGCGAGGACTGGCTGCTGTAATAAGGTTGAAAGATAAAACTCTGAAACCTATTGACAAAATATTTGCAACAAGAAGATGATAAAACTCAAGAATTTGGGTTTCATTCCAACTTGCTCCGGGAATGTGCTCTTGTGACCTATGCTCTACATCTTCCTGCCATAGAGGCGACTGTATTTAAGACATAGTGGTGATTATTCCTATTTCATTGCAGTGGAATGAGGGGAAAAGGACATATGAAGAATAAGAGAGATGGCTTTCTTGTTAAGTTCCAGTGCAGGTGTTACAGAAGTGACAGCATCAGTCTCTTTTAATTTGAGAGGTAGTCCTACTGAGATCCTACAGATCTGGGATAGAACAGATACAAAATATGACAGGATTTACAGTGACTTGGATTCTTTTCTGCTCAGTAAATGACATCTCCTTAGCATGTGAAAATGGATTTTTTTTCAGTCTTCATTTCATCAACTGTGGCGAACAAATCAGTGCTGAATTTAGAAAGTGATCCCACCTTAATATTAAAATTATGTAAAACATTTCCAAGCTTATTACAACTAGAAAATTGATTTTAAAAGTATAGAATTTTAATGTTATTAGGACTTTCAGAAGGCATAATAACTTTAGCCCTAAAGATAAGGGCTAAATAAAAAAAATTCACATAGTAAGAAGTGGGAAAAACAAACAACAAAACCAAACAAAAAAACCTCCAACAAAAACAATCCAAATAACCCTAAAGCTTTAATTTCTATTGCCAACTTACTGGTAAAATGAGATACTCATTAAATAAATCAATCCCCTCTGACAGCTGCCAAACTTCCATGATTTGCTGTTAAACAAAGTACTTTTAGCAGACTTTGTGGTCATCTTCTCCTAGAGCAGCTTCCGGGAAGCTTTCATTGTACAGAATACATAAGAGAGTGACTAAGAAAGATGTATGTGGTAGGATGTGCTACCTGGATGAGAACAAGATTTATTAGATTACAGTTGTTGTTAATTTCTGCTTCAGAAGGAAGTCTAATTAAAAAACAAACCAACAAAGCAACTTCCTTATTATAAACAGAAGCTTGAGAAAAGTCTGCACCAGTTATCAGCTAAGGATAATCAAAGATTACTGTTGCCATGGGTTTGGATTTCCTCTTTTCTTCCATGTTGAGATCAAAATCTTTATTCCTTTACTCATTTACTTGGGAAAATGGTTATTAGCTACTGTTTCTCTATAAGGAGAACAAAGTTTAACACTGCCAGGAAAATCACAAAATATTTGTGAGGTGGTGAAAACACTCCCCTCCCCCCCCATCAATGAGACTCCTTTGACTCCCAAGCAGTAGCAAAATACTCATTCAGAAATCAAATTAAATTGATAGCAGAGATTTACCCTGGCTTAAGAACCCTGAGAAAGAATTTTGAAGAGCTAAAGTTTATGAACACATCAGATGGTGACTTATACATCTTGAATGAGGGTCTTAGGGAGGTATGTTTTATTGGGCTTTCTTCAGTTAGGGATAACTTTGTGGCAATATTGACTAACAGGCATTTTTTCCCTGTTTTTTTCTCTAAACCCATCTGGTCGCAGTGCATATCTTTCAGTTCCCTCAGTAACACTGCTAAGGACTTGTGTACACTGTCCTCAGAATCATGGATTAGTAGTGAGATTCAATCAAGTCCTCATATTAATGATTTTCTGCACTGGAACAGCTGCTGCCACCCATGGAAACCCTATGCATTTTTTTCCCAGGTTTTTTTTTTTGTGTAAAGCCTCCTGCCTCCTCTTGGAAAAGAAAAAAAAGACATGCATAGTACGGTGACCCCTAATATTTTAAATCATGCCTTGTACTTGTGTCTGTATAGATCCATAAGATTGGGTGGTGACTCACTTAATAAACCCCTAAAATGGGAGAAGGCTCAGTGGAGAGGGACAGGGTGATGTGCCCACAAAACTCAGTGGTTAAGGTAAAGAAACTGAGTATCCCAACAGCAAAGAGTCCAGAGTTTGGCCTTTGTTTGAGATAAACAGTTATCAACAGCTGAAAGGATCACCTAGTGATAAAAATATCCCTCTGAATCAGCCAGACCAGCAAGGGGGCTGTAAATACTTCTCTCAGTCCAACACACAGTATGAAAATTGAGTAACTATTAGAGTAACTTGGAATAGAGCAGCAGGTTTGAGCTGGCTTCACCCACATATTCTTTCCTGGAGACTGGGGATAGTAAAAGCTACATCTTTCACACAATGGATATCTGAAAGGAGCTGATGAGGTTTTATTGGGCTCTGGCAGTACTGAAGGTGGATAATTCTTAGAGACTGAAGTGTTTCAGTAGACCGTATCCTTGAATTAACAGAGGAATTATCAACTGAGTCCTTCTTATGCTGAATGTTTTGTCATCTGGGATTATAAAATGCCTCAGCAACTTCTCAGAGTTATGGAGAGGACTTTTAGCTGGCTTGGAAGTGACTGTAAGCACCTGGTTTGTCACCGAGTTCTGTACAGTGGTAGTTCTGCAGTGTGCTGTGGGGAAGGAAGGCAGCATTACAGTAACTCAGTGAGAAATTCCTTTAACTTAAGCATTGCAAAGTGCAATATAGAGGTTATTTATTTGGAGGACAGAATATGTACAGTTTGATTGGGAGACTCAATTTGTGCTGATACCTGGCAATGTAAGTATGTGACCTCTCTCCTAATAGTCAACATGAGGGCCTGGCTGCCCTTCTGTGTATAATCATCTCCTTGACACCTCTATTGAAAAACAAAATTCTTCTGAAAAGAGCAAAATAAAGAGATGAGACGGGGGACTGAATAGCATTTTTTCTTTTTCCTTTTGAAAGCAGGATCTTTCCAAAGAAGTGGTTACTTCTAGCCTCAACCTATCAAAGGGCTCAGTTCAGACAGGGATAAGAAAGGTGCTGAGCTAAGCGAGTCATTCTCTGACAGGAAACAAGGGCACCAACCTGTCTTTTTAATATAGTAGTCCTGAGGAGTAGAATACCTTGGACAATTAAGAAGATAATTTAGCAGTTAAACACCTGGGTATCAGCTACTAGATACTGGGGCACTAACGAGTGGTTATCCAGATGTATTCAATAATTATTCCATTTCCAAAGAAGGATATTTGACCCTGTGTTGGATACTGTGCTCTCAGATTATTTGATTGACTGGTCAGACCTAATTTCTAATACACCAGAGCTGATCTATTGATTTCTCTTCCAATACCTATTTTCTTGAATAGCTTGCAATACCATCCAGGAGTGGCACATAGAAATATATGTAGTGATTTAGGCATTGTATTGCAACTCTTTGCAGGCTTTTGTAAGGACATCATGTAATAAACTGAACTGGGCAGGTTTGACCAATTAGGACCTGTGATTTTCTGCACCAGCTGTTGTAGATATTTCATTCACTTCGCTCCCCCTCATTATATTTATTTGATAGTTAGGGAAGGATTTGTCCCTGGAATATTGGATAGTGATGTATTTTTATCTCAGAAGAAGTCCTTTAATGAGAATAAGCTTTTAGCAGAAAATCATTACTTAAACAATTTTAGAGTCTTTTGCTATCTGTTGGAGCTGAAATCAATATGCCTGGACACAGATACTGAAATTAAGTGCAAACTTGATTTGAGTATCATATTAATTTCCAGACTAACACTTCAGAGCTATTTAGCTAACAAACTATTTTTAACTAAATGTTTTCCATTGATATTTTCATAATGTGTTTTGCATGTATTTTCATTGCATTTGTATATTGCCTTTGCTCAGAGAAAATTTGTATTTTGCAAGCATATAACAAGATTAAACTGAAATGCTGACAAAAAAAAAAGCAACAAGAAAAGACATTAGAAGGGTCTTTTTCTTAAATTTGCTATGGGCAACAGTTAAGGTACCATAAAATAAGCACATCATAAGAATTAAACATGTCATATGAGCTACTGTGACAACTCATATGTCTAGTTCACTTGCATGTTCTAAGTGTTCGGCAGACATTTTACTAAGAATTTAGTTCTACACTTTTATGTGACATCTTAAAGGTGACTTAGTCCTCTATTTGCCACATCTTTGCAGAATGTAGTTGTGAAGAGAAATTTCTCAGCTCTCTCTTAAATAGATACAGATTTACTTGTCCTGTAGCAGTAGTAGTATGGCATTATTAAAATAATTATGCAATATATATGATATAATTATATTAAATATGATTATAAACTACAAGGAACAAATTATCACATTCCAAGACTTCATCCTGCTCAATAAAATCATGTCCAAATTTTTCCTTCTCATCACTTTAGACAACTTGGAATTGTTCCAATGTGAACAACCTCGAACAAAACAAATTGTTCAAAAAATGAGGAAGGTGAGGTTGAGGCAGACAAAGCTAATGGATGAAGATATCCAGTAAAATGACACTTGGGGGGGAAAATAACTTAATGGATGGTTTTGTTTTCTTTTTTCAAAAAACAAGATAAAACAGTCGTAGACTTTAGTGTACTATTTCAGAGATACCGCTGCTACATAGTTAAGTGATTTTTTTTCCCCCAAAACATTATTAATGTTAGAGCTGTAGTTTAAGAAAGTCGCAAAAGAGATTATTTGTTTTGACTAGATTTTTTTTTGCATCAGTTTTAGTAAATCAGTAGTAGATTAGGTGAAAATTGCATTTTTAGTACATGATGTTTTTTTTAATAACTGAACAAAAAGTAGTTCTAAATTTCCTGAAAGAAATAATGGAAATTTTGACCACTAATGTTTGTTATCAATACTTTACCTGGACAGAGACAAAATGAGAACCCTCTATTTTAATTACTTTTTTATTAAATTATTTTTAAAATATATTTTACTTTTAAGGGAAAAAAATTAAATGCAGAAAATTTTATTTAAATTTAATATTTGCAATCTCATAGATGCTGTACTTATCACAATGCTGTTTTTTGGTGGCAGTTTCTTGGTTTTTGGTTTTTCTTTTTTTTTTTTCTTGACAAAAAACTTAGGAGAAAGAATTAGATTCTGCACATAGAATTAGTTTCAGTAGCAGGTAAAATCTTCAAAATAATGAGGAGACATATTTATTTTATTTTAGTATAGCCTCCTTCCACTTGTGTTTGTTAATTCTGTGTCTGGAGTTTTAAAGAATTTTATTTAACTTAGCTGATACTTAAATGTTAGCCTATGTCTCATATGGTTGGTGTTTACATTTCATAAATGCTTATTCCAGGACACAGTTTAGTGCCTTGGCTGTTATTTTTATTGTAAATAACTTCAGTCAATTATCCACGGAATAACTCAAGTTAATGTAGGAGCAAGCATTTAAGTTCATGAATAATCTTGTTCTTCAAGTGAGTACATGTTTAATATTTCAGAACACTGTTATAACATTTGTTACAAGCAATTCAAGCTGGGCTATGAAATCAACTCCCAATAAGCACTTCATGCTAGAGAACTAATTTCAGAGGATGTCCTGCCTTGCAAAACACTCCCTGCATCTTTCCCAGTGTTTACTTTGCACCCAACTGCTGATGGCAACAGAGGATCTTTGAGCTGCCCTTTCTCTGCTCCACTGCCACTGCAAATGGACCAGACTGGCTTCTAAATTCTCAGAGATAATAAAGTTATAATTGCACTAAAATTATGCTTTCAAGGACGACTCAGACCTCCTTGAAGATACCCACCTAACCTGCCTGGAGGCTGATGAAGGTGCCGCTGGGGCACTGCAGCTTGGGGTGCCTGCCCAAACCTGCCTGGAACGCTCCAAAGAAGGAGTGGGAAAAGGCTCTCCCGAAGTCACTGTTGTATGGCTTCTCTTGTCTTTCCAGCCATCTCTCTTCAGATGGAGAAAATGTCACTTGGTGCTGGCAGAAGCAGAAACTTTCACCTCTAATATTTATGTTTTTTGCATGCAGATGGCATTCCTGTGACTCTCACACAGCTGAAAAGCTGTCTTTCACTTGTGCTCGCTAGCAGAACATCACATGTAATGCTTCTCATCTCAACATAAGACTGGTGCTGCTGCTTTGTTTCTTCAGGCTTATTCCTGCTAAATTGTAGATATGGTTTGCTTGGTCTGGTTGAGCTATGTCATAGCCTCCACCTACCTCCCTGCCCCAGAGCAGATCTGATCAGCTGTGCATCACAGCTGGAGGTATTTAAAATGCCCACCTGGAAGGACTTGAAAATCTTATGGAACTCTGTGATTATGTGCAGGCTGTTATTTAAACCTCTTGGGCAAACAAAAGGGAGATGGAGAACTCTGAAATGTAGTTCTATTTTTAGCTGATAAATTGTATCTTAATCATAATAGAGTGCAACTTATGAAAAAACATCCAGAACTTAACCTGTATATTTTGGAAGCTGAGTTTTGTTTTTACTTGAATTAGTGATGATCAGGAAACTAAAATGCTTCATGTAGAAATCAGTTAATCACAGTTCACACTGAGCAAAATTTAGCTAGGTATTAGAGCTCTAGCTGACTGAATGTGAAGGAGTCTGGTTTTGCTAATAGCAAAAAGACAAGCATCAAGCTGATTGGGAAATTATTTTTCTTCCCTTAAGAAAGGTAAATCTTTGTTTATTTATGACATTAGATTTTTGGTTTAGTCCTGCTTGCACAGATTTGTCCTGCCTTGAGCTCAAGACAGCTCATTTGAATTTACTATTTGATGAGATTTCTAAAGAAATTTAGCTGATTTAATGGTAAGGATCCTCCACTTTGTTTTGGCAGGGTCACAACACATACAAGCTACTGAAAGAGCCTTTCACATTTTTTAGGTAGAGCTGTTATCAGTAAGCATGATATTTCCATAAGATATGATGGTGTAAAAAAATTTTATTACAAGTCTTATTTGACACAAACACAACTTTTTTTCCCCTAGTTATATATTTACAACAATTATCTTCCCCTAAATAATTAGAATTATAATTTATCTTATTAAAAAAAAAATAGAGACAAAAGTTAAGAAAGCATCTGCATTTTCCATTCAAGTCAGTTACCCTTAATTGTGAAAGGCACTAGATTTAGGTCTACTGTGTGCAGATTGAAGCTATCACTTATTTGAATGCCTTTTTGTCTTAATAGCTTGCAGTAAATTCTGATAGAGTTACTAATGTGTATTTCCCCAGAAGGATACTCTGTGTGAGTAATAATGTCTCATTTTCTCCTGGACGTTCTGTATACTTAAATGCATGATTTATAAATCACCTATAAAATGAGATGCATTTATTAATGTCTAAGCAATCATAGAAAAAATTGCTATATTGTATCAAATTCAAAATATAACATCAATGTTTCTAATGAGTTGCTGATTTTCTTTTTCTTCCCAGAAAGAATCATTCCTTCAAATATAACATTCCTGCCAGCTATTCATGCTAGTAATATCAGTTGTTTTCAAAGCTAAAACTCTGACTTTATCCTCTTCCAGAGGCTTGCTGCCTTTTTGTAATTTCATAGAACTTCTTTGTCTTTTTTTTTTTCTTTTTACACTTTTTTAAAAAAACAACTAAATTAAACACTTTTTTTCACTTTAGTTAGGGCCTTTTCTCCCTATAGAATTAGTCTGTACCCTTTCTACTTGTGAATGAAAATTTATTATTATTATTAATGTTACTGTTTTACTTTAGACAAAGTTTAAGTGATTCAGAACTGCCATGCCAAGTACACTGGGGTGGATGTGTACAGACAGGGAAGTGCAAAATTTGCAGACACACTCATGAATCAAATCACATGGTCCTGAAAAAGCAAGTGGGGAAGGGGCCATCATGTCCTCTCTTTATGCCGGTAAATACCTTTATGTATTGCTCTGATGTGAAGATGCTTGATCCAGAAATCTATTTTCCCTTCTATTGCTGCTGGGCTGGGGGATTTGAAGCTTGTGGGATGCTGCCCATCCAGAAAACTCTCTTGTGATGATGTTCATGCAGCCAAATTTCTCTGTCAGGTGTCTGTCAGGCTTTTAGTCCACTGCACTGTAGGTCTCAAGTTGGGAGTTGATGAATGTTGCTTTCATTGAAATCAAAAGATTGGAGGAAAAAACCAAAACATTATATTGATTTTTCTTTTTCAAACAACACTTTTATACTGCCAAGGTAACTTTCAGATTTTGATTTCAAAGGTCTGGTGTATTAAAATAATAAACAAAAATGTGAATTGAAATAAAATGTTTTCCCTTATTAAGTCAGTACTATTTTATTGATCAAAAACATTTTTATTTCTGAGAATATTGATTTAATATTACACTGAAATTCAGTGTTTGATAAGGATTGGAAATCTCTCTGTACTTTTGGTAGAATTAACCATGAAAAAGAGATGGCAGATTTCATTGGCTCCTGAAACAATTCCAGTAAATCTGCTCAGACTGGCTTAAAACCATTCCTCCATTTCATGTGTGTACTTTGCTCTGACTTCCATTCCTAAAACCTCTTTATTCTGTGTGCACTGGTTCCTTTTCCTAGAAAATTTGACTGTTCTCACCAAGAAAGGGTGAAGAGTTTGTTTGTAAGGCAGCAAGGGTGTTAGTGTACAATATATAGAAGTATTCCTAGAATTACAACACACTGCTAATTCCATGCTAATATTCCACATGGGCATTCTTGTTACTTAATATAATTTTGATTGGCCACAGCTTTCTGTTGCCTAATGCTGTGCTGTAAATTCAAACCCTACTTTGTCCTTCCATATTCTTCCCAGGCACACAAACCCTTAAAATCACTCACCAAAGGAGAGAAGTCACCAGAAAGTAAGAGGTCATTGCCCTGCAGTCCCCAAGAGGTCAAAAACATAAACGGATTGATGGATATAATCTATGTCTAACTCAGTGAAGCTGTATTATGGACATAAGGCATATAGATTTGGAGGAAATCACCACTTTGACTATATTCAGCTGCAGGAATCTTTAGTGAGGTTAGTTACTCTGTGGTTAAAAGTCCTTTTCATGTGTCTAATCAACATAATGAGCATTTTGTGATATGCAATTAACTCTGCAGTTGCCCAAACATCTGGGTAGAAATTTTTTGACAGTTCTGTGTATGTTTATATGCATGTTTCTGTGTGTACAAACACTGAAGGATGTTGTGCTTGTTAAACAGTATTTTAAAGTAGTTTTTCTATTTATTGTTGCAAGACTTGGGCTCACCAAAGCTTTGACTGCAGTCAAGAGGATTGTGTTCTTAAAGGAAAAGCATTCAGGCACTTGTCAGTAGGAACAGTCTTTGAGAAAGGAACTTTGAGACAGGCCAGATAGACTTATCCCCATTGCCACAACAGATGGGCATGGTGTAAGTCTTCATTTGTTTTTTCATGAAAAACTCTAATTCTTAGGATGTAGCTTTAAATTATTGTATGTGGGCTTTGGTTCCATGCATTAATTTCTGGAAATAGCTACTTGATGTACAACTATCAGAAAAACGTTGAACTTAAGAATGCAAAGCTTTTTCTTACTGTTATGATACCAAATTATTTTCACACAGCTTCAGGAGTCCTGGGTTATACATTGTTGCTTCACTTTGAAGATGTAAAAACAGAACCTTTTCAGTTTTCTTTCTGGCTTCCTCCTCGTAAGGAAATGTGAAGGCCCACACTCCTGGTGGGAGCATTTGTTGGCCTTGTCTACCTTGGATCCCCAACAGCCCCTTAAGAGGCCTCCTACGCAAGCCTAGGAACATGAAATCGATGAGATGAACATTTCAAACAAATAACTTACCTTTATTTTCCATTCAGCCATCCATTCTAGAGGTGCATTATGCTGCAGCTCCCGGTGAGACGAGCGCCACGGGAGCGCGGGCAGAGCAGGCCTGACTGCTGTCCTGATTAGATCACCGACAGAGCAGCAGTGATTTAAACTAAATTGGCTGGGCAATGGCTGCTGAGGCAATAATTGTTTTAAGGGCCATAGAAGCATGGTCATAAGTGGTCAGAATATGAATGTGGAAACCTAGTGTTTTGGGTTCCGTTCCTGCTTATAGATATGTCTAGTTTGTCATCTACATCAACTAACTTTTCCTCAACTGAAAAACGGAGATAAAGTACTTATTTCTCATCACTCTGAGGTGGCAAAGTGCTATTTGGAGCGAACTTTTAGGTTTTTGTTTTTTTACCAAATGAATCATTTCTTTGGCCTTTCCTAAATTATTTCAGTTGTGTATTGTTCTCTGCTGTTACACATTACCTCAGTTTGAAACCTGTAAGTGAAAAGGTGGAGAAAAGGCCATGGAAATAATTGTACTTATGTATTAAAATTAATAAGAACATCTCTTGTTTCTCTCATGTGTAAAGAGGTACTAGTTAATAGTAAAACTGGATTACTCGACCTGCTGTAACTTCCCTGTTTATCAATTTAATTTCTTGTTCTGGAAATCATTTAATAATTGATATTACTCATTTTCTTAAAGATGGTAGGATTAATCTTTAATGAGATGGTTGCCAAATTATTGGCAATGTGCTTATGAAATACTATTATTTCAAGTTTATTTTTTATGGGATGCTTACAGAAAAATTTTATTCTCTAACAGCATCCAGGGTCTCATAAGAGGCTTTTGTATTAACTTTATGTTGTATTAATCTTTAAAATACAGAATTTCCTTCTGAAATTTATGGTTGTTAATTTACTCAAATGTAGCATGTTTTACATTTGAAACTGTATTAGAAGACAAGAACAGTACTTATGTTATCTACTTTCTTTCTTGAAGTGTAAAATCTGCATTTTTGTGAATGTGGTATGACCAAAAATATTTTTTTGAGAGGTACATTTGCTCTCTGTTTTTTTTTTATTTAAATATATATTTGGGCAAGGCTCACATTTTAGGACTATGCTCTCTATCTATCTGCCGTATTTGATCCTCCTGGATTGTGCTTACAATCTCAGCAAATTCTCAATTACATTGAAAGGGTTGCATTAAAAAAAAAAAAGTCATCTTTAATTCCCACTCTAAGTCTGAAAAAATAAGTTTCTGCCAACAACTTCTACTAGCAGTTAAGTTCCAGCAGGTTCAGATCACTATTTCCACATACAGTCATTTTTATATAAATTATGTCATTCTAGCAATTACCTTTTGTTGAACTACTGGGCACTCACTTTTTTAGTCTATTTTTTATTAGGTTGAGGTTATAGAAAATATAACTGAAGTACAAAATTCTCTTAGGAACTCCAGATGAATATTTTCTTGCCTAAGGGAGCAATGAGTATGTCTGCCTCAAAACAGAAACAACCCCTTCTTCCAATCTTAAAGCAAAACATTAGGTTCCATCTCCTTTGTTCCTTCTATAGAGTTTTTCTGTACTATTGCTGTCAAAGGTCAGATGCAACTGCTTTGCCTTAGAGATTTGTTATATATTTAATAGGCCTTAGACTTCCTACTGAACCCTGGCATACCTGACTCCTCCATCAGTGTGCTTTCAGATCAGGATCTTAAAAATTTAAAGGAACCCTAAGAGTCATTATGACATCCTGAGTAAGGCATTTTAAAATTAGAAAATAAACAAGTTGCTGACGTGAACTAGGACCTCAGGTGCCACACAGCACATAATTTTTCTTGCAAGATTTAAAAGAATCCTGCCACAAATAGGTGGGGAAAAAAGAAAATCTCTCTTCAGTAGTTGTTGGCTTAAATCTTCTGACTCCTCTGTGGTGTTTTTGCTGTAGCACCTTTCTTGCTTTAATAACTGTCTGTCATGTCTGAGAAAGGGGATGTGTTTTGGGGCTGGGATGATGTTAATGTAGGCAGAGAAAGGAAAGAGGATTGGAGAGGTGTTTCTATAAGCCTGCTAGTTCTATAATCCTGTGGTGAAGAAAAAAGAAAAGAGAGAATAAATTACATATTTTCCTACAGCAGGTGCACAAAATAAAGCAGTCAGGAGCAGTAGTTTTTGCCACCATAAATAATTTTAACCATAACCTCACCTCTCTAAATCTGCAAGCATAAACCCTTCCAAACAAGCATGTGTGTATACAAATATTCACACACACACTCTCAAAATAGGTAAATTATCTTTACAATTTCCACAAATTTTCATTTTTGTGATGATATAACAAGCAGATTTTGAACTCCAACCATCTTTCAAAGTAGAGTACTTCATTAGAGCCAAACTCCTCTAAAAGTGAAAATAATCTGTTGTCTTGTGAACAGTTTTGGGGCAATGTACATGATTTTAATGGGTGCATTATTTGAAGCATGGTCTTCACCATCTGCTCCACTATCTTCAAATCAGTAAAGCATATAATACATGACTGTATAATGAAATGAAAGATAAAAGTGATAAGTGGTCCTTATTCAATAAAGTTTTAATCTCTCATGATTTTTTTTCTTGCAAATTGTGGGAGGACTGGAGGATTGCTGTACCTGGAATGCTTTCTTTTTAGTCTTAAGAAAAATTGGAATTGAGTCATATTTGCTGTGTAAATTCAGATCTATTGGCAAAATAGAGGGGTTTTAATGTAGAAAATGAAAAAAAGCAGTAAAGCAAAAGGAATGCGGTACAGGAATAACTGAAAAATTCAAGTTCTGTGAATACAACAGGAGAGGGGGATGATAACTGTAGTGTGTGAGAACCAAATTCTGCTCAAGCATTTTAACAGTGCTCAGGGTCTGTCTGCTGGCTCTGATACAAACTGTCCATGGGACTTGTGGGGATGTCTAATTCCTGATAAACGTCAGCTCTGTCTTGGCCTGGTGGGCTCTTGGTTTGTTTTTTTTCCTCAGAAGTCAGATCCAGATGAGTCAAGTCCAAGCCCAGCTAAGTCCAGGTCTGCCAGGTACAGGTCAGCTCAAGTGAAGTCAGGTCCATGTCCCAGTCTGTCACGTGCAGTTCTATTCCTGTGGAGCCTCTCTCCCTGTGTCTGGGTCAGGTCAAGTGGAGTCAGATTCAGCTCTAGGCAGCCAAGCCATGCTGTCCCTCCCAAATGCCAGCTGCTCAGGGAGAGAAGATAAGCTGGAAAACAATTATAGGATGAGATAAGGCAATTTACTGTAACAAAAGCTAAGTTTACTCATCCACCAGCAAAGAGAAAAGGAAGATTTTTTTTCTCCACTTCTCATCAGCAAGCAATGTGCAGGCATTTCCTGGGAAGCAGGGCTGCGGAAGGGAATTATTGTACATAAGAAATGTCCTCCCTTCCTCCTCCTTTTCCTTGCTTTTAAACCTGAGTTACCATAATACGGTATGGAATATCCCTTAGCTTTTCTCTTGGTGAAAAGGATCCATGTAGACACTTCAGTCCTCTGCATCACATGGAGCTTGTGAAAGGTACAGTCTTCATCATTTCACTGGACATTATGCCACCCGTCCTTAACAGATTGTGAACAGAGATGTAAATTAGGCATTACTTACCCATGGAAAACTCTAAGGACAGTGCCCAGAGTGGCATCAATGTGTTTGGCATTGAAGTTTGAGAGTTTGTGTCTTAGCTTTTGGGGTAAATGTGTGCTAGGAATGTAAATATGAAAAGGTGAAGAAATTCACTTTTGAAGGAAAAGAAATAAATGCATTTGTTTGGGAACCTGGCTCTTTGTAAACATCCACACAGTCTGTCTGTGTGCACATGGGCTCAGGGAATCACAAATATTTCTTCAATGAGCTGAGTTTCTCACTTGCGAAAACACTGCAGAATTGAGTTGAAGGAACATACGACCATTGTTTGCAAAAAGGTTCAACAATATGCAAAGATTAGGTTGAAGTCCAGGACAGTGTGATTGTTTAGTTTGAGAAGAAAAAAGAAGCATGGAAATAGGAGATGTAACCTTTGTAATTCTAGCTGCTCACCTCTACTTTAATATAGACTTGAATTTTGGATAGAAGAATGAGTACCAAATGTGCACATTTAAAAACTATTTTACCTGCTTGAAAGAAACTACTATGGGATGGGTTTGTTGACGGTTGTTTGTTTGGGGTTTTTTAACACTCCTGTGCTTGGTCAATATATTGACATAAAATATATTTTAAA
Source organism: Petroica traversi (assembly GCA_025920805.1). Lineage (NCBI taxonomy): Eukaryota > Metazoa > Chordata > Aves > Passeriformes > Petroicidae > Petroica > Petroica traversi. The sequence continues at coordinate 6,602,550 of JAHLSL010000040.1, forward strand.
TAAAATTTTAAAAACTTATGAGTGACCAGATGAGGACAACAGAGCTGGGGAAGGGTCTAGAGCACGAATCCAGAGCTGAGAGAGCTGGGGGTGTTGAGCCTGGAGAAAAGGATTCTCAGTGGACACCACATTGCTCTTTACAATTACTGAAAGGAAGTGGTGGCTGGGTGGGTGTCAGCCTCTTCTCCCATACAGCCAGGGACAGGATGAGAAGAAATGGATTCAAGTTGTTCCTGGAGAGATTTAGGTTGGACCTCAGAAAGAATATCTCCATGACAAGAGTTGTTAGATATTGGAATGGGAGGCTAGTTGCCCAAGGAAAGGAAAATGGCCTGGATATGAGGTTGCCTGATTGCTTCTCTGTAGAGGACAATATCAAAATATGTCTCCAACAGACAGAAATGATCCCATTTCTTGCAATCTGAATTTGGCCTATAGGTTAGTTGAAGTTTGTCTCCATCTAATTAAGTGGCTTAACAAAGCCATCATGAACAGGCAATTTCCAAAAACTAATTTATGATTAATTCTGACTTGAGAGTTTTGTGGGGAAGGGAGTTAAAAGTTTCATAAAAACACAGTTTTGATTTTTAAGGGATCACCTTGAAAAGGAAGGAAGGAATGAGGAAGCCCACTGAAGGAAGGGGGAAGTGATAGATTCAAACTGAGGAATTTTAAAGTGTTTCATTTTGCAGGCTTACAGTTCTTATTTTTGCATGGCTTTTGACTCATTAAATGTATTGATGTAGGTCCTCAAATATGTCTTTAGCCAGTTTTATGAAATACACACTTAGTAAAATCACAGGATTATTTCATCTGACTTGATAAGGCCATGTATGATTCAAACACAGTGCATACACTGACTTCATGGAATTGGTTTGTATTTGAATTTATTAACTTGTCTATTTAATAATCTCTAGATTTTTAATTTCTGACTAACTTTTCCCTCCTATAGAAAAATATGCAAATAAGCAGTCAAAAATGGAGCATCAGTAGAATCTCCAGTGAACTGCCTGAATAAAAATTGTCACAAATCTGACTCCACAGTCAAAGGGATGAAAATAACACCATGGATGGATTTACAGGATACCAATAAAAGCCTTTTATATAAGAACATCCCCAGAGACAAATCTTTTGTGTACTCTCAGAGGTGCATAAATCACTGACAAATCAGTCTGGAAAGCTTGTTTAGTAATTTGATTTATTAACCAAACCAATTTAACAGCTTATAAACTTGTTTATTTGAACTTGTTAGAGACATTATCTGTATGTTTAAAACACTACTAGCAATGTGTGTGTGCGCCTCTAAATTATAACTAAGGATATCATCAATTTCCACTCCTCACATTCCCTCACTCTTTATGTAGTATGCTGAAAATGGTAATTGTGTGCTCTAACATCTTCCCTGAACATTTTATATTGGATATGATTCTTAAAGAATATCTCAGGAATTATGACAGTCTTAGAAACATGTCTTTATTTCCACGTAAGAAGAGCTTATTCTGTAAGGGTTAAATTAATGTTGTTTCACTCTTTGAAATTTCTCCCTTTGCCTTCTGATATACAGAACAAGTGGGTTAGTATTGCCATTTGCAGATGGACATATGTGGTCCTCTCTGTCATGTAGCCTTTTCCCATCTTAATAAATCATCCTAATTTAATGAAAATTGCTTCTCCGCACTTAGGCTGGCATAAAAAAAACCAAAAATACCCCTTGCCATCCCTTTTCTGAAAGGAGGTATCCTGTCTTCTAAAATGTGGCATTAGTAGTCATGTCCACCAACAGAAAATTTCTGTCTAAATGAGATTTTATTAACCAAGAGGGAGGGAAAAGTGCACTCAGTTATGACAGAGTGAGACTCCAGCAGTTGGATGTCACTGAAAGGGGCGGGGGGAAAGATGAGGAAAACTGAGCTCTAGTAGTCTGAACACTAGCAGGCTCTGTCAGCTGAACTTTTTGTAGGGTAGGTGACTGTAGGCATTGTAACAGAATGAATGCACATTAACATTCTTATTACCCATGTTAGCAGTCTCCATAATTAGGAAAGCAAGTGGAGAAGGAGGCACATGTCTATCAGCACACACTTAAGGCTTGAAGTTTGTCTGTGTAAAGTAAGCGCTCAGATAGGAATCCTTGCTCTCAAATTATCTCTCTCTTAAGTGTGCTCTCCTGTGGTCCTTACTCTGAATGCTCTTTCAAAACATGAGATAATGTGCTGGGCTGTTTTCTTATGCTATTAAAAAGCATAGATCTTAATTATTGTTTGCCTTTTAAATGATATTCAATGCATTAGTGCTCCAGGTAGAAATGGTTGTTAACATCTCTTATTGGAGAATTGTTTGCTAGCCAGGCAGAGGCCTTGCCTAGACTAAAATATCTTGATGATGCAGAGAATTCAGTAAAATTCATTATACAGATAAAACTGACTCAAGAATGTCAAGAAACTAGAAATCAGAGGATAAAAATATTCTGCAGCATGTTTTATGGCTTGGGCTAGGAGATTGGCACAATCATTTATATGGTTTGCAGTTATGGTCCCTTTGTTATTTTTTTCCAAGGTATAACTTAGGATGTGACCATGAAGGTAAAGTTGACTTTAGTGGACTTTGTTTCTCAGCTTGCTCTTTGCTCTTAATGAAGGAGTTATTAGTGCAGAACTAGGATAAAATGTGTAACATTTGTGGCCTCATCAGAACTGAGTGGCAATCTGTAAGAAAGAGGGTTGTCCTGGGTTAGCCATATGACCTGTTTGTATCCCCAATCGTCCTCTTGCTTATGCTGGACATTAAGTTCTGCAGCTTTAAGTTGGTCCAAGGAAGACAGTGAGAGTGAAGGTGGAGGAAAAAAAAAACACTCGCCGTTTGTCTGCAGGACTTAATGTAAATTAATTCCAGATTTGCATCTAATAAATCTTCTCTAAATTAATCATGGGCATTAATTAATAGATGGAAAAGTATATATTTTCTCGATAATGAATAAGAAAAATGTCTTTTAATATCATGCACTCAGGATAACAAGGAAGACAGTTATGTTAATAGAATGCTTTTTCCTCTGCCATGAATTTGGGAAATCCTCTCCCTATTTTGCTACCCACTCTAGAAGTGCTGTGACTGTGGCTGGCAGAAGGAAAAGCAAACACTGCCGAGCCAGCTATTCGCAGCTGTATCTGTGTCTCAGCTGTGCCCATCCATCTGCAGTCCCTGCCATCTGCCAATTGCTTCAGTTGGGGAGCATCTGGAAGGCGAGCCATTTTAAAGAGAATATGCTGCACAGCAAAGAAATAATTTCCTTATTTTTTTCCTTTTAATCTTACTTGCTTCTCTTTCCTTTCTTTTGACCTGTGTGCGTGGCAGGAGATGTACAACAGTAATGTACTGAGAAACAGAGTGTTCCCTCCAGAATCCCACAGAAAAAGGAGACTAATCAGAGTATCTGTGATGAGAACAGTACAATGAGATGAATGTCTTCCACATTCTAATCTAGGAGTACATTCCTTGTAGGAATTCTATGTTATATTAAGTTCTACAGGAGAGGATAGGTTCATTTGTGTGCACTTCCTTGTATTTCTGAAGAATTATCAGATAATGAATCATTTTCATAGATTTGGCTTGTAGGGCATTAGTTTTAACAATCCAACTCTTCTGTTTTACTTTCAGTTAAAAAAAAAATATAGACACAAAAACGTCTTGTGCTCGTTCATCTCTTAGAGTTGTGTATATAATAATGCAGAAGGACTTATAAATAAACAAGAATGTCCATTGCTTCATAAGTTTGCGTAAAAAACCCAAAAAAGTCATGCATAAAACTGAAGTGGAGCTGGAAATCTGAGAACTCTTTGCAAAGAAAATCCAGCTGTCTTTTCTTGCTTATGTTGGTAGCGTTTGTATCTGTGCTGGAATGTTGAATTTATGTTTTTCTGGTTAGGTTTGGTGGTGTTGCTTTGGAGATTTATAATTTTTTGATGAATTGAGAAGAAACTGAAATTGGGACTCCTGACTTGGGGTGGATTTTACCTTGTGCAAGACATAATTTTCTACTCTTTTAATACCAAAGCCCTCAGATAACAGAATTATTCGGGCCCATGGAAAATCTGACATATTTTTTAAACTTTTTTTTTTTACACTCAAAACACTACCCCTTTAAAACTACTGTCCTGCAAAAACAAAGTAATAAGTAAAAATCTATTCTCCACTCCCCCAATGCTAATCCCTCATTGGAATCAAAGTCAGGATTTAACAGCGAAACAGACAAAAGAGCTATTTGGATTTGTGCAAGCAACAGGAACCAAATGCACTAAAATGGCTGTTTACTTTTTGCATCCAGACCTTACCCAGGCTCTGTTTGAGGCAATGCCAGAGTGTCAGTTTCACAAGGCATCTACAATCAGGAGAAAGGATTTTGTCAGAAAAAAAGAAAAATATTGGGAACTTCTAACAACTTTATTTTCTGTCTCTGTGGGTTTCCCTCAGTTGGAATCCATACTATTTTCTTTTTTTTGAAAAAGCTCTTGTAAAATTCCTCTTGCTTGTGCATTAGTGTCTTATTTACTGTTGCTTCTGAGCAGAAGGTTGTCATTCTTACTTTTTCCTTTTTGGTTTGGTTGTTATTTTGTTGTTTTGGTTTGGTTGAGGTTTTTTGTTTTGTTTTGTTTTGTTGTTGTTGTTGTTGTTGTTGTTTTTGTTTTTTTTCGTTCCTCCAGTTATGTGTTTTGAAAACGAACTTCTCTTTTTCTATTCCCTTTGTGTTGGTACAATAAGCATTTATTTCTGGCAACTGGTTTTGTAGGACTCTGGTCCTTGGCTGTGAATCTTGGATTCTTCCCAATTGCTCCTGTTCTGGGCCTGGTAGCTTTAGCTCATTAATCTAATGTTCTGTAACTTCCTGCTGCTAATCCTGGTTGTCGGGCCCCGTGTTCATTAAGCTTGCTCCTGACTCCCATGTATGACATGGAGTGTGAAATAATCTGTAATGACAAGATACATGGAAGCACAGCCTTGCTCCCCAGGCAGCCCTCCTGGCTTCTGCAGGATCACTTGTGCTCCAAGGACTGATCAGCGAGGGTAAAAACCTGTCCCATGCAAATGCTAACACTTGTTAGTGTGCATGGAATAAGCGCTCCAAAGTTGTTCGATTTTAATTTTCCCTCTTGCTGAATAAAAGCACTGAGCCAAGGTCAGTATCTGATGGGCTGCCAGCATGAGGCTTGGCCCAGGATTAAGTGGAAAGAGCAGGTCAAGTTGCAGCCAGCCTCCTTTTCTCTGCCTAAGATCAAGGCATTTTTGTGGTCCTTGTGATTTGAATGCAGAGCACCTCGTGGCTAACGACTCTGAGGCTAACAGCTCTAAAAGGGAAAGAATTCCCAAGTATTTTTCCATCTTTCAAAGCTGAATTATCAGTTGTCTTGCTACAATACACAAATGCTCCAGGATGCAATTAGGGGTATAATTTTTACTGTTTAAAGCCCTAGGCGGGTCTAAATCCTTCTTGTCTGAGTTCATAAACTCACCCCACCATTGTAACTTCAAAATTAAATGTAAGGAGCTCTAGACTAGTCTTTTGCGTTAGTCTTAGCCCCTGGTGGATATGGGCATCTGGCTGTGTGACAAGGGGAATAGCAACACTAATATTTTAGATCTGGGGACAGACAGGGTGAGTAGCTGCACAATGCTCTTTTTCAAGGAGCATCCAGACTTCCAGCAGCTATGTAAAGCTAGGAAGCAGCCAGGAGCAGCTAGTTTTTGTACACTCCCTTTACATTTCACACCCAATTTGTGTGCTTGTCAAGTGGGTTTTTTTAAATAAAGTGTCATTTCCTCATAAAAGCCAGTAAATGAGTTCCTGAGTTAGCCCCCTTCTAAATTTTGAGGTTGTATTTAAATTGGTGCTTGTTTATGTAACCTCAGTTATGTGGTGGTCCTCTACTTTAAAGAGGGAAAAATTCTGACTGGTAGTTCTGCAAAAGTTGACGGCTACATCAACTCATTGTGTCATCTTTGTTTTGACATCATTTGCTGACATTAATTCTAGTGATTTAAGAGCCTGGCTGTGTCACTGAATCTGCAGGAAAAACAAAAACTCTCCAACATTTTTAGTGGTTCAGTATCAAGGCACTGCTTTATTCTGACCAGGAATAAAGCAATAGAAATAATTTCATATATGCATTGTCTGGATTGTACAGTGAAAATGAATTCATTACACATTAATTTTACTCATATTTTTCTTATGTATTATGTGGTTAAAACCCATAGATAATTGATAGATAATTGGTTCAATGTTCATTGGTCCCAACTTGCGCAGTTCTTAGTATTCAATTTCCTATTGGTTGCAGATTTCTACACCTTCAATGTTAATTAGGTCCTCATTCTTACCTCTCTTTTTCCAGACCAGGTGTCTCTGACCATGTCAAGAGTGATATTTGGAGTTGATGTTAATTAATTGTTGTTTTTAATTGATTGTTGATTGATGAATTAATGGTTGTTATCTTTTGTGTATCTTCTGTGCTACTCCCAGTCTACTGAGATGTTAAGATCATCAGACCTCATGTGGTGAAAGAGTCGCCCAAAAAGAAACTTCAATTCCCTTCCCTTGGGGTGAACAAAATGTGAACAAAACTGAGTAAAGTTAAAAAAAAAAACAACCCAAAAGCTTTCTATAATTTTCAACAGCTGCAGCCTTGGCTTGAGAAAGAAGGTGGCAGATATGTAGGTGTGATAGGACGTCTGGTAATTGTTAATAAAAACTTCTGAGCTGTGCCAGTCTGTATTTTTACAACGAGAGCCAAAACTGGTCAGATTATTGTGGCTGAGTCTTTACTCCCACCAAGATGAATAGCAAGATTACTTTGTAACTCTTGTTGCAAAAAGGAGATTGATTTTTATTTTTTTTACTACATGTTAGGGGGTCCAAGAAGTCTGGGTTTAAATTACAATAAAATTTGAACACTTAAAGCTATGGGAAAAAGAAATGTCATGGAAAGGAGACTGGAACTCTGCACAGATTTCCTGGGAAATGGTAGTCTTTGATATGAGATGTTTTTAAGAGAGATTTAAATAAAACCAGGTCAGATAGGACAAAGATAGCTGAAGTTACCTTACTATAGGGGAAGGGACTGAACAATTTTTCGAGGTCCCTTCTAGTCTTATAAAATTTATCCAGAAAATACTTAGGAAATTAAATCACCTAGAATTTCCCTTGCCTCTCCCCTGTGTTTGTGCCATTTTGCCTCTCCTGTAAAGGCGAGCTGCATCTTAAGCCATGCAACAAATCACCTCAAATGCATCTTTGCCCACTACTATTTAAGAACACCTTGCAAGGAAAGGCTTGAATTGTGTAGTCAGCCCCACCGGTAGGAAAAAACCCTCAGTGAAATTCTAATGTCTCTGCCTTAAAATACATTGAAAATAATGAATACAGTGATTTTTGTCCAGTTTTTCTCATCCTGGCTACAAAATGCTTGAGGCAAGTTTGGGCTGCATGCTCAAATCATTAAGGACTGTGAATTGGCCAGAGTAAAAATAATGATGATAATAAAAAGCAAGACCCTAGTAGAGGGAATCATTCCCATTCTGAGCAGTGTATTTGAAAACAGGATGTTTGTAACTGCATTTCACAGTCACTTACATATTTTTATATGTCATTCTTGGCATGAATCCTTGGAATGGTAATAGAGGATAATATGATGTGCACGTTGACATGAATAGGCATAACACTTCATCTTAGTGACACCTCATACCTACAAAATTCAGAAGGATTGCTGTACTAGAAGCAGCTGAAAGCAGTCTTTAAAACTACAAATATAATGCTTTAGTTTGCAGAACTCCTCGAGTCTTGTAAGCATGAGTGAAATATTGATGGTTTTGAGAAGTGAGTCTAAATATCTTCATCTTTGTCTATGAGTTACTGTGCAAGACAGCTTCTTCCTGAAGCTAGAAGTAAAAATTAATTAAAAATTCAGCAAATGCCAAAAAGCTTATTTCTTATGAAACAGAGGCTCAATAATTTTTTATTGAAAAGCAGTCTACAAACAGATCTGCAGGCATTTTCTTCCATGTTTACATGGGTCATGAAAAAACAGAACAAGGTAAATGAAGATACAAGTCTATACTGTAGAATCAAGAAGATTTAATTATTTGCCATTTGTGTTCAATCATTTGCTGTTTTGTTTTATTATGCAGAATGCATTCCCTGGCTTTGTTAAACTCTTCTTTACCAAGAGGGTGGTCAGGCACTGGGACAGGCTTCCTGGAGAGATGGTAGATGGTACCCTTACCCCTGTCAGTGTTTAGGGGAATTTGGACAACGTCCTTAATAAAATGCTTTAATTTCTGGTCCCCTACCTTATACCAGGTAATCTCTGTAGGTCCCTCACATCTCAAATACTTCCTTTTATTCTAATCTGTCAGAGACTGAATGAGTGAGTATCTCTTTTAAAATAATAGCATCCTTATGTGGCATTCAACTGAAAATACAAATCCAGCTTTCTTTAACAGGAAAGGTGACACTGTTGCTTCAAATAGGATCAGATTTTGAGCTCTTATTTGTGCAAGGTTGTGGGAAATTCTGCTTGAAGATTATAAACTAATCTCATGAGGTAAAAATTGAGCTGAGAAAGCTCCTCTTATTAAACAAACCAAAAAGAGCTATTTCTGTGTTCCCTGCTCATTTACATGGAATAGACCTGATATGCACATCTTACAGGAGCCTGAAGAGCCTGTTTCCCTTCTCTCCAGCTGCTTTTTCTAAGTTATTAGCATATCTCATATTTCCTAATAAACTATGCATTTTCTTTTCTGCTGCTGATTTGGCACTTTAGTACGTGCTTTGAGAATAGAACTGATTCAGTATAAAACCATAATCATTTACTCTGGACTTTCATCTTTTCTAAAGTGTCTCTGCAGGACCAGAGGCAGGAATGCAAGTGTCCTGTTCCTCACAGATGTGCCCTGTCTGCCTGACCACTTGAGCCTTCTCAGCGGCTCCACATCTGTTCAATGTGGCCCTGAGCTCACAGACCCTCTTCTTGGGATCTGTAACCAAGGTGGTCAGGATTTAAAAGAAAAAAACAAAACAACCAAACAAAAAATCAACCAAATAAATAATGTGTCTCTCCCTTCTTTTCTTCTTTTTCACAGATAAGATTAGTTCAGGAGCAAACAGGGTTGCTCAGAAGCAGAGGGGTCATTCCAGTTTCAGCAGTTTTTAATCCGAGATAATTAGTTGTTCATAACCCTATTTTTTTTTGCTCAAGAAAAAGGTGGGAAAATTAGGAAGGTTTTTAGCTGACCAGGCTAAACAATGAGGTGCAAAGTGACAATCCTTTGCCCTACAGAACAGGGAGGGTGGTATATTGCGCTAATTGCCTACTTGCCTGACAGTTCTAATGTACTCTGACTGGTATAGAGAGTCTGTGACAATTCTAATAGGCATCTCACCCAATTAATGAGTACTTACCTTTTCCCCTTCTAAAAAACAAACAAATACTGCTTCGCCACATCTTTGTGCCCTTCCACGTGAGCCTGCAGAATCTCGGTGGGTGTGGGAGGGGATGGGGAGGAGAAGCAGAAGTAGTAGCTTAATTTGTACAGGAGAGATCTATGTGGAGGCTCAGTGCAGGGGGACCCAGATGTTTCAACAAAGACTGACAGAGGTAAATCTAGTCTCTATGAACCAAAATATAAGTGCTAAGTTTAGAGTCACTCAGTCTGAGCTTGGATGTCTATATATTTATGTATGTATATAAAATAGGTTTGTCCATTATAGATTTTGAAGCATTAGATATAATATAAGATTATAAAAATAAAGCCCAAACTCATTGGTAAAATTTTGAATGGGGATTTGGCTTTTATCTTAACTGGGATCAGTATTTAATATTCTTTTCATCTGGATTTATGTCATAGAATGGGTTTTAAAAATGGGCCCAAAGTGATGTATATACCTAGGCATATTGAAAAGTTTGTGTAAGAAATCACTCTTAGCCTTCAGGCTGACTTTTATTTCATTATGGTTCTCTGATACTAAAATTCAAACTCTGGAGTGCAGCTCTTCTTCAAATTAAAGTTACATAACATTTTTTTTTTATGCTTTTACTATAATTCAAATTTTCATGGTATGATTCATGAAAGGGAAACTAGTAACAGTAAAGAAAACACTGATCTGGAAACAGCTGCAGTATTATGTGTAGGTGTTATTATTGGTAGGGGATTGGTAACACTAAAAAAAAAGTTGACAAAAGTATTAAACTCTGAGTGTCTTTTAATTCCAATTTTATAACTTTTAAACTGCATTAGTTGGGCTTTTAGGATGAAAAGCTCCAATTTTCCTTGTGTCATTCTTATTGCTCTCTTAATATACAGCATTTTTTGAAACAACTATTTCTGTGTCTGCATTTATGCAGTGGGATAGCTTTAGGAGAGCCATCACATTCAGTAAGAATTCAAGTTGCTCCAGCTTTGATTATTTTTTGGACCACAGTGCAAGGACTCCAGGTAAAGCTACTGTGTGTAATCTTATAAAATGAACTGACAAAGATGTCCTTGGGTGCACTGGGGTCAGAGTAATTTAGGGCTAAAATTTCAATATGTGACTGCCTATGCTACCCACTATTCAAATCTCTTTAAATGGTTCGAGTCTTTTAATTAATATTAGCCTTCAGACCTGTTAAAAAGGTTCCTGTTGTTTGTATGGTGCTGTTTACTGTTGCAGAATTGCTGCAGTCCACAAGCATTAGGGCACGTTGTCAATATGTGTCGTATTATCTTCATTCACTTTAAGTTTTGATTACATGGCTTGGATTGGAAGTGACCTTAAACATCACTGAATTCCTAACCCCCTGCCATGGCCAGGGTCACTTTCCTCTGGTCCAGGCTGCTCAAAGACCCATCCAGTCCAACATTGAACATTTCCAGGGATGGGCCATCTTCAACTTTTCTGGGCAACCTCTTCCAGGGCCTCACCACTCTCACAGTAAGCATTTTCCTCCTAACATCTGATCTATATCTACCCTCTTTCAGTATTTCATTTAAAAGTCTTCCTAATAAAAAGATATTCACTAACGAGTACATGCTAGAGGAGCAGATATCACATGGAATCCAGTCCTAGGGGAACAGTTATGCAGCAAAGAAACTATAATAGTATGTTGTTGAAACCTCTTTCACAATGTAACACTGTTGATTAAAAAATGAGGAAACTATTTAGTTGAATATATGGTATTGTTGATATGTTATAGTGTTATTATTATTTTGAATAGAGAGGCTATTTTATGCATTACTTTCTAGGAAAAGCTATGCATTTTCCTCAAAAAATAAATTTGAAGTGATAACATCTTTTTTTGTCAAATGTATGGAGAAGAAAAAGAGAATAAAACATTTTTTAACTCTGAAGATTAATTTATAAGTTGTAATCACAAATAGTATGATCAGTTCCTGGAAGACATGCAGGTCTAAAACTGATCAATATCTGTTTGGGAGATGTCATCCTCTCAAAGCTATATACCATAACCTAGCTGAGTAAATAAGCTGTATGTTCATGGCAGAGATTAATATCTATGTACAACTCCATTTATTAAAGCCAACTTAGCAATATCAGCAGAAGTGTGGATGGTAGGCTAATTTCTGTTTGCTCTCTCTTTGGGATGCTGTCAATCTGTCTACATAAATTGGCTCCACCATTTCTGTGGTGGAACCTTCTCATTAATTCTTAAGCTGTTTTGCCAGTGGCTTTGCAGCATAAATACCATTGCCATATTTAATCACAGATGTGCCTCTCACAGTACCTGAGTCATTCTTTCCTTCAGCAGTAGAGCAGAGCACTCTGAGATGCCACATATTAATGCAAAGCATTAGGCTGAAATTGCATTTGAAAGCTTCAATACAATAGAGCTCAGTGGTCTCTTTTTGCCTTAGAGGCAACAGTAGGGAAACCAGCACATAATAAGAATTTTAACTACAGTTCTACTTTGTATTATCTACTGCCTTGTAGCATGATGCTGAGAGAGACAGACATACCTCTGGGAATCATACCCCTGGACTGACTAGTAGATAAAATATAGGCGATAATAAACATAAGTTCTTCCAGTCAAAGCCAATACTCTTCTCATCCTTCATCTATTCTCCTTTTATTTTTTTCCCTCAAGATTGTTTATATTTGTTTCTCTCTCACAGTACATTCTCCACACTTTTTTCACTTTTTTTTTTTTTTAAACATCTACTAAGCATACTAAGGAATGTTGTAAGTCTAAAGTTGTAAAATAATTATTATCAATTACCTTGTTAAAAGAAAAACAAGTTTTTTTAGTCTTCTGAATTAATTAGTTTTTCGTGATAGAATAACATTAGCAAAGCCATACAATTCAATATTTTACATATTATATAGGGGACTAGAAGTCAGATTTTAAGTTGTATGGAAATATGTGATATACATGATAGGGGTTTGCATCATGTTTTCTTACACTTGAAACCTACACTGTTCTTGAAAAAAAAAATTGGTGACACTGTTTAAAAGAAGTAACATATTTCTGGTTTTAGCCACTAACTGTATTTTTATTGCATTGATGGGAAAATTGTGCATTCCTTAATTTGCCAAGGGGAAGACATCTTTGTGCGTTTGAAAGTATTTATTGATGTATACACGGAATTGATTTTATTTCACTTAATATAGCACAAGTAGTGCACTGGGAGCAAAGCCAAATACTGTTTAAAAAAATCTTAAAAAAAACACCTAATAAACAAACATTCCCCTCCCTGCCCCCCCCTCCCCCCTCCCCCCAGCCCAACAGCAGAACCTTTAAGAAAGAAATGTTTTGGAATAGAAGAAGTTTATATTTGGGTTTAAGTGTTGTGGCCAGTTTAAACTCACTTTGCAAGTGCAATAATACCTTAATTTTTTTGTGAGAAGGGTGAAAAGTTAGTAAAAAAAGCATGAAGTACCCTTAGCTTTTTCATTTTGAATTTCACTTAAAGATCCTATGGCTTCTTTTGAGTTATTGCTTGAACCTAAGAAAAGAAAACATTCTAAAAATCATTCTGGGTGTAGGGATTTTGGGTGCTTGGTACTCAGTTTCTTCTGAAAGGGCACCTACTTACTGTAGTATATTCTCATGATAATTTGGCAACTCTTGGTAGCAAATAAATATGTAGAGGTTTTTACCTCTACTGCAAGGAAGAAGAACAGAAAATAGTGGGGAGTGCACAGCAAGTCTTCTAGGATTTAAAAAAAGTAAAATATGGGGATTTCATTGTTTTTATTATTTTTTTTCCTGTGCGTCCAAAAAGATGTAGGAAATCCAGCTTAAATTTCTGTTGCTGTTCTCCCAATGCACACATTCACACCTCCTTCAAGAAAGATAAGTGACACCTTTTTCACTGTGCTTGCAAGAACTCAGTGAGCTCTGTTGCTGGGTGAGATGCCCATCTTCAAATATCTAAGAGCAGATGTTGTTCATGGGCAGTACCTCTGTGTCAGGGTGCTACCAATTCTCATGACTGACAGTTTGAAAATTATAGAGAAAGTCAAGTAAGCATGTGTTGCCTTGTGCCCATTTGATGTGCACCCTGTGTCTCTCATCTTGGCCAAGATGAAGATTATAAACTTGAAGCAGAGGGAGGAATGAGAAATGTGTTGTGGACTCAAAAGGGAAAGATTTCTGTCTCTAGCAGTGGTTGTGAGCAGGGCCTGTGTCCACGCACACACACAAAGGAATAATCACCTGTGCTCATTGCAAGTACAGCCCCAGCAAGTTACAACTGAATTATTCTGATGCTTGTTGATATTAACTGCTACTTGGAGGAGCCAGGTTTTGGCTCAGATGTTAAGCCTATTATGGACAAGGATTATTTTTCCTTCTGTCAATGATTGTGGACAATAGTATCTCAGCAAAACAAATGTGAGGAAATCCACAAAAGATCTGGCAGAACTGGCTCTTGGAGAAATACAAAATCAAGCCTCCTCTTTTTTTCCCCCTTTGTTTTTTTAATCTCCATCTGTTTTGTCTGTGCCTATCTGCCAAAAAGTATATGCTGGATTTCAGTTAATGAATGAATGAGGATCTGTTTGGTTTCTTTGAAAGGGCATTTAAATATAGCAAATTATCTACAGAAAGGCTAAGCATAATTTACTAGAGTCTTAAAGGAGCCACTCTTGTATGGGCTAAGTTCTCGTTAGATAAATCAAGTAGAATATGACTAGAAGTTGTGAAGAACAGCTCATGAAATGAATTCCTGTGACTGCTAAAGTGGTAGTTCTGAAGTACCATTGTGAAGAAGCATCAATGATAGAGCTGAGGCAGCTCTGAGTTTTTGAGTGGGATTAATCCTTTATTAAATTTTTACTATGTGTAAGACAGCTAACTAGTAGACAGTTCCAGAGAGACAAACAGCAATCCACAGAAATGTTGTTTTGATGTGACTTTGTGTATGTGTGGGCTTTTTGGTTTGTTTTTTAAAAAATTAACTAGTCATTTGACTTTAAGCAGAAGGGTGTTTTGTTTGGTTTCTTTCTTTCCCCATAAGGGTGATTCAGCATTACCAAGTATTTTCCACTTCAGTGGAATTCGATAAGAAAGTGTACATGTGGTACCTGGAGTATTTGTAAGCTGAAATGTTAGTCAATAAGTCAGATATAAGTCCAAAAGGAATTGGTTTACAAAACAAGGATGTAAGTTTATATTTAATATGAAAGAAGAAATGGATCATCAAGAAGATTTTGTGTTTAGCTGTTCAGGAGCTTGCACTGATGGAAATGTTTGACCTGTTTGGCACAGGATGTTCATAGAGCTGAAAACATGAAGATTGGAAAGGCATATATGTATATCAAGGGGGATGGACACAAAATATTACATGAAATCTTAGAATTTAAGTGTGAATGTAAATTGCTATGAAATAGAAATGGTTTGATTGATGAATATTTCATCCTCAAATGAAACACAATTGGTTTGTTAGCACTTTGTACTAAAAAGCTAAAAGTTCAGGGAACAAAGGAAGGCTGGTCTGGCAGGAATTATTACAAATCTGAGAATGATAAACAGGAGTGCATCAAGGACAACTGAGTCTCTGTTTTCTTTAGTGCAAAACCTTCCTAACATCTAATAAGATAGGTAGCTAATATAGCTAGCTAATAATAGTTTTCAAGTTAATCAAGGAGGAATAAATCATTAAGTAGACTTAATAGCAGTGTAGAAGACATGGAATTAATGATCACAAATACATACAGTATTTTTAAATCCTTGTCTTTGACAGAGGACTGCAACGATAATCATCATCAAGGTTATCAAGGGTGCTGACAAAAATGTATATGGAGAGATCAAATTCAACATAGGCTTTATAGTAGCATATTTTGCAGTTGTTAGCCACATGAAAGTGAAATTGAGAAAAATGATAGTGTAGTTTGAAAGACTTCTGTGGATTAGTTGTTACGGTCCATGTTACTTCAGTTACTAAGTGGAGTTGAATTAAATTTTACATGTTAATGAGCATAATGGTGCCTAATTTTTATTTGATGCAGGAAATGAGACTAGAAGGTTTGTGTGTGTGGTGATGTTTTTAAGGAGCCTGTTAATTGCATATGATTTCACACTTGATCCAAATCTGCAAGCTTCCACTTTTGCATTCCACCTCTATCTGTAGCATGGCCTCATTATAGAGAAGTGCCCAAAAGATTTGCCTTCAAATTGGGTAATAAAAGGAACTAAATATTAATCAGAATATAATTGAAACCTTATGTGTAGCTGTTCTCATGAGGAGAAATGTTGGGATGAATGAGTAAATATAGATCCTGGGACAGGGAATAAAGACCTGGTATAGCTTCTTCACAGGAATGAGTAGTGGTGCTGGAGCTGCTTAGTCAAGGGGAGGAAACTGTGTGTGATCAGGGTCAGAGCAGAGTCATGGGAGACAGTGCCATGCTGGCAGCTGCACTGAGGCTGGTGAAATTGTTATGTTTGCAGGCAGAGTTGACATTGTGAGCTGATCCAAACTGAGCAGAAATTACAGCCAGATGAAGGATAAATATACAGCAAAAGAGGGGTTTAATCTGCTTGACATAGACACACACACATAAAAAGAGAATTTACATGTTGCTTGGAATTTAATTAATTTGGAGATATGTTTTTGGGTTCAGGATAGGTACAGGTTGTATGCAGCACATCATGTAGGAGATGCAGTTCTGTGAACTACAGTTTATTTTATTATATTTGCATTTCTCTCCCTGTCCTAGCCTTCATCCTTCCCCTGTGTCACTGAGAAGTAAATTAGTTGAATGGTCACAGTTCTGGTACTGTTTTTTCAGCCTGGAACTGTAAAAGCATATTGGAATCGTAAAACCAAGCTATGAAAAACACTGGCAAATTCTGTGAAGGAATTTTAGGCCTGAAACAGCAGGGTGAAACAGAAAAGTCCTCAGCTGACTGTTACCTTAGTTTGTTCAACTGCTTTTCAAATGGTAGCAGTTTTACTGATTGATTTTAATATCTGCCAGAAGTTGCTGCCTTTCACCTTTACCCTTCTGGCTTTTTTCTAACTAGCTAAGTTTATTAAATTTTATTTAACTCTGCCCTCCAAGCTCATCTGCTTGGAATGATTTCTTGCTAGCCTTGCCACAATAAATAGACAAGAGGAAGAACTAAGACTGTGCCATTGTACTGAATCACCATCTAGAGATTTGAATTCCAGAATTTTTATGCCTGCTTTGCAGCTGCTGCTATTTGTGTTTGGTGTCAACCTGCAGAATGGAGGAAAGATTAGTTGAGCACGTTGGCAGAGACATAAACCGCATTAGTGAGCCCGATAACAGAGGTGCTCATCTGCTTGCCTGTTCTTTCATAATTCACTTGTGTTCCACTTGAGCCCACTGCACAAGTTTTACCCATTTTCACCCTTTTGATCTGTCCCTCTTTACTCTCCATTTGGCATAAACTTTTCCATAGGAAGCAGATTATTGTGGCACATGAGAGAGGCAGTAGCAGCTCCAGCAGATGTTGCCCAGCATGCTGGAACTGCAAAAGCATTCCCCGTAACAAGCAAATAGCAAAGTTGATACCTGGTACTTTGTCAATACTGAGGGGGGTCAGGGATGCTCCAGGACTGCCTGGCTATACCAAGAAATTTATAACTTGGCACTTTTCTCAAATGGGACTTGGAAAAAGTTAGCCTTGGTGATCTCAGGGAAAATGGTGCTTCTGTCATACCTTGATTGATGCTCAATTAAGATTAAATGAAAGTTTTATGAAGCAGCTCTTCCAGCTCCAGAAGATTTAGAAAGTGAGGGGGGCACTTGTGGAGAGAATCAGTTTACTCTGAGTGTTGTTTTGTGCATCAGATGAAGTGCAGAGCAGTTCTTAAATGTGTGGATGGAAGCACCCAAACAAAGTAGTTGGGAGATTAATGAGTCTTGTGCTGCAAGGCATTCTTCCAAGAGAAGAAGGTACTTTGCTATTTTATCTTTTAGCCACAGGTGTATATTTGGTGCTAATAGTGCTCTTGAGATCATCAAGAGGAAAATGCCAGAGGCACGGCAGGATTTGGAATGGCTAGTCATTTATTGTTCTTGTGTACAGTCGCTGTGAGAGAAACATGTTAAATTGTCTAGCATATAGTGAGGGTGGGGAAGAGCATCTAGAGCTTGCTGAGAACCACCTGCTGTGACAGAAACAACTCGATTTCCTTACAAAGGGACGACATATGTCCAGCTTCAGGAGGAGCTCAGTTAATAAAGAATTCTGGAAATCTGCTACTCTCAGAATGATTCAGTGACTATCATATAAACTTCTTAAAAGTTGTACAGCTTTGGAACAGTCTCAGAAAGTGAGAAAGCCTCTTCCTGGACCCAGTACAAACAGTTTTTAACAGAGGGAAACTGCTTGGTTTTGAAATCATCGTGGCTATCTGAAATGATATCTGCTGATGGGATGACTCAGTATGGGTTTACTCTGTCCAGAGAGTGCATTTTTGCAGAACTGTCTATAGGGTGAAAACTGGATGTGTGAATTACCATTGTAGTCTTCTATTCACTGCCAACCCTGGATCAACCAGAAAGGTTTTGAGAATTGCAGGCAGCAAGGCAAGGGAGAAATTAATCAGTATAGCTTTATGGCACAGTATTGAGGCATGAGTTTTCCAGAATTCTTGTTGCTCAGGGTGTCTGAACACTTTGGGAGTGCATGTTGATATGAATTTCCATGTCACAGATCAGATCTTGATCTGAGCTCTGTAATTTTTGTGTAGGTAACAGGATCAATGCAGGCAGCATTGCTTGTAGTTGCTGAAGTGGAGCTTGATAAAAGAGCTCTGCATGAATTGAAACCATGACAGATCCAAGGGGAGTGAAAAACATGTGCTTTTGATATATTCAACTGGGAGGGAGAGAACTGAGATCCTATTCTCTAATTACTGTTGTTAAAAACAAGGGAAAAACCCAAATAATCAAAGAAAGAAACCCCCTTTAAGTTAATGAGTGGTTGGGAAGAGAGTTGAGCATGCATGATATAGAGGAGACTGGTTTTCACTGCTGGGTCCTTTGGAGGAGGATAGGAAGGCCACAAGGCTGGTGAAGGGCTTGGAGCACAAGCTCTATGAGGAACGACTGAGGGAACTCGGGTTGTTTAGCCTGGGGAAAAGGAGACTCAGAGGTGACCCCATCACTCTCTCAACTTCCTGAAGGGTGGCTGTAATCAGGTGGGGGTTGGTCTCTTTTTCCAGGCTGCAGCTGACAGAACAAGAGGACACAGTCTTAAGCTGTAGCAGGGGAATTTAGGTTGGAGGTTAGGAAAGAATTTTTTATGGAAAGAGTGTAAAATGCTGGAATTGTCTGCCCAGGGAGGTGGTGGAGTCAGCATCCATGGATTGAAAAAAAAAGACTGGATGTGGCACTCAGTGCCATGGTTTAGTTGAGGTGGTGTTAGGGCACAATTTGAACTCGATGATCGTAAAGGTTAAATCTTCCCTGTATTAAGTGCGGCTAGGAAATGAAGATGAGAACACAGTTTTTTTTTTATTGTGGCACAGGCATGTGCGTGGTTCCATGGAGTTTTCTGCAGCCTGTCACAGTTCTGAATGTTTCATTAGTTATCACACAGAAGCTGGTAAAGCGTGAGGTTTGGATGTATGTGAAATAAAAGGAAGGAAATATTTAACTGCAGTTGTCAACCTCTTCAGGTACTTAAGAGATAACTTTGCCACATTTCAACAATCTGAAGGCCCAATACCATAAAAACCTGACAGACAGGAAAGAACTTGGAACAAACATATCAAAGAGTCATATCTACTATGCTCATCTCCTTTTTCTCACAAGAGACTATGATTTTTCCATGGATTTTTTCCCTATGGATTTTTTTTCCTGTATTCTGATTTGTTCCATGCACAGGTCTGCACTCAAAAGAATCCAGTTATAATTGTATTAAACTATTAGGTAATGAATATACTTGAGAATAACTATTAGACCATTGGTAAATAATATAGATTACAGTAATTGAAATTAACTCTATCTATTTTCAAATTAATTTATTTATTGATAAATTTATATATAAATATATCAGTCAAAACTCAATGGATGCAGGAATATATACAGAGGCTTAATTTTGTTTGATAAAATATGAGCATCTCATTGAAAAGCAACAAGATAGAAAATATGCTGCAGGAAATCTTGAAGCATTTTTATAAAGCAGTAAGCTTTTGAAGGCCACCACATTTTTTATAATAGAGCATACCTTCTATAGCAAGTTCTGTCTCTTAATTCTGTTGTCACAATTCAGACACACAAGAAATCCCAAATGCTGCTGGAATGGCAGCAATAAGACCAATATCTAATCTCTCATTTAAAAGCACTAAAAGCTATTATGTAGGACTTGCTAAATATTAAAAGCTACTTTATATAAAACCGTTATATAATCTACAGAGCTGAGCACGAGTAACTTTTTTTTTTCCATCTGAGCAAAATAAAATACAAACAAATAAAAAAATTCTGCTTTTTAAAAAGCCTTCTGCTGTACTCAGATGACAAAAAGTGGATTACAGAAGTTGTCCCCATAGCAGACAACTGAAGTACTGAAGGTATTGAAGTTTTTTCTTTCCCATAAAGTAACACAAGAAAGAAGTTTTTCTTTATTGTATGTTATGAAAATGTTAAGGTTCAATTGAATCCAATTCTTGGAAAAATTAGAGTCTGTGAAATGTTTAATTTTTTTAAAAGTCTCCTTAGACATTTTATTGAAGAAATGCTTTTAAAGTGAAAAACCTTTCAGAGCACGTCAGAGTCAGAATACAAACTGTCAGAATTTCTTCATAGATTACAAACTCCAAACATTAACAAAATTGCTTTCCACAGCAGGATTGCTGTGATGAAGGGTGTTTTCAAATGCTAAATTTATGACAGAAAACATCTTGGAGGTAGGGTAGGTTCAGTTGGCTGGTATTTTGTTCAGCAGGACTTTGTTCCAGACAAATATACAGTTTTTTATTTTTATGGGTAGTACTACCAACACATTTCTAGTGATGAAGGCCAAAGTGTCTGCATTGGAAAGAAAGCAGTAAATAATGTAGAGTGGACCTGTTTAGTTAAATTCGAAAAAGTCATGGACAAAATTCAAGCAATTCATGTCATTGTAGTAACTTGGTTGCTTCAGAAATATTCTTTTAGTTTATGAAATTCATCCACTCTAGGTATCTTTCTTCCACTTCCCCCCTTCTTCTCCACTTGAGAAGGAAGGCTGGAATGATTAGTTAAAAATGCAGATGCAGTGCAGTTCATTTGTAATATTGAAAATCCAGCAAAAAGGTGGAAGCTTCATTGGTCTTCATCAAAGATGTTAAGAAATTATACTTTATTTGTCTTGTTGGGAAGATTTACTACATTGGGATAAGAGCATTCAAAGTGATATTTTTTGCCATATTGAGGAATGTATTTCTCACCTTGGTTTAGATGAAGCCACGTTCAGCACTGATGAGATGTAAGGTCCAATGTTCTTGTCTCAGAACGAGATGGGAGAGAAGGAACTGGGTCACACAAATGATGTGAGACAAGAAGACACAGCAGATGTTGTACATCTCTCACACTTACACTCCTGCAGTACACGTTCTATTACCCTAAGGCTTTTTTGTTTTGGTTTTTTTTTTTACTTGCTCTCTTCGAAGAACTGCCTAAGCTTTCTAAAATAATAGAATCAGAGTAATTCTGTCATGCAACGTGAGGTAATATGTCTTCAAGATAAAAGCTTGAAAAAATAGGTGAATTCATGTCTCATATTTAGAGCATAGGAAAGGAATAATTTCAAGGGTTTTTTTGGATGTTACACTGCCTGTAAAATCATCATTTCTTTTAACAGTAATGTTCTCCATAGGCATTTTGTACAAAAGCTGTACCCACTACAGTGATCCAAACTGCAGACCTATTTTATAGTAATCTATATAAATTGAACATAGCACACAAAGTTTTGAAAAGTACGTTTCTCAGCCTTTCTATGGAAGTTCATTGAAGACTTGAAATTGCATTGATTTCCCATGAAACTTCGATTTCTTGTTTTCAGTTACTTGCAAAAAAAATCTGTTTCTACCCCCATACTTTTCTTGTGTGTCATCTTGATAAAAATTAAAATACTCTCCATAAGCTAATAAACCCAATTATCAGGACTTCAGAACACCTGAAATGAAAAGGACATGACACACATTGTTCAGATGCCTTGCTGTGGTTTGACTCTGTCTTCTCAACTACCTCCACCAAATGGCAATGTAATCTCCCTTAGACAGCAAGGGTCTGAAATGAAGGACAAGAGTCAAGGGCTTGTGAGCTGAGTGGCAATTTTTTGGTTTTGCTTGAAAATATTACTGAAAACGTGTCAAAATATTCTGGTTTTGATGTTTCCTTTTCTTTTTCTCATGCTGACTTCAGCTGAAATACTTTATATTCCCAGGTAAAGAATTCCTGATAGCTGCAATTTGTAAAATTAGCCTTAATTTTGTATTTTTTGTTTGTTTTCAAATAGACTTGGTAGGGTGTGTCTGTGCTATAGCAGGAGGGTTAACCAGTACCTGGGTTCTGACTCTTCTATGTTGTCCCTGCAAAAATTGTTTTCAGTGATTCTGTGGGCTGCTCACAGGTTTTGATAGAGTTTTGGGAACAGCTCTTGGGCAGGATATGAAAAGATGATGTCACAGATACAGAGCAGAGTAAAATATTCAGGAACTTTTTTTTTTTTCCCCTCCAGTGAAATCTGTTTGGGGCTGATCGTGTTGATTCTTTATGCCTGAATTCTTACTTAGGGTGCTTTGGTTAGATTGGTTCTCCTTATTCAATTAGAAAAAAAAAAATTATGAAGGTCTTAAACAGTGAACAAAAATAAATTGCAGTGCAATGTTTTGGCAGTGGAAGATACACTTGTGTTTCTGGTACTGGCAAAAATGGGAGTTCAAAGATGGTAAAACCAACCCAAAAGTTAATATAAGAAAAGGAAAATAAAGTGACTCAAGACTTTCAGCAACGAAAGACAGTATAATGTTCATTTGAATTGAAAACAGTGTCTGTGTGCCCCTAGAATATAATGGGACACCCATGGAAACAGTAATAGGTTTGTGACTAGTAGCTAATTATATGGAAGTTCTACCAAAAAGGTTATACATAGCCTAAAGTACTAAAGACTTAATGAAACTGCCATTACTGTAGTGATAAATGTTCCAGAATGTCTTCTCGGACAGTACTGTAAGCATATCAGAATAAATTGTTGACCATAATTCCATAATGCCACCATATTTTTTAAGAAATTATAGCCCTTCAAGTAGGGTATATATAAAAATTAGGGATTTGTAGTAAAGTAGCTGAAACCAGTTGGAATAAGTAATAATGACATCACTGAATTCTGAAGTTCAAAGCACTGATAATTTTGTCCAGTTACCTCATGGAATAGGTTGAAATTCCCTTGAAAGCCTCCAAATCAAATTTGGCCATTATGTAAATGATGGATTAAGTTGATCACAAAAGTGGGGACACATAGAAATACAGCTTATATTTGTTTAGTATTCAGTAGGTCTGAAAATGGATAGAGTAGCAAAGGCAGACATCAGAGTAACAATAAATCAGAAACTTCCCTGCATGGTACTTATTTCTGCTCTTCCTAATAGCCTGACAGGATCTCAAATCAATGCAAGTTGCTATATACTCAATTTAAAGTGTCTACTGTATGCTGAGAGGGTGACATTTTGTGTGCACTTGTTGCATGACTTTGGTTTTCCCTTAAATATGTGTCATATTTAGCATGCAAAGAATAAGAACTAATTTCAGTGATGTATGTTGATTAAGCTCTTGTTAGGCATAAATAAGGGTTATCTTATGCTATACAGAACATTATGTCGCCTATACAGACACAGCTTTCTGTCTTCTTCCACTTCCACCCACAGACAAAGAGCAGAAGCTGAAGTGCGAATCTCAGCTCTGAGCAAAGCCTGGTACAAGAAACAGCAGTGTTTATCGATTACTTGCAACTTTTTGACACTGCAAAACCAGAAGAAAACAAGGGTGTAGAAATGTCAGAGCTAGAGTTAAAACTACCTCTTCAGTGGATGAGTTTTGCACTAAAATATAGACAATATATGTGAAGTTAGAGTTGGTAACTTAAAAGTATGAAAGAAGGTAACGTGGATTTATCAAAGCTTTGGAAGAAGAAAAAAACATGTTGATTTAGTCTATTAGACTTGGTAAAATTAGCAACTAAGGGCAAATAGAAAAACAATATTAGAAAGCAGATTATCAATGAAAGAGCATTTTTGAGTAGGACTTCTGATGTTGATACAGTTTTCAAAGTGAATGAGATCATATGTTGAAAATAATAAGGATGAGAACACTTAGAGGGAAGGAGAAGAAATTTAATCATCTTAAAGAACACCCAGGAAGGTGTTCAAGGATGATAAAAAGTTGGAGAATGAAATTTTCTACTCTGGCAAATGGACTAGATAAAATGAGAGGTTAGGAACAGAGGAGTAAAATTGGAGGTTCAGGAATTAATGTGTGCATAGGTACTCGTGCAAATAAGAAAGCTGCTCAAGTACAGAGGAGAGAGAAATTGGAAGGCATCTGGAGAAGGAGCAGTGGCTAGAAAAATAATTTTTTCTGGGATCAGTGAAAATTGGGTATTTCAAAGAAATAGACTAAATTCAGTAATACTTTCAAAAAAACCCAAATCCTTTAATAAAGACCTCTAACTTAGGAAACAATTAATAACTTACCACTGTTGCTACTGAAGAATTAAAATTTACCTGGTTCACTCAACAAACACCTATCTATGATATTTAAGATTATCTTCATGTCTTGAAGACACTGTAAACATGTCTGGAAATTACACACTCCCCCAATTTTCTATACAGCAGAATATGATGAAACCAGCCACCAAAAAATATTACATTTTCCACTTGCATTCATATCAGCTAACAGGATAATATCCATGTGATTTAGAACTAGACATTCCAAAAGTCCTTAAAGGATCTGAAAATCAAGATATAAACTATGGGGCTTCCTAAAGTTCTATAATAAATGTATTATTTCCATGTGATGTGAAAAGGAGAGGAAAGAGATGTGGTGGCACAGAATATTTTGTTCCTTTATTTTTTACTGTTATTCATGCGTATTTTGTACATATTGTTTTTAAGCACTACATCAGTTAAGAAATAGTGTTTCTTGTCTAAAATTTGAATACTCAGAGTCAATGAAGAAATTGCTGAGGGGTGATTATTCTTTCTTAAGCAAAATCTAACCTAGGTTTCTAACCCAGTTCTGTCACTTGAATGTTATTATTTCAAGACAGGGTCTGTAGTATCAGTAGTGTTTGTTTTCATGATTGAGTTATTCTTATTATAGTAGCACTTTCAAAAAAAATTAAATCTTGCCTTTCATAAATCTCTTAATGGTGCTTACTGCTATGTGATTATTAGTTTGGTAATTTTTTGTGAGGCTCGGTTCAGGTAGCTAACACTGATACCCTAAATGCTGTTGAATTCCATTGAAAGCAAATAAAAAACTGAATGGAAATATGATGATATAAATCTGATTATTTAAAATGATTTATTTAACTTTTTTTCAAAGCTACATCACAAAATTATAAATGACAATTTGAGTTTAACAGACCTGAGAGGTAGAAAAGTTTAATTCCAGGTGACCCACATCATTATGATTTTATACTACTTGCACTTGGTTGCAAAGGTATTAGATGGAACTACCTGGTAATTTCTGTCACCTAATGTGAATTTTTACACATACACTAGAAGAATGTATATAAGCACTTCTAAAGCACAATTTTTGTTGCTCTGGAGGTACCTAGGAACTCTGACACTACTGAAAAAGCTGTCATCTCTAAACCTCTCTGAAGTCAGGGAAAAAAAATCCATCAAGTTTAGTAAACTGTAAACACCTTCCTCAAGACTGAAAGATAATTATAAGGCAGATTATTAAAGAATCTTGATAAAGAAAACTAACATTTTAGAGGGATGAAATTAAACTCAAGCAAAAACATAGAACACATTTTGCAAGGAACAAACAGGGACATCCTGAGGAAGGATAGTCAAAGCCAATATATTACCTGTTTAGCACTGTACATTTAGTATCAGTGTAAAGTAAGAAATATCCAGCTGCTTTGAATACAGGCCTGGTGAGGACTGGGCCAAAAACACACAAAAGATTTCTGCATATTGTTTTTAGTTAGAACTGAGAGAAATATCTGTAGCAAACCTCCAAACCACTCAAACTGTAGTTGAGTAATTCACTGCAACAGAACTGAATTGAGGATTCCTTTCAAATAGCAATAAACACCTCTCTCTCTGCTTTAAATGAGCACAAATATCTAAAATACATGGTGGCATTATGAAACAAATAAGGATGCATTAATAAGAAACCTCTAACATGGACCATGGACTACAGGAGTCTGTGCAATATCTTTGAGAAGGAATTTAGGAATGGTGATTTACTGTATTCTAGATCACTTCATAAATATTAAAAAATATTTATAATAAATATAGTTATAAGTATTTATTTAAGTAGAGGTAACACTAGGGGATTTTTTTTCCTATGAAATCAAGATGTGTTGAGAATGCAGATTCCATTGATTTTTCTCTCTTAGTCATGGGCCTTTGAAATCTCTTCTAATATCATTAACAAAAATCGTTTCTTCTCAAGTTCAAAAGCAGCCTGAATGATCATTGTATCAGTTAAAGAATGCCTGGTAGGTCGAGTGCAGTAAACATTGGTTGTGTTTGTACATCAGGATTCTGGGCTGAGGAGGTACTATTGAATGGCATGCATAAATGAGATAAAACTGAGCTACAAAATCAGGAATGCAGAGAGAGGAAGGAGGTGTCACACAGGCAATGAGGCAAATTAACTCTGTTCCAATCACTTGGGTTAAGTTTGCATTATAGATGCATCTTAAACATATATTTCCAAAGAGATAAAAGAAAGATGAGTGTGATGGTTCTTGACATCTAAGAAGGCCAAGTGATACTTTTAGATGGTTTAACATAAACCTTGTATGAAACCGTTCAGTTTTAGCAGTGTTTATAATAACACCAAGTGAGGGAAAAACTGGTGAATTGTTCATCTGCACAGGGAGTTCGTTTAGCTGGTACATTACACTATATTTTCCTAAAAGGAATGATTTCTATTTCCAGAGCTACCTGCTTCATAAAGCTTCACATGAGCACTGCTGACCCCTAAGCACTGGAAAATCATGTGGCTTTTCAAAGCCTCACGTTTGCTCTGCTGGTTTTGTCTTGGGAACATCAGAGAAAGTGGGAACTCAAGTCTCTGACTCTCATTTTTTCTGTAGCTTTTGATTAACCATGAAAGCTGGCAGCAATGTGTACATAGTAATGTTTTCTAGCTAGTTAGGCTAGAGACAGAATTTGGTTTAGTTTCTGCCTCAGACAAAATTTTAATTTTAAAAGACCCTAAAAATACAAAAGCCATTTCCTTGAGAAAATAAAAGCACATCAAACCATCCAGGTACACAAACATAACAATGCAAACTTGCTGAATTTCTGTGCTTTAATCTGTGCAATTAATATGAAGTCCAAATGGAATTCACATTTTTTTTTTACGTAAGAACTCTTTTATTTGCAAAGTTGTTTTCAATTCTGAGAAAGCTGTGAAGGATAGCTTCATAGTTTATTCAAAATAAAAAGACAGCATTGTTATTAACCAAACTTTGTCAAAAGTGATTTACACAGCCCTTATGGATTTATCAATTCCCACCACTTTAGGTGATTTTCTTCTACTGTGCTTAGATTACTAAAAAGTTTATTTCTTTGTAAAGTTGTCACAACAGAAGGACCATGTTTTATCAGAAGTTAAGACTTTGCTTCCTAAATTACAATGTTTGGGGAGCTAACAAACAGATATATGAAGATAGAGCTTGCATTTCAGTTTATGATGATGAGTTTATGATGAGTTTATGGTTTCTTTTGTAAAAATACAGTGATATTACTTAGTGGCCTTTAATATCTGCTGACAATTGTTTGATATTTTGTTTATCTAGAGAAGCAACATGCCCTGTAAAGGAAAATCAACTTGTGCTGAGAATTAGCTAAAGGAAAACTTTCTTGTACATGCAAGGTGTTGCCCTTTGAATCCAATTTCAGCACTTTGTTGGTGGTTCTTAATGTATTTCATGTAGGGAAATAAGTTCAGCTCTTCTAGTGGTGAACTAATGTGAATTTAAAATGAGAACTGTTCCTACAGAGGGGGTGGGGGTGGGAGTGGGTCGTTGGTTTTTCTTTTTTTTGGTTTTTTTATTATTGTGTTGAGGTTTTTTTTAAACTTTACTGGAGAAGAATTCACTTCCACAGATTTAGATTCCTCTAAACAGAAAGTATCACATAGTCAGAAGTTATGTCTTAATTTTATAGTGGGAAAAACATCTATCTTATTTGCCATTTTCAGGCATTAGCATTCAATTGGTTACATTTATGCTGAATTAATTTTTAATAATATGCCAAAACAGATATTTGAAAGGTTCTTGTTTTACTTATTTGCTTATTCATTGTATCTGTTACTGATATTTGATCAGGTTTTTTGTAGGGTTTAGAGTAACTTTAATTTTTATTTTCATGTCTAATATCAGTTCAGAGTTACTTTGAATTGAATCACATAAAAGTGAAAATCTGTTAGGACTTAATTCTGTATTTCAGTTACTTTACATTTTAGTTTTTCAATTATCATTAACACTTGTAGTCCCTTGACAGGTAGTAGAACTGTGTCATCTGTTTTATTAAGTTTTCTTGAACAGACTTTTTATTGGAGTGAGTGCCATATTGGTTTGCTCATTTAAATTCCACCTCTGAAAAAAAGGTTTATCTATCTGTCTATCTATCTATCTATCTATCTATCTATCTAGATATATTTCCAGTATTTTTTCATAATGTTTATATGTATTTCCTTTGAGTGTTTAGAGTTTTTCAACAGAAAATTTCATTTTGGGTAAGAACAATATTGAAGTATTCTGAAGCATGGAAAATACTCTACAAGCTATTTTGAAATGATTTTGTTGCATTCCACTTATTTCAATGAATGTGTTCTCCTTTGTTAGTTTTATTAAACTAGTGTGTCTTAAGTTGTTTGGGAGATATTTATTTTCTTGCTTTTGATGTGTGGAAACTTCATGACAGATTGGAATACAAATCTAAGAGGGAGATTTCTGCCTAATGGTGTTTACAAGTTGTCTTCTACATCCTGTCATATACGTTACCCTACTAAAAGTGCAATTATACTACATCGATTCTTAGCATCACAACACATTAAAAATTCTCAGTTTTGTTTTAGAACATAACAAAAGCAAGAATTAAAAAAAAAAGTCTCTATACAGTTCAAGGTTTCTTTTGACATAAAGCATAAAAATGTGTTCAAAGACAACAATTCACTCTAGTGAAGCACTATATTGCTTTGTCTTAGTAAGGCAATTACTGCCTGTGGAATAATCTGTTTTGGCCCCCAACTTGTCCTACCTTGACATATGAAGTTATCTAAAATAGCTTCAAATTTCATGGTGAAAATGAAGTGAAAACCTTGCATGCTTGTCAGTGAAAGTATGGCTGTAAGTTTTATTTCAGAAAAACTGAACATTTATGTCAGTTGCAAAATGCAAACTTGATTTACTACCAAGTAGCAGTAGGCATTTAGCAGTGTACAGCTCCTGTTATTGTTGACGAGCCACTTTAAGTATATAAGGAAGAAATTGTCTCTGCGAGCCTTAAAGAATGATAACTGAATTATTTTCAAGAAGTTGAGTTTGAGTTTATTTAGACTCTCATAATTTTATTTTTCTTCCCAGAAGATAAAAGAGCCTCGTTGTGGTAAAGATTGGAAATGCAACATTGCCTTCTCAATTAAGTGATAGACAAACAAATGCCTAATGTGGATTTTTTTTTTATGCCCAAGCAGTGCATCAAATGTCCTTGCTCTTCTAGAACTGACAGTACTAGAAAGTCAATCCTGACAAAACTCTCATTTTCTGATGAAAGTAAAAGACAAAGTTAGTAAGAAGAGAGTGGAGGAAGTATGATACTTAAAATGAACAGAATGGGATTTAAATAAATGGTACATTGTAAAGGAGGAGTCACCTCTAAGATAAACATCTCTTCATGTTAGCTCCAAATAATAACAGTGAAAGTGGCTGACACACCTCATGTGATCAATGCACTCAGCTCATGTTTTACATGCCTTGTATCAGGCGACTACAGCAGGCACAGGTAGCTTAGCTAGAAGTAAGCACAATGCAGGGTCCAGACTAATTTATTTATTCATCCCTATAAAGGTGATCAGTGTCCCATTTAAAATCTATAAATTCATCTATAAAGTCCAGAAATTCTGATTCCACACTCAACTTTTTTTTTTTTGGTGGGTGTGTGTGTGTGTGAAAATAGGTGAGTATTTTTGGTACAAAGAACAACAAAGTTCAGCAACAAATCAGATAAAGCAACAGCTTTTAATGGATAAAAGGTGACTATTTTCTACTGACAGTTGCTGTTTTCCAGACTCAGTTTCCAGCTGGTCATTTTTGGAAGATGCCTTTCAGCTGTTATAAATGTCCATGACAACTCTGATGTGTTTGGGGTGTGCACAGTACTTTGGCATTCAGTAGCTCAGATGGGACCAGAACTTCTCAGAGTTATTAGATATTAGTGACAAGAAGTTTCCTTAAGTGATAGGCCTGTCCAAGAGAGGGACTTACCAGTAAAATCAATATTGTCATTAATATTAATGTAATAAATGCACCTGTAACTGAGTGGAGCAAATAATGGATGAGTTTAGGTACAAGTGGAATTTAGTACTTCAGTTCAGGGAATGTGCTATTAAAAGAAACATCTATAGTTGTCCTAATGCCTTATATGAGTGTGTGCAATATTTTTCTGTTTCTGATCTCTTGAACCCTTTGTTACGTGATCTACTGAAGTTTTGAATAGTTTCCCAACTGAAGAATTGGAAATGCATTTATAATAGCAGAACAAGCTTAATGTAGTGATAATTCTGGTAACAATGTTGAAACAAGGTCTTCTGATGGGGGAAGAGTGAGAAAAAGCATTTTAGAAGAGGCCTTAGGAAATATATGTATAACCTCTTTGCAGCAGCAACCCCAATGAGATCAATGTGTTGTGCTGTGTTTATATTACTTCCAGTACAACATTGATATTCTGGTAAGAGATTGTAAGGAAAAGCAGAGCAAATAGCTTTTTAGTGATTATTCTGTATCCTGAGTATGCTGGGTCATATGTTGTGTCCGAAAGCAATTTGTCTGCATTAGAAACATATAATTTTTTACCTCCCTGAAAGCAAATAGTACCAATAGCAGGATTACATTTATTATGCTGCAGTTAATGAGATTTGGAAGTGCTTAATGTAAAAATGTGGCATCATATATATTTCACTTAATTTGAAAAATATGTAAGAAAAGCAAGTTAGTCACCTACTCTGCAAAACACCACTAAAAAGCATCATGGCAAAAGCTAAACCACAGAAATCTGGAGACTTTTGAACTCAGAGGTTGGCAAGAGCAAGTACTAAACATCACCCTGTCTGTTGGGTTTATATCACTGTCTGAGAGAAGATTTATGCCTTTGCATAAATCCTTCATGTTGTGCATGTGTAGAATTTTTTTCTTCAATGTCTCAAGTCTGTCAGTGCGTAAGGCATTTGGACAATGCCCTCAAAAGCATGGCAACGTGACCAAACTTCTGGTCACCCTGAACTGGTCAGGCACTTGGACTAAAGGATTAGAGGTATCTTCCAACTAAAAATATTCTGTTCCATTCTAAATACACTTCCAAGTACTATTCATTAACAGGACATGATGTTTAGAAACAGTTTTGTCAGTTATGCTGGGGACTCAACATCTACACCAACTACTTTTACATTTATCTATTTGCTTGCTAGGTATTTTTTGTACGTTTGATTTTTTTTTTTTTTAATGGGCCCTATTAAGGTTTTATGGCTTGAATAATGAGGTATATTAGGGATGCCTCCAGAGTGAATCTTCCAGCTTTCTCTTTTTTTCTTTTTTTTATATATGGAAGGTTACCAAATCATATAAACCATTTCAGAGAGAAAGCCAAAAAACAGAAATGGAGAGGATCAGGTGTTTTTGATTTTTTGTTGTTTGGGGGTTTTTTGGTGGGTTTTTTTTGTTGTTGTTTTTATTTTGTTTTGTTTTGTTTTTTTCCCAGAAGCATCTTTCAACCGAGGTAGAGAAGCTATAGGTACAACCCACCTAAGTTGGCCTTAGAATCACCAATAGAGTGATTCTTGTTTTTACTGTCTGTTTTCCTCCCTATGAATAGACTTTTGATTTAAAGTTAAGAAGTTAATCCCCTACTATCCCCCAAAATTGTGACAAAATAGCTGTTTGTTTCTTTGAGATGGGGAAATGGAATAAATGCTCATTTCCTATTCCCCTAATTTTTTTATTCATAATGAGGTCAAGGTGAAGCAAAAATGAGTGTATTTTTCAGAATGTATGTATTTCCGCAGTTTTATCTGTTCTCAAATTTTCTTCCTCTTTTCCTCTTTTCTTTCTGGTCCCCTTAGAGAAAACTAGTATAATTTTACTATAATACCCTTTTCCTAAAAAATTGTGCCATTTTGTATGCATACAAGCCCCTAAATCTTTTTTTTAATCCCCTTAATCTATTGCAAGTCTATCTTATTTAGTGGAACTCAGTAATATTTCTAAGGGAGGTGTGCATGCTAGAATATTACCTTTGTATGTCAATTAATTGAATATGATAATGAGGACATGATGACAAAGTCAAAGCAGAAGCTGAAAACAAGTAATCTGTCTATTTCCTAACAAGCAAACTAAATTAATAGAGTCTAGACAAAGGGTCTGCAAGTTTAGCTTGCTTTGTGTGAGTTGAGTTTTAGAGTGCAAGTCCCATGAGACAAATCCTAGGTGATAATACTATTTTTATGGCTTCTTTTCTGTAATAAAACTGGTACACTTGGCTATAGGAAGGATATTTCTTATGGAGGAGCTGTCAGGACAGGCTCTGCTGTGTAGGACTTGATTCTGTGAGCTCTAAACTGAGGTCTCACCTTGCCAAGACTTAGAGGACTTGTACCACCCAACCTGAAGCACTCAGGAAGACCCCAGCACTGCCAGTGATATCTGCCTCAGTCACCTCTGTTTTCCTCCTAAATACAGCAATATGGATTATTGTTGAACATGACCAAAGGACTGCCTAGGCAGCTGTCATAACCCAGCCCAGGGAAGGAAGCAGTCTTGAAATGCTCACAAGGCACATGCATGGTTCACAAGAGATCTAGATTGGAAAATCCTCGTATAGTAGCAATAACTCATGTAATTTTGTTAAAGTAAATCCGTTTGTACTTTGCACCACTGAGATACTGCCGCTCTCCTGAACAATTCTATGCTTTGGAAACTTAGGAATTGGAAAATCTTCCCTGATAGGGAAGTTCTAGAAACAGAAGAGCACAAAGATAAATTTTATTCCCCCTTCTTATTTCTACATTTTCTTTACATCCTACGCTGTGTTAATCCTATTCTCCCAGCTGCTTACCAGCATGTTTAGGTTGATAAGAAAATGTCCTGCTTTCTGATTCAATTTTCTCCTCCACTTGCTGTTGTGTACCACTTTACTTTTATTCTCTTTTTTTTTTTCTTCTTACATCCAGTCCAGAAATATTTCCTTTGCACTGATAGCTCATAGCTATTAAAACACTTTGGGATGAAAGGTGGCAGTAACACATATTTGCAACAGATATTCTCATGTCTGTAGACTGCATGTACTGCCTGAAACAGGCACATGGAGCTGTCATTGCCTTGCTCTCATTCGTTCTTGCACTTCAGTTTTTCAGCAGAAATATAAACTGTATATTTTAGTCAATCTCAGTTGTACAATTTCATAAACAAAAGGCTTGGTGTTGAAGCTTTAAACCTAACAAAGCCCTTAATCAGGTTGTATATCTGTCATTTTATTCCCTTTCCATATATGCTACATAAAAAACCAGAGGTTCTTATTTTAGTCTATACCTCGCACTGTTCTTTGGTAAATGTGAGCTTTATAGACCCCTCTTTATGCATATAAATACCATTTGAATCTCAAGCTATGTACTACACAGAAAATGGATGTTGTCTCACCTCTATGGAATTTGTATGGGATGAAAGAAGTAACATTTTTAGGATTGTGTCTTTTTCATACCAAATAACCTCAAAAGGGTTTTGTGGTTACCAATGACCCTGCAAATCCAGCATTTTTGAAATGAGAAAATTACCACTTAGCAATAATGTGACATGACTCAGGCAGCTTGATGTCGTCTGTCAAAATCTACCATCAGCAGAAAGATTTGAAAGAACTGGAGATGATTGGAGGAAAAAAAAGCACTCGCCTTATTTTCTTCCACTCATAATTCTATGTGGGTAAGCAATTAAAAAATGAAAGGAATTGTATACTGACATAGTTTTAAAATATAAGCATTTCTTAAACTCTCATGTGAACACTTCTAATTTCATTGAAAATAGCCAAATTACAGTCATGTAAATTGAGAATACTCTTGCCTTGTGCTATAAACATTAATTTGATAAATAAATCATGAGACTATGTGCAGTCAGAAATAGAGCATGTAAAATTTTTTTGCAGTTAGGAATTTATTTTCAGCAAATGAAATTTGGCAGTAGTTCTCTCTTAAACCATTTTCAGTGAAGATTTCTTGATGTTATTCCTGGCTTTTCACAATTTCTCTAAAATATCCACAAGCTGTTCCATTTTTTCTTTTTTTGTGTTTGTGGAGTTGTATTCCTTAATACTTCATCTGAAAACCAATCTCTGTGGTATGCATTAGACCTAAGCTTAAGGTGTGACATCTTTGGACTCCTAGAAAGGACATTCAAGAGCTTTTGCAGAATGGACAGGAACAGAAAGGAGAGAGAATGTGTATGTGTGTATGACTGATAGATGGGTTAGAGTAACACCTAGAGAAATGACTGTGACAAGAGGAGAAAATTTGAGGGCAAAATTGGAGAGGCATGGAGCTGAAGAATGGAAGGGAAAAGGAGAAAGCAGAAAGCAGATACAAGGAGTATTGCTGTATGGAAACCACTCCTTATGTCTAGGGTTGGATACTTCCCTCTGAAGCTGGTGTAGAACACTTTAGATTCCAGTAACTGTAAGTATCATTACAACCAATGTTGTAATTAAAATACCACAGCATCCTCTGGTAACACTTCTCAGAACTAAGCAGTATCAGTGAAATGGACTGTCTTAAGAATTATGGTATTAAGCATTTGCAAATAGCTATCTGGTAAATAAATACACAGACACGCCCCAAGCTTAAGAAGAATTTAATTAAAATTTCTTCAGAAGTTTTTTTCACAGTTGAAAAAGACCCTACAGTATTCTCCTGGGGCTACACTCATTCACTTTCTCCATGTTTGAAGAGCCGGCCGTCACAGACCAAAAAATCTACACCCACCCCCAGAAAATCAATTTAGCTTGTAACATGGCTGGTCAGAGGAAGCATGTTTCTCTGGGAGCAGAATCTCTTGTTAAATATAATAGTCTTTTTACAACTCTTTCATCTTCACTGACTTCTGTGTGCTACTAGGAATCTTACTTCATTTGCTTGCCATTAAGAGCTGGCTTCTTGTTCTTTTTCTTCTTGCCACCTTCATGCCAAGCAGCTGGCAGTCTCTTGGTGGGGCACATGCTCAGTTTTGGCTCCTCAGTTCACTTCAGGAGGTGGCTGTACTCCTGACTTTACCTCAAAACCTTTTTCTCTATTGCCTGCTCATTTTAAAATAAGCTACTGAAGTGAGTTCGCTTTGGCCAGCTGCCAGACACCCACCTGGCTGCTGTCGGTCCCCTCCTCAAGGACATGGTGACAGAAAATAAGATGTCAAGGGTCAAAGGTTCAAGAGCTGCTTCTCAAATTATTCCCCTCAGCATCAGACAGGTTCTGCCCCTCCTAAAGCTGACTTTTGACTTTGGTGTGTACTTTATGGCCTCAGGAGAAGGTTTTCAGTAAGACTGTTATAATTCTTAAATATGCTCTATTTTGAGGAGGAGCAGCATTATATTAATTGCTTTAAAAGGATTACTAGGACTTTGTAGAGGTAAGATTATAAACTATTCTTTCCCTTTCAAGAACCAGGGAGTGATTTGCAAATATGAAGCACATACAGAATAAATAGACATGGAAGTAAACAGGAACTTCTAACTACAAGAGAAAATAAAAAAAAATAAATAAAAAAAAATCACAGTGTCCAAGCCATTTTATCACTGATGGTTTGCAAAGAGTAACACAGCCTTGAGCCTTTCATTAAACACATGTGGTATATGTAACCACCTGCACAAGACACTCAAATCCATTGATTCTAGGAAGTTGTGCATTTTCTGAGGTCCAAATAACACAAATCTGAGGGAACAGAAATGATAGCTCTACTTCTTTGGAAAAAATAAAATATTTTTACTGTTTCCCCAAACTCTCTAGTTTACCAGGAGACAGGACTTCTGTGCACCTGCTCACCTATCAAGTGTTTATATGTGTGTGTGTATACATATATGTGTGTGTTACAACTTCCTGGGCTTTGATTGCCTGAAAAAGGTTGAGTACTATGCAGACTTGGTGCTCACTTCTTGTAAGCCACACTGCAAAAATCTGTGTATTAATTAATAACGAGTTTTCATCGGTGTGCATGGATTTATTAATAATTTGTTTATAACCACATATCAAATAGACATCCTCCTTTTTCCCTTTAAATGTCAGCTTTCTCCAAGACTCTGCCCACCAGTTTGGTGCTGACTTTGAAACTTTGAACTTTCCAATGTCATTGCCTCTGTGTCGGAGCACTGATCTCATCCTATCACTCTACCAAAGCTCAAAGATTAGGTTTGATTTAATTCTGAAAAGAATGATAGTTTTTTGAGGAAGGGAAGTATGACTGAACCCTCACTATCTCATCTAATCTTGTTATGCACACATCACTGGTGTCTGAGATACTTTCTCAAGAGGCTGGAGGGAAGACGGATATGGCCCAGATGCTCAGGACAAGGGGACATACAGAGGAAAGAACATCACAGGGGCAATCAGAACCTGATGTGGTGTATTTTATGCATGTAGGTGGATAGGAGTTTCTGAGGTCAACATCAACAATGTCTAAAATTCACTGTTGCACAGATAGCTCACATTTTTCTCTTCTCTACTTCCATGTTCAGAATTGAGTTGTAAGTGGGGCACAACCATGAGACTCTAAAAAGCTGGCTATAATTTGAGATGCTTTGAACTTTGAATTTTAAGTTGCTTGAGAGTCTGAAACTGCAAGTGCATGACAGAAACTCTGGCACCATATTTTATCACATTTTTTACTTCACGTACATTTTCTTTTTTTCTTCTCATAAGCAGTCTTAAAATAAGAGGCTTTTTATTTAATAGGGAAAAAAAGAAAGAATGTATTTATAAATAAAAAGTAAAAAATATCTATAAAACGTTTGACAAAACATATAAGTATGTGTTTCATTTAGCTTTTTCTCTTTTGTTTAAGAGTAGTCTAAGCTTCAACAAGTTATGTGGAGCATGCATTTTAAGAACAAAATGAACTGTAAGGTAAAGCTGAATAATCTTGCAACCATAGTTTGGTTGTCAACACAATTTTGATTCTCAAATGTTGCTGTGCAAAGAACTTATTTTGAAAACAGCTTTAGGTTGGTCCCTGTACTACTGAGCTTTATAGCCAAATATAAAACTAAAAAAAGCAAAGCATATGGAAGCTGTATAAGTCTGTTTGGCATGCAATGCTGTCCCTGGACTGTGGTAGCTTCCTTCTTTATCCTTCAAGGTGTGTAGTTTTCTGGCCAAAATTTTAGTCTCTGTTTCATTTCACTGAATTCATCCATCCTTACCAAGCTCTATTAACTAAATTAATTTTGATGGTTCTTGAGATGATAATTTTTACTTTTTCTAGGCTTTGTTACCCGCATCTTAGCTTTCAAAATCCTATAATATTTTTCAGGAGTTGTTGAGATTC
The DNA here is from genome assembly GCA_025920805.1 of Petroica traversi. Lineage (NCBI taxonomy): Eukaryota > Metazoa > Chordata > Aves > Passeriformes > Petroicidae > Petroica > Petroica traversi. The sequence continues at coordinate 6,640,037 of JAHLSL010000040.1, forward strand.
AAGAATTAAAAAAAAACCCCGACAACAACAACAACAAAAAAAAAAAACCAACCAAAAAATAAACCCCCAAAAAACCCAAAACCAACAAACAAAACAACAACAACAAAACCCCCAACCAACCAACCAACCAAACAAAACAAAATCAACCACCCCACACCTCTGCTAATATGCAGGAAAGGAGGAGGAAAACATTGCTATTGGAGTAGTACTTTTTTCCACACAGTAGAAGTGAAGGAGAAAGACAGCTGCTCTAGGAAGGCAATTCCACTTGCTCACTCACGTAACAAGTAAGAAACTACATAGATCAGCATCAGCTCCAGGGGGATCTTCCTGAATTGTTAAGCTTTGTAGCATAAACTAAAGATAGTGATCTGGTTTTATGCCTAGTAGAATAGCTGCTGTGTGTGCAGTTGTTGGGAGGCAATAGAAATGCTGTGAAAAGCAACATGTGGTAGAAGTAGCCTGGGAGGAGAGATGACAGCTTTATGTGCAGCAGCTTTTCTCTTGCTCCTTGTTTCCTCATGTCAGAGATGCACGTGACAGGTGCCAAGGAATGTTCCTCTCTCCCATGAGAGCCTTGCCCCCTTTGCATCCCCTTGTGTTATCTGACCTGTTGCAGGTGTGTTCCTGTCATGGGGCTTTGCTGGAGGGAATGATTTCATAGCAGACTGGCTCAGCAGTTGGACAATCCTATTGTTTTGGAGTGATACCATCCCTGCTGCAACATGTGTTGTAGAGTTCTGGGGGGGGAAAAACAACGCAAAAACCCCCAAATACAAAAAGGCCATTCAAATAAGTAACCAAAGTAATATTTTTCATACTATAGGAGGTATATTTGTTGGCACTCACTTTGTTTGTAGGAAGGTTGGGATTTTCAGCATTATTAGTGGAGCTAATTGAAGCTCTTATATATTTGTGTGACCTAGCTCCCTAATTTCAATATGGTATTTCTACAGTCATTTTGCATTGGCGGATGCAGGATGTGAAAATGGGAATAAAACTATACTGCCCCGAAGTTAAAGAAGCTAACCCAAAAGCAAATCAAGACCAAAACTGACTCTTCACTGTAGCTCTGAATGAAAACAATGTCATTGAAAATGAACCTGCCACCACTAATATGAGGCAGCAGCTTTTCTACAGGCAAGTCACTTCACAAATTATAATGGTGCTTATAATTATAAGCGTATCTAGTGACTGTTTAGATGCCCAAGGATATCCCACACCTCCACCTGCTGCTGCAGAAGAGCAGGAAATCAGGCTCTGTGCTGTACTGCCTTGTATCCACTTGGGCATTTATAATGGCACCTGATGCTTGTGTTTAATACATGAATCACTCCCTTGGTATATGACTCAGTGTTGTGTTTCTAGTTCCAAATCAATATTACAAGAGTTTATTTACAATGTTTTGCCCTCAGCTCTTTTTTTCAGCTGGGGAATCTTCTATATTTTATTATTGTCTTTACAAATTGTATATAATAATTGCAAAAAGGAGAGGGTGGTATAGTTCCCCCTTATGTTTTTACTTTTATTGAGGGAAAAAAAAGGTAAATTAAATGATATCTGTTGGAAAGAACCAGTAGTTGGACAATGCTACTCATTAAACAGACTCAGCTCTGTTAAATTTTTGAGGCAGATGTTCAATGAATCTCTTTCATTGGGTTTATGCATCTGACGGCAAACATCTACATATAAATGAATCTCCAACATAATTAAAATGAAGTTTATTGTTGGTAGCAGCGTGGCATAGTAGATTTTGGTAGGTGATTAAAATTAAGAAGGCTAAGTTAAACAGCAAACCTCAAAGCTGAATCAATTTTTATAACCTTTTTCCCAATGACTCCTGCCCTTTCTAACATTTTCTTTGGGCTTTTTAAAATAAACCTATTGTTCACCCTTCTGCATTTTTCCTTTTGCTTCTTCCCCATATGTACATTTTCATTGGTACTTCTGTCCATAGAAACATTTCTGAGTTTCTATGACAGTTTATCTCTGTGTAGGTGCTCTAATGATGATGAGAGGATCAGGAACTTTATTTCCTATGACCCGTGTTACCTAATTGGACTCCTTACAAATACCTGCTAATTGTATCTTAATATATCTTTCAGATAGTCCTTTACAAAATATCTTGTTGAGATTTTCTAGTGGAATCATTAATTGCTGAAGACAATTAGGTAGATTGTTTGAAGAAAAATATAATTTCTTTAGCCTACAAGCAACACAGTGTGTTCTAGAATTTGACGACTCCTTCTAGAATGTGAGATCTATGACAAATTATTTTTCCTTTTAGATATTGCTTTCATGGAATTGGAATAGCATTTTTTAAAACACATCCTGCAGGAAATTTATCATTGGGTTTGAAAATCCTGATAAATTTCTGTTTTGAAATAAGTATTTAGATTTCTTTCAGTCTTAAGGACACTAAGCCTCTACAGACTGACTCCTGTATGCAGAATTTGTGAAGAATGAGAGGTGAGCTCCTGCAGGTCCTGCTTCCAGAATATTTGATGTGCCACAATGCTTTAAACTTAATTTATTAAAATATTGATATTTAAAAAAGCAAATTTTAAATCTGCATATAGCAGGATTTCTCTCTTTGAAAAAGAAGAAAAAATATGGAGATGATGGGAACATCTTGTGATCCAGCAAATGCTCGCTCAAATAAACACTCACTTTTCTGGAGAACACTCACTTTACTGTGGAAGCATAGGTGCAAGAAGGGTACTTCATTGTACCATGGAATGGCATTCAGGAAATATGAAATCTTAGTAAGCATAACATAATCCTGTCACAATTATATTTGTTATGTTCTTGAACATTCTTTAATATCTTTAAATGTATGTTATACTTAATGTGTTTGTTTATTTTTTGTCAGTCATGGAGGACGTATCTTAATAGCTGGTTTTCTAAGGAATAAGTAATATATATGTTAATCCTGGATATTCCCTTTTATAATGTCTTATTATTTTAATCTCTGTACTTCATGTTTCTCTGATTTACTTGCAAGTATCTTGGACCAAGGTGCAGTGAGTTCCATGTGTGCCTTCTGTTGGGTTTCACAGTCTTTACTTTTGGAAAAAAAATCTACTTACCTTGTCCTGGCAAATATTTGCTAAAAATGTAACAGTGGCCATACAGCTTACAATTTGTTGCTGTCATATGGTAGAGGAACTATTTGAAGAAACATAATTAAAATATCCATGCCCACTAACTGCTTATAAATGTAAATAGTGTCACAGTGGAATATTCCTACCTCTATTAAGTGACAACTTTAAATTATTACTATTATGGACAGAACTTATAGAACATCACTAGATATTTATTGATACATACAAAGCTGGGCTGCACCTCTGTTATATTGCACAAGACACAACTAGACTTATAATGACTTAGAGTGATCTATGTAAGACTGTGAGTCTTGTTTCAGACTTACACTGAAAGAGGAAAAAAGATTACCTAAGAACTGAGTAACTGATTTTTAGGAAGTGTTACTTGGAGGTGCAGTTTTATTGATCCCCCTCTGTCCCACTCTCCTGATTCCATTTTATAGTCCTGTAATTCATACAGGTAAAGAGGAGAGTTTTCAATTAAAACTCCTTTCTTGAACACCAAGAAAAAATGTGTTTTAAAATGTTCATGCAGAAGAGATTAATGAGAGATGAAGGAAAGGGAGGAGTAAAAATTGACTTAGAATTTCTATATCAGACAGCCTTTTTGCAGAATTCAATTAATGATAGTAGTGCTAGTGTTTATTACTGATGTAGGGGTCTTTGCTTTGGGATATATATTCTATAAATACCAAAAGTAGAAAATATTCTGTAAGTAGAGAAGACAAGGAGAAAGTGGGAGAGAAAAGAGAGTTAGAGAGACCTAACTAACAGAAAATGAACATTTAAAATGTAAAACCAAAACTAAGGAAAGGTAACAGAATCACAGAATAGGTCAGGCTGAAAGGGACCACAGGAGGTCATCTGAGCCAACCTCACTACTCAGACAGGGCCATCCCAGAGCACAAGGCACTGGATTGTGCCCTTGAAAAATGTCCAGTGAGTGAGGCTGCACACCCTCCGGGCAAGCTGTCCAAGTGTGTGGTCAACGCACAGGAAAGAAGTTCTTCCCTATGCTCCAGAACTTTCTGGAGTTTCTTCTCTAGTCCTATTGCTTGGCACCACTAAGCAGAGCCTGGCTCCATCCCCTCGATGACCTCCATTCAGATATTGATAGGTGTTGATGAGGTCCCCCCTCATTTGTCTCTTCTTCGGGCTGAACAGGCCCAGCTCCCTCAGCCTTCCCTCATGTGAGAGATACTCCAGCCCTTAATCAACATTTTTTCCCTCCACTGGATCTGTTCCAGGAGCTCTGTGTTTCTCGTGTGCTGAGGAGCCCAGAATTGGACACAGAACATCTGCCCATGCCAGAGCTGAGTAGAGTGGTAGGATGAGCTCCCTCGATTGCCCTGCTGGCAATACTCTTCCAAATGCTCCCCTGCATACCTGGAGCTCTGGATTTCTTTGTGCCCAGTGCTCTGCTGGCTCATGGATAGCTTGGTGTCCACCAGGACCCTGCATTTTCCTTTCCTGGGGTTCAGAAAGTTCCTCTCTACCTGTGACTCCAGTGTGTCAAGGCCATTCTCAAGGGCTGCACAGCCCTCTGGGGTGTCAGCCACTCCTCCCTGATTTGTGTCCTCCAATCCTGTACCCTCCCTCAGAGCTGCTGAAATACCTGTTTTAACTCCTTATGAATTACCCCTATCCAGAAGGAAAAAAAATTCAGAGGAAAGGAAGGTCATTAATAAAAAATGAGAAGATGAAATCAGCTTCTTTTTACAAAATTGCTGAATTACCAAATCTGTTTTAAACTTGATCATCTAACTAGATATATGAAGAAAAAAAAGTTGTGAGCAAAGTATAAAAAATTAACTTGAGAGTACCTCTGTTGGAAAAATACAATTAAAAAGCAGTTTAATTTTTTTAAACATACAATATATAGATCAAGCACTTTTTACACAAAAAAGGCATAGGTAATGCACCTAATGAAACAATAGGGACTAATTTTTAAAAATAAGAAAAATTAATATGAGACTGTGAGGACTTCCCTGCCCAAGAGAAACATGCTGAAAAATTAAGGAAATCCTCATTTATCACTTCCTACATTTATTCTCTGTGGAAACAAAGACACAATAATCCTGCAAGAACTAAAAGAAGCTTAAAAACATCTTAAGTAACATAATAAGTTTCAACTATGAAAAAAAAAGGGGAATACTGTCTATATTTACACAGAAGAAGCTAATTTAAAATGCCCATAAAACTCATAGGCAAACTTACTAATGATGAAATCCAGCAAGGCTTTTCCAGGCCAGTGTGGCAGTGGGTCTGGCTTCCTGGAAAGCAGATTACTGATGGCTGACAAAGGTATTTTATCTGTAATGCTTTGCCCCTGAGGCTTCCGAGTGTGGAAGATGCAGCTTATTGTCCCTTTACAATATCAGGAATATCAAAACAAAAATAGTAAGGGGTTTTCATTGTCATGTTTCATGAAATAGGCTTTGGCATGGCATGCTACTTCGGCATTTATTATTTATATGATTTTTATCTTGTCAGGCTTAATCTGCAGTATGGCTAATCTTTAATGGATTTAATGCTGCCTGTGAGGTCTTGGAAATGCTCTGTAAAAAGAAGAAAATTATATTGCTGTTATTACTTCCCTCAAGACTGACATATCCATAGGATAGCATTTAACTATTCCAACAAAGGATATACAGCTCAAGGAATATGTTAAAATCAGATTGAGAATGGTTGCTCCTCTTGCCACTTGGATGTCCTGGATATCCAGTCAGACCAGATTATGGATTAATAAAAATCATTGAGCCTCATTTTTTTTGCCTTGTCCCTCAGACCAAACTCTCTTACGAGAAAAGTCGCTGCTGCATTTTGTCGCAGGTTATGTGCAGGGATTTCTCCACATTTTTGCTCTGTAAATAATCTCAGAGGAGGAAGAGAAAAACAGGTCTACTCTAAGTTTTGGGAATTGGGAGGCTAGGCTGGAAATGCTTTGTCTTTCTGCAGTAGGCCCCCTCTAAGCACTGGAAGACTGCCTTGGTGCCTTCTCTAGGCTGAACAATCCAGGCCTGCGTCCATGCATACTCCAAAACCTTTGTGGTTCTCCTCTGGATTCACTCCAACAGGTCCACAGCCCTGTATTGGATGCCCCAGAGCTGAATACAAGTCTTTAAACCTCCTATTTTTTATAAATTTTGGATTATATTCTGGCACTAAATATTTTGCTTGCAGTCAAGAATTACAACCATCTATTGAAAGCTCATATGTGTACTTAGAAGAAAGGAAAGCAAGTGTTTTATTTCTCTACTTGAAAAAATCAGTATTTGTGCTGGGTAACAATTGTTAACTGAAATTCTGTAGATAACTATATAGGATTTCCTTTGATAAATCCCATTTTTACATGGCCATTAACTGAAATTACTGTAATGGAGGTTTTGCCAGAAATAGTTGGTTTCGCTAAAGCCAGATTTTGACATATTTACCTCAGCTGCATAATTTTAACCATCAAGTTAACAATGCCAGCCTTTATTAAGCCTCTACTCAAATAACCAGCAAATTCACTTGAATAATTTTGTTTGGGTTTTTTATTTTTAATTTTTTTAACTGAATGCCTACTGCTGAAATCCAGGCTACTGGATGTCCTGAGGCTGTGCACAACAGCCTTTGTCTAGGATTGGAATCATATTCAGGTTGTTTGTTTGTTTTTTATGTTCTGTTTTGCATTATACTTTAAGCTCCAGGAAGAATGATTGATTGTGACTTGTCCTCAATAGCTGTATATCCATTGTGAGACTGAACTCTGTGAGGAAAAAAACCCAAACTCAAACAAACAAGCAAAATTTCTTTTCATGCATTAGATTTTAATTTTTAAATAAGAAATAAGCAAAATCTCTGAATTCTAATGAAATGACAGACATATATTTTTTTATTATTTTAGAAATGGCAGAAGATATATAAATAAAGAGGAAGATAGCTACCTGCCTGATGCTTTTTATTCCTTGAGGGTAGAGGGAGACTGAGTTTAATGCCCATAAGAGCACAAGTATAACTTACAGAGTTTGTGTACCAGCTTTGTTCTGCGTTTTTCATAAAGATAAATACCTTTAGACTTGAAGCAAGGGAGAAGGAGAGAGGAATGATTTAAGATGATTATGAACAGCAAAGTATCATTTAGAGAGCCATTATTCTAAGCCTTAGCCCTCAAGTGCCTCACTGGAAAGTGCAACTCGTATAAAATTTGTCTGAATGACTTGGTTATTCTTGTGACCCATTCTAAGACCACCAAGTAAACATCCATATATCTATAATATTGCTTTCTTGTGGTTGTTTTGTTTTAAATCTGCTGCTTGTTAGAATGAGTATGGTACGGCTGCTAAGAAATAGGTTTTTTAGCTGAAAAAATACGGACAAACTAGACAGTTGAAACCATATTTGCTTCTGTATATTTAACAAATTTCAGTGGCTTTTTCTTCTAACATGTTTGTCATCTCTTGAACCCATAAAAACTTGAGTAGCCACAATATCCATTAGGGGAGGAAAAAAGTTTTGCAGCTCTGGAGCATTTCAAACAGGGAAAAAATCCCAGCAACACCCTAATCCAATATTTACTTACTGATCTTTGGATTTTAATGTGGCTTTTAGTAGCTTCTTTTGACTTTTGGCTCTTCATCTTCTGAGTCTTCTCACTGGAGACACAATGAACATTTAGTCCTCAGCCAACCTGTGCTGTAGACCAGCTCTTACAAGGGTTTTGTAGCAACCTCATTTAATATCTCCAACATCTGTTTCTGGATGGTGAATTGATATATTATGCAAAAATCAACTTGTGCTTGAAGTAAGTTTTGCTTAAGTGATTGGTGGATTTTATCCAGAAATGCAAACCTCAGAAATTTTGGAGCTACTGAAATCAGAGTGGAAATATTCATCTCATTAGAACCAGGATTCCTCAGAGAATTATATCTGTTTCACAAATGTGTAGAGAAAAGAATAAAAGTACGGGCCTTCCTTCAACACTGTCAGAGCTAGGACAAGAATCAAAACACACTATTTTCTAGCTCTTTTTGCATTTAGAAGGTAGCAAATACAACCTCTGCCTTCACTTCCACGGCCATATTAAAGTAATCTAGGTGTATTAGCTAAACTGATTGATCTAATGAAGTGCTATACAAGACATCCAGGAGCTCTACTCTGTTTGCCTAATGAAGTGTCAATATGTCTCAAATGGTCCCTCAAATGATTTAAAGGAATTGTCAGATTTAGTCAAAGAAGCCTCCAATGATTTACGGTATTGTATAAAGCTCTTAATCATTTGACTATAGGAGTGCTTCAAATTTCTCATAATTTTTTCAGCTACTCACCCTGACGCATATACTAATGTCTAATTTGCTAACTAGAGGAAGAAGATTGCAGTGCTTTGACAGGCAAGGCCAAAAAATGGATTCCGCCCATAAAAGAAGTCGCAAAGGTAACAAAGATAATTTGCAAAGGAGGAAACAAGGCATAAATAAAGCAATCAGTTGCAAGACTGGAAATCTGCAATTAGATAATTTACTATGAAAGACTAAAATGAATGCAGAATCATGGCAAATGCATACAAAGCCAGAGGAAAATCCTAATAGGTTGAAAAAAAGCTTCATACAAGTTCCTTTCCACAGCAGTTTTAATAGGTTCACATGTTAATCTTCAAAAAATTCTCCTCATTATCTAATCTGTTTTAAGAGGAAGTACTAGGAATTCCTTACTCATTACTTCAGAGTGATGTTGAAACAAAGGACAAAGCATCATGAAAGACTACCAAAAGAACTGTTATTAGAGCAGGAAGTAAAGAGAGGCAAGTGATGAAACATTTGAACAGCCTCCGAGAGTTTTTTGAAAAATCAGAGATACAAATAATTTAATGGAGATCATGTGACTGTGTTAATTTTACAAGAGCCACAGGCTCTGGCAGACATGCTTCTATAATAGCAGCTTTGCATTTCTAATTTTCTTTTGTCATATATAGTATGATCAAAAATAAACTCCATAGCGTTAACAGCCCAGGTAGAGATCATGGCTAAATTGCAGAGGAATTATGTGAAAATCAGAATGTAAAATTTGGGATATTAACATTAGTATTTATCCTGAGATTAGCTTCAAAATAAATTCAAACACTGTAGTGTAATAAAACTTAAATTACAATGAATTACAATATAGATAGTATATCACATTAATTTTAATATGTTGAAATTGTAATCAGAAATAATTGGGCTTTCAGTAGAAAAGTAAATGCAGTTGCTGAAGCAAAAGGAAATTAACATTGATTGCAAGTGGAATAAACTGTGCAGATTTGGAAGGTTCTGATTTATTGAGGTGGGAACGACTTCTAAGGCCATTAACAGAAAGATTTAATTAATGTGTCATCATTTTTCCCAGATAGTGCAAGGAGTTTGAAGACATTAAAATATATAATTTCATTTTGATAGTGAAAATCAATATGAAAATTGCAGGAGAAGCAATCTCAGATTGCTAGACTGGACATTAATAAACTTAGCTTTTAAAAACAATTAAGTAGCAACAAAAGTTCCTAACAAGTATCACAATTGTGGCTATTTCAAGCATGAAAAGCTGTTGTCTTTCACATTTTAATGAGGAAATCTTTGTCTCTTGGAGAAAGTAACATGTCTAGGAAATATGTTTCTTATCTATTTGATTGCTTCTGTGCTTCCCAGTCCCTCATAATCACAAATATCTGCCTTTTGAGCAGTATCCAAAATCCTCTAACATTGCTCCTTATATGTTTCATCCTCTTTCTGTGCTCTGCCTAGTTTGTATCGTCATTCAGACAGCCTTTAATAAACTTAAACCATCTCTGCATAATATGATACTGCCCAAAAAGCAACCCAGTGCTTTTGTAAAAGTGACCATAGGTGGATGATTTATTGGGATCATTTTGTGCTACTTTTCTACCCCAGTACATGTTAATATTCTGTGAACTAGAAAAGGATGAAAAATGTCTTACTGGATAAGGGCTTTCAAATACAGGTTAATTCCTGATTTGAAAAACCATTCTGTTTATGACTCAGTGAACGGGGAATACTTCCTGTGCTGGTTGAAGACCTCAAGGATAAAATCTATTCATGATTTTGTAACTCTCAAACTGTGTCTGAAGACCCTGTAAGCAGATAGATAAGTAGGAAGAGAGAGATTGATTTTTCTCTATTTATATTCTATGGACACAAACATAAAAAACTCCTACCTTCTCTGCTTTCCCATTAACTTCAAAATACCAGAGATTTTGCAAACTACACTCTTGCTTGCCTTGACTGGAGAATTGTGTTACAACCCTCCTATCCCCCAGGGAATTTTGAATGCTCCTTTTATCACGTATGAATCCTTTCAAACATAAACCAATAACTCTCTTTCTATTATCTAAGCCTTTCTACAGTAAGTGGTGTCTTTTAATTCACTCAATACTGAAAGAGAATAGGCAAGATGTGATACTGAAACGTTTTGAGACTCAGTTTGTAAATGAGATGTGAAGTGCCTCCTCCTCACTCCTGATACCTGTGTTCTGAGCACTTTGGCAGTAGCACAGAGCAGCCTCTTTTCTTTCACCACTAGAAAGGGAGTAGCCCTTTCCTCTGGGGCTTCCTGGGTGAGAATTTAGAAATTGAAGCAGTCTGTCATGTTGTCCACTGGATTCCCCACGTACCTAAGAGAGACATATTTGAAAACAAATTTCTTAGTCAGATGAAAAGAAATCTTGTCTTGAAGTGTGGCTGCTCTTGAAGGGAACTCTAAACTTGTAGAAGCTGTCATTTTGCAGTGTTCATTATCAGCCTCATTGCTATTCAACAGACAGTTTGGGACAGCAAAAGGAAAGCTGAGGCTCTGTAGGAGTAGGCAAGTGACTGTATTGTGCATAGATCCTCTTTTCTCTGTATAACATTATCAGTACTGTGAGAAAAATCTGCTAAGTATAGCCATGTCATTGCAAATGCTGAGGTCTTTCAAGTGTATTTTATCAGATGCTCTCTATCTCGGCACAAAGAGCATATGTTGGGATTACTGAAGATATTTCTTTTCATCCAAACAGTAAACAAAACAAACAAACAAACAAAAGTAAAACAACCAAATGAATAAAAGATATTTCTAACTTGACAGCCAGACAAAAGCATTTTAGTTTTCTCCTCCATTCAGCTTTTTTGTATGTCTATGTTTACCACAATGCTTAAGTTACCTAAACCTAGATATCTCCTATTTTCCCTTGCTTTATTATTGCAGCTAGAAATGATTTATTTGGAAACAGGTAGTTCAAATATAAACCCTGCAAATGGAACTCCTTTAAATAGTAGCAAAAATCTTCTGAGAAGCAGTTTTTATTTATTTTGAGGTTTCAGCCTTTCTTTCTGAATTGTAAGGCTGTGATTGCCCTTCTTTAACATTGTAAAATCAGGGGTGAAATGGAACGGTAGTGGATTAAAACGTAATAAACTATTTGATATTTTATAGAATATATATTTTAAAAATTAATAATATATCCTTAATTGTTGGATTATTGCATTAGTTCTATTGAGTCTTATGGGGAAAAAAATCACTTTAGGTTCTACTATCATTACCAAGATGTAAACAATCTGTTAATGAGGCTCTAGAAGAATTTCAATAACATATGCAGCTCAGAAGTAACAATTGGCTTCTTCTCCACAGGCAAGAAACAAAGGATTCTGAGATGGCCAGGAAACTTAGAACAGCTTGACCTGGCTTTTGTACCAGTGAATTTCTGAGCCCCAGGATGTGTCCAGTGTTACAAAATGGCAACTGCCTGAGGTTCCCCCTTACTGACTGCTTTTACAGAGGATCTGAATGGGTTATGGGGATATTTCAGGTCGAATTCATGCCCTTACCCCAGAGTGTAGCTGAGGTGGAGACACCAATATCTGAAGGTAATTGCTCAGCTACAGCAGCCAAATGCCACCGACATACAAAATTGTTGATTTATGTCACACAAAGGCAGCATGGAAAGCAAGCACCTGGGTCAAGTGTGCTTTTTCAATTTTTTTCCTTCAGCTTCTTCCTGCGTTCAGTCACAAGAAATGATACAGAGCCAGCCTGAAGAGTGGAACTGAATGTTTGTGGGAAGACTGTCAATTTTGAAGCAGACTCAGGTGGAGAAGTAATGGCCATATCAGAAAAGAAGTTTCACTCCCCTCACAGCTGAACCAATTGTGGCTACCCAAATTAACCTAGAGGCAGCATAAACACTAAGAGGAAAGGCTGTGTCTTTAGTAATCGGGCTTGGGAGACTTTAGACTGATATTTTCCTTTGTCAGAACATTGGACTCATATGTTATGTACAAACTGTCACTGTTTATAACATTGAAAGTATAAACTTCACAAAATTTCCTTTCTCACACTTTTCAGATAGCTTCCAGCATAACACAGTGTTGAACCAGCCACACTCAGGCATCTTGTATGATCAGCCCCTGATGTGTCAGGAAACTTGAAATGTGTAACAGAGTTGTTCTGTGTTAGAGGCACAGTATCATCTGCTGACACACTGGGAAGAAAAATGTAAAAACCCAGATATGTGAGAACCTCAAAAAATTCTTGAGAATGTGGAAAAAAATATTTTATAACTTTCTAACTGTGGAATAAAAGATATTTTCTTGCAGCAGAGGTAAGGATGTTCTAGCTATCTTCCTAAGAAATCTGCACCTTTATTATCTTCTAGTAAGCCTGAGGCATGGCCATTGAGAAATCCCTCAGTCTGTCTCAAGGATTTAATTGGTTATTGAAGAGGTACTACAGTGACTTGGTGTTAGGGTGTTCTGCTCATCAAACCTGTCAGGACAGGTTTTGAAAGGTAAGGGTAGAAAAAAATTCTCAGTTGTTATCTGTTGTGACTATTAAATTCTTTTAACAAAACCAGTATTTTAAAGTTTACCTAAGTTTCTTAATTTTTTAAAAAGATGTAACTGTCTACATGTTAAAAACCTAAAAATTATGGAGTCCCATAGGATAAATAATAGGTTGTCTGTATTTGTCTCATACACAAATTAAACTTTCTGCCTCATGGAGAACATGAAGGTATATGTTTCAACTTAACTCTCAGATATTTTTTATCCAGAGGACAGAGTAACCAACTGATTAATGGCTGTAACATCATATAACATGAATATATATTCCAGGACTTCAGACAGTGTTAATTTTTCTTCACTTTTATATATGGAATGTTAAACACTCAACTTCTTCCTAATGTTCTTTCAAGTATAAACAACACTACTTTTAATTAAAACAGTATGTTAAGGATAAAAACTGAGGGTGTAGAGATCAGATATGATTTCCCTTCTATAATTATCTTCTAGGCATTATTACTAGGATTTTTTGAGGAAAGAATTAAATAGAAAATAGGGTTTAGTTTTATTATAAATGTGAATCACATCATTAGGAGATAATACTATATTATTTTTCTGAATTGACAATGAGCATGATCCCCTTAACAGGCTCCTTTTGATGCAGTATTTAAAATGATAAGTGAAGGATGTGTTAGGAATAAAATAGAGCCACAGGTGGTGTTTTGGTTCCCCTGTTCTACACTTCAAATAATGAGAATAAATTAAGGGATAAGAAAAGTCTACCTGAAGTTTGGAAAAGACTTTATTAATTGCTTAAATATTTAGTTTCCTGGTTTGAGTCTGAATTAGAAACTTCAAATCACAACTGAAATATCTCAAAACAGAAAGGTTTTAAGTTAAATGTTAACCATTGTCTAACCACGAGTTTGCTTCTAAGTAGTGGCAACACTGAGACAGGCCGCGATGTCTTTCAAATTCCAGCATAAATTAATAGAAAAAATGAACCTTTTTCTCTGGTTTATTGAGGACTTTTTTTTTTTCATTCTCAGGCTCATTTGTTGGCATCTGCATGACTGCATTGCTCAGGGAGCAGACGTGGGTGGGCTCCCTGTGCCTGCCAAGGCAGGCGTCACTCGCGCAGCCGCCGCCTCGCCGCGGTGGGGAAAGCCTCAGCACCAGCGGGACTCTGCTTGTTTGACAAAGCTCCTCTGTGAAAGGCTGGAGCTAATTTTAAAAGTCAGACAAATGACAGGCAGGGGAGTGTGCTGTCCTCCCTGCTGTGCCAGCGTGGCACCAGTTCACGAGGAGAACAGATTACTTTGCTGAGGCTGGAAAGAAAATATGTGGCAGAGTTGATCGCTGGTGTGAGAGCTGCACAATGCATCAGCTGCAAAAGCATCAGTGCTGTACGTTCTGTTCTGTGGCCTTTGTCTTTGACTGCAAACTATCTGCCCCTCTCTTGTTAGGGCTGAAAGATTGGGATTCTTGCCTTCTGTAGGAATTAGTGTCAGCTGAGCTCAGAGCAGCGGCTGGCATTGCCCTCCATGTGAACTATCAGTGCAGACAGGGGAGATCTAACTGATCACCTCCCTGAAAAGACATGGTGATCAAAAAAACCTGTACAATCAAAGCCTTGCTTCAGGATTCCTTGTTTGGGAGCTAAAGAGCTGACACTATGCCAGTAGTTTGACAAGACTAGGTCTCATTAAAGTGATTATTGTCATGTAATGATTAGGATCAATTGTGTTTGCAGGCACTCTGAGATGTCTGCTACTTGGATATAGAAAAACTTGTATAAAGCTAAGCCTTGCTTAATGAAAAAGTAGAGTTCAAAGTAGTGTATAGATGAATAAAAAGGGCTTTTATGCCAGAGGCAATAAATTAACAGAGCTGAGAAGACGTGAAGATAGATGAAAATAAGTATGTGAATTGCTTCTGAAAAAAAACACTAAGGTATGGTAACATCTATAGCAATTGTAACGACACAATTTATGTTTTCAAAATTCCATTCATATTTATTTTCATCTAGTTGTATGTCTTTTTCTAGTGTGAAATATTGCATGTTTTTTTCCTCAATTGTTCTCTGTAATACGATATTTGCCATGGTATTACAAGACAATAATAACTTTCTCTGACAGTGCATCTTTCTCAGTCTCCATGTTTTCTGTGTGTTTTA
Source organism: Petroica traversi (assembly GCA_025920805.1). NCBI lineage: Eukaryota > Metazoa > Chordata > Aves > Passeriformes > Petroicidae > Petroica > Petroica traversi. The sequence continues at coordinate 6,655,102 of JAHLSL010000040.1, forward strand.
TTTGCCTTTTAATATTTTTGACTGGTGGGTTGAGATCAAAATAGCAAATCTGCATAATTCAAAGGAGAAGGTAATGTAGGGAGGGACTGTCCTGTTTGAACTCCACAGAGATTTGAAAACCAGTCCAATTGAGTTGGTGGAAAGACTAAAGTCTTTGAACAATGCATAGTCATCTCTTTTTCACCTGTCCTGGAGGGAAAACTTTAAAATATAAAGTAACATGTTACTAAACGTGTTACTCTCATGTATTTGTGTATAGATGGCAAATTATAATGGGAGGGAGAAAGTCAAGGCCTTTATCCCAAAGAAATAGGAGGAACGTTGAAACAAAATGTTCCTGGCTATTTAAATACGTGTTATTACCAGGGTAAAAAAAAAAAAAAAATCCTTAATTTTGTGAAGAAGAAGGAGATGATGACAGGATGAAGAGTCAGCACAGCTGGATGGGCCAAATACAACAGCAGTATCTGGCAGACATATCTACATTGAACGCAGGTAGGTGTTCACTGCTGAGCTTCTATATAGTTCACACTTAATCTCCAACATCTGGCTTAAACCAGCTCTTCCAAGGCTCTTGGTGTCTACCATAGTTGCTGATGGATGACAAAAGCAAACATAGCATGGGTGGATTAAAAGAGCAGGTGTTACCTTTTCCTTAAACTCAGCAGTATTGGCCATGTGAATACTTCCTTTTTGTGCTCCAAGTCAAGCAGGGATTTCCACAATTATTCTAGTAATTTGAGATCATTCCAAAGTATTTAAAATTAGTGTTAGAAAACTCTGGTGGGTGTGCTGATTGCATGTTCATTATTTTAATGGGTCGATTCATTTGCTACTCAGTTACTTGTAGTGAGTTGTGCTGTACCAGTGATGGTAAGACATTGACCTCTAACTTCAGTCAGAAATGTGTTTCTATGTTTGCTTTTGTTAAAAGCCTGTTCTTCACTATATCTGGGGCTCTGCGTGTTTTCCACTTTATAGTTTCTTTGAATATGAGAATAAATAATAAATTATCATTAATAAATAAGAAGGAGTTGACAAAAGAATAAGTGCAAGTGATGGATTTCTATGTAACACATAGAGAATAATCCTGGATCCATCAAAATAAATGACAGAAGTCTGAATCTGAAATGGAAACAGTTTTAGAAAAATATTTCATTATCTTAACTAGACATTAAACTAACATTGACTTGAGCTTTCCATCACTGAGTTGAATTGAAATGAATGTGAGTGGGAATATAAAAAATCTACTACTGAGAAAAAAAGATTGCTTCAGTTGAAATTATTGATGTGATGTCATGCACTGTATGGGTTATGCTTACGTAACACATTACCAGTAGAAATAGAGGTGATGGAATAGCCACCGAAGTTATTAGGGTGCTGTTTGTTTTATTGCTCTGAGTAGATTGGTTGATTTCAGAATAACCCAAGTTAATGGAGCTGCTAGTGTAAGTACAGTGAACATGATTTAGTCCTTTACACATACATATTAATGTACTGTTGTGTTGTGGAGCACTACCTCAAGCCATGATTATCCTATTAAGTCCTTGCACTCACTCGAATTTTTCACATGCTACTTCTGTTTTACAAAATGCTATCCAGGCTGTGCAAGACCTAATGAATTTTTAATTGTGAGACAATGCTACAGGTTTCTGCAAACACTCTGAAATCATCCATCATTAAATACATTTCACAAAACAATTTTCTTTTGCTTACTTAAATCTTACCTCCCTTTTTCCGTCTTATTATTTGACTTCATTAAAATGTAAGACATAAGTTACTCAGCTTTTGAATGCCCTCTGTATTACCCAAATTCTGACTGAATGCTCATTAACATACAGTCAAATCTAAAGTTGACTGCCATCTCTTTATATGTCTGGAAAAACCTTAGCATATATGAATTTTACTGTTTTGATATTATTTCCTTGAAAAATGACCATAGATGTTATATGAATAAAAAATTGACTTTTTTCTTTACATTATTTAATTTATAGTGATAATCCAATCTTCCAGACTGGCTTCATCATTCTAGCAAAAAAAAAAAAAATTTCCAATCTAAAATATCTTTATATGAAAAAATATTTTTGGTGAGCAGTGATGTTAGAGGAACTGCACTTGCACTTCTCTCTATTAATGTTCTTCTTTTGCTATAGCTGAAGTATGGTGTATTTGTATTCTGTTTTACACCTCAGATTCTGGACAGCAAATGTGAACATACCTTTCTAGTATTTTGAAAGAGCAATTGAACCAGTCAAATTTGGGCTGCAAAATCAAAATGTGCATTCATGGTTAGGATTATAAAAGCAATTTATGAGAAATGAGATGTTCTGAAACCTCGGCAAAATGTAAATTAAATAAAAATAAGTGAATTTTTTTTAACCGTGATACACAGTATCATGAAAAGTGACACAATTAAGATGCAAGGGAGATTTACCAGTGGATAATTATAGCTTTTCCATAAGTTTCATTGATTTTTAAATTTTTCTATGGAAACCCTGCTCAAATGTCTGTTGCATTCCTTAAGCCTTTTTCAAATAGGCAAGTGTGAGAATACAACTTAAGTATATTAACCAGCTTTCCCAAATGAAAATATTAGACTGTGAGTTCTTAACATTGACAGAAAACAAAGCATAATAATTTTGTTCTTTCAAGATTATCAGAAAATTTTGTAACTACAGCAGAGACAGAATAGAAACTGTTTAATGCTGGAGAGATAAATTGGTATATACCAACTATTATTTAATGAAGCCTATAATTCAGTGTTGCTCAGAACAATGAAATAAGGGCAAAGGAATGTAATCAGTTATTTCATTTTTATGTGAGTCATGGTGTTTCTGGTTTGTTGGAATGAGGGTACAAAATCCTCTTTGTGTACAATCTAATGCCCATAATATTGACTGACATAGAATATATTGAGGTGCTTATAAAACACATCAGCAGTTTTAATTTCCTTAATTACTATTAAAGAATTGGGAAATAAAAAATCCGTTGTTGTTTTGAGGACTAAGTTGTAGAGTAGCATGATGGGGTATAGGAGCTTTTGGGAAAGGCTGTTTTAGTAGCCCAGATTCACCTTCCAGGTGTGACTGATGCCTGAGTACAGCAAGTAGAGGCAATGCTATGGCATAATATTGGGGATATGGAATTTAAAAAAAACCTGCTTTGGAATGCACTTGAGAAAACAATTAAGACGGTTCAGCAGAGGACCTCAACTCCTGAAGGGATGTTTACTGTGGCTACCCAGCCAGAAGGATGATTATACTTCAAGGCTTGGTCAGTCTTTCAAGGGAGAAACCTCAGATGTTCTCAGCTGGGTAGAACCTTTGACAGAAAACGAGGGGATAATATGGAATTAGACATTAAAAAAAAATACATGCTATACATGTAATTTCAGATATGAATTATAACTATTTAGACATTTTCTTTCTAACGTAGGCTAATTGCAAAGTCTTCCAAATTTCAGTCTAAACCCAAGATTCGGTTGGTTTTGTGGTTCAAGATCCAGAGGTTCACTGAGGTTTACCTCTTCTTCATGGGCAACTATTTTATCCTTGGTACTCTAAAAATCTTGCCAGGTATTATGAGACAGGTTCAGCTAGATAAATGTCTTTTTTTCTCCATGGGTCCACACAGAAAATGGCCTTTTTATGTGCTATTCAAAATAATTGGAAAGGAAGAGCTCTCCAGTTTACAATATTTTCTGAATCTGATTTTGAAGATATCAGCCCTTGAAAAACACAATTCTCTCTTTTCACAAAATTGGTGACCCACCCAATGAAAATCCTAAATTACTTAAAATCCTTTGTGAGCAAAGGGACTTGCCCATAGAGAAGTAGTATTGATTTCATCCCCTTTGTTTCTCACCAGAGATTACCTTTTATAGCATGTGCTAATAGATATTTTTGGTGGAAATGCACTGAAGCAAGTGGGGTTTTGACATCTAAATCAGTGTTGGAAATATCCACTGTGTACCTAGAAATTTCACTATGGAAATGGCCAGTGGGTTCTTGTTTAGTTAAGTCAACAAGATTCATAAAAGCAGCAATAGGGTTAATTTATAAAAGCTTTTAACTATTATTTTCCTCTTGGGAAAATACATTAGATTGGACCATGCTCTTGTAAGTGTACAATAGTTAGGGCTACAGTATTGAGAAAACCCTCTATTATGTTATGTAACATTTAAAGCCAGTTCTTAAAGATATAAAGGTGGAGCTGAAATTCTGTTGGGGTTGAAATACATTGTCCTTTGAAATGTCTCTTCAGTATTTTTGACTAGCTGTAACGTTTAATTTCTTTTTTTTTAAAGAATATAAAAGGATGGTATTTTTCAAATGTCTGAAGTGTAAGGGGAAAAAAAAAGAAAAAGGTTGTCTTCTCAGAAAGCTTTCTTCAACTTTTTCATTTAGACTTTTAAAAAGGGCAGCGTTATACAGACTCAAGATACAAATAAGAAAGAACAGTTGAAATGATCTTCCAGAAAGTAAGGGGGGAATATACTCAGTTCCATACCCTTTACTTAATGAGATGATTATTTTTTTCCCCTAAATAAGAAAATCAGTTCTTTAGTAAAGGCTATATTTTAATATATTAGGAAAAATTTGAGTGACGCTCTGTAAAATTTGAGGAACAATAAAAACTATAAATAAAAACTATAAATGACCCATTTTTGCCCTGGACAGGTTTACTACTGGATTACTACAAAATTAAATGTTTATATTAGAGCTTTGGAAATATTTATATAAATTTTTGGGTGAGGGGTCTGAAATGAAGAGGAAAATAAAACCTCTGAAGAAAACAGTTGACTGCATAATGGCACCAACAAGTATCTCAACTAATATTATGCAAATAAGATTTGCTGTAACTGACTACAGAAAAATTATTCTAGTGCTAAAATTGATGAGGACAACTGTATTTTCTCAGGAATCTGACTTCAAACCTTCTTAGGGCTGAGCCTTGTTTAAGTGGTAACTGGTGACACAAAAAGCTTCACCAAAAGGTAATTGGTCTGCTATGAAGTGACTCTGTAAAGCAATAAATTGTACCAACACACATCCATGTCAGGGATTCTGTGAATTAATGGACTGCTTCAGTAATTTAACAACAAGGATAAATGTCCATCTGCGGAAAGTTCTTGAAAAATGTGGACAATACGAATAAAATCTAAAGAAACAGAAATGTATCACAAATAACTTGTGATGGGATCCAGCATGAATCTCAAAGAAATAGGATCATTTTACTGCACAAAAGTCTGTGTTGCAAATTCTAATAGCAAGAGAAATGAAGCCATAGTAGACACATGGAGATTTAGCAGGTGGAAACCATAATATGCCAAGGGATATTTTGCTTGTTTTCAGAACGCCCACACTCCTAGTAACTGATATTAATGTTACATTTCTGTATGCAGGAAAAAAATTGTCTTCAGAAGGGTTTCTCTGAAAATTTATGTTATCTTTCTGCTGTCTTTTCTGATATTACTTACATGCTATATTTCGAAAATAAATAGTCTGTGTGACAGAATCTGAATTTTTCAACATACTAGTAATATGTAGCAATGTCACAATGAAAATAATGGTTTGATGTTTCCATCTTATTAAACTTTAATTTAGTTCTTCAAAGTTATAAAATACTAAAATTCTCCACATATTTAAAGCCTGAACATTTAAAAATACCTTATTGATGAACAACATTGGTTTATTAGATCTTTTAATACAATTTAACAAAATGTGGAGAACTTTGAGTAATTAATTTTCTTGCATTTTAAGTTACTTATATAATTTTAATTATTAATATTTTGTGGTTTCAGAAATTATCTTTTATAAAGCAGCAGTATTAATAGATTTCTTAACCTAGACTAAATGAATGTTTATGCTTGATAGCCCATACCATTTAACAAAACTATAAAATCTCAAAACAATTTTGGGGATTTTTTTGGATAGTCTAAAATATTTTTGTAATGTACTCTAGCTTGGATTTCTATGGTTTAGTGAACATTCACTATTCTCAACAGGTTTGAAGTTCTTTAAGGTTGCACTCCTGCCCTGCAGTTCCCCTTGAGCTTCAATTTGTGACATGTAGAGAGAACTATAAGTCACTGTTTAGGGTGGATTTCCAGGTGCACATTTTCCTTTGTTATTTCTCCAGGTACATGGAGCCAGTCCTGTGAAATGCTGTGTGTTTCTTCATTTCAGTGGGAATGGACAGTGCAATGCAGAGTGCAAGCAGAATCAGGATTACCTCCTAAAACAATGGATGGAGAAGAAAACATCAGATTAATCCAGAGCTCCTGTAACTTGTGTGTATGAGTCAAGTGTCATAAAAGTAAAAACAGAAAAATTCTCTGTTTTAAAGGTTTTCCCCAGTTGCCTGAATTATCAAGGTTCCTTTTATTCAGCAGTAGTGATTCCACTTAGTTGAGTAAGTTGGTACAATCCACTTGATTGTAGAAGTGATTATGTTTTCCCATTATTCACTTCTAAATGTTTCAAGTGGAATACACCTTGTAGAAAAAAAAACCAACAAAACCATTGTGAATTCTTAATTTAATATTATTTTTTGTCCAGATCAAATCAAACCATCTCAAAAAAAAAAAGGCTTTTCTTTAGGGTCCACTGGAGAGTCTCAAGGACCTTCATGGATCTGCTTAGATTTTGGAGGGAGATTTACCTTGTTGTTTTCCTGTATGTGTTTCATTTAAAAGGTGCATGCTGTGTGCCAGGAGTGGAGAATGACAGTATTCCTGTTAATTTTAAAACCCTGAGAAGGTTTTTGTTGTTTTATTTTCCAGTTGCCTGAAAAACTTTCTGTTAGTCAGTCTGAGTGCAAGACTAGGTGCAGTCATGGGACTAAAAATGAATTTTGAGTGTTGTCATGACATAGGACTAGTGATTGTTTAGTATTTGTTATGGTATAAGAATCACCCTCATCTCTGGACTGCTGAACAGGATAATTCAAGAAAGAATTGATATTGCTTGAGGCCAAAATGCTGAAGTGTTCTTCAGTAGAACTATAGCCACATGAGAGAATTTTGGAGACTGAATAAAGGTCACATGGTCCATCAAGCCATATTTTTTTAGTAGACTGTTTCCCCAAGGATGATATCTAATTGTTTCTTGAATGACACTGGTGCTTTTTGCCTCTTTAACTTTGCCTGCAGGCTATTCTAAATATTTATTATTCTCCACATGAAAAGGTGCTTTCTGATATATATATATATATATATATATGAATTTATTTTTTAATTTCCAGGTAAATTTTCTTGCCCTATAATCGATGTTGGAATGGAAATAATAACCTGAATTAACATTATCTGTGGCAGTTAAGGATTTTTATGCTTCAAAAGAGGCAGTTCTACCCTGCCCTTAAAATTAGATACCTAGATTTATAATGTCAAATGGTGGCAGGGCTCCCCCTTGGAAGATCTTATTTGCCTGAATGTGCTTTACTGATGTTGTTGATGCTCTGTCCCCCATTGATCAAAAAAAATCTGTCCGATACAGAACATATGCTGACACTTGATGTCTTTTTATCTTCAACTAAAGGGAAGAAAAATACAAGATGTGCTTTAAACTTATTTCGACGGGCAGAAAAATGAGAGGCGATAGCTGGGGACATAACAGTAAGAATTCACTAACTCCTCCTTTGTTGTTTTTTCAAAACAACTCTGTCTTACTTTAGTTTTGGAGGATTTAAAAGAAAAATCAGATTGTGTGCACTGCCTAACTTTTAACAGTATCAAACCTCGGTTACTGGCCTTAAAGGAGGAGTGCCCAATCTTCCTGAATCTTTACAGTTTTTGCCCAATATTGGCCAGACAAGCCAAGCAGCTGATTATGCAATTCAGTCACAGTCCTATTCATGAGGGCTTTTTTTAATGTGTCAGGCTCCAAAAACTCAGCCAAGACAGTGCTTAACTGAGTGCAGCATAAACTACTGCAGCAGAAGCAGCATCATGGTCTCCTTACCACGTTTCTTGTTTCTCTGGAGACAGAGAAATCAAAGCTTCCTCCTCCTCCCTCACTGCTCCCCACCCAACTACCCTGCCCTAATTCCATCCACAACTATTCTTTAGTTGCAGACTCCATACTGGGCTTCAGATGGCCCAAGTCTACAACTCCTCAATAAAAACAAGAGAAATCAGTTTTTCTCCCACTTCTGAGAAGCTTCTTGAACCTTCATGCTGAAAATAGTCCCCAGAGCACTGCATCATCTCCTGTGGCAGACCCTGCCAGCACTCTTCTTCCAGCAGCCTGGGTTTAAGGTAGTTAAGGGTCTGTATTATCAACAGCTCCACAGATGTGAGAGCCAGGTTTCATAGCTGATGATCTGCACGTGTTTTAGCAAAGAAAAACTGGCAGCCATCAGTTAAGCACTAAGATATTGCTGTGTTCAGATTATGTGGAAAACTTGATGGAAATACAAGAGGTACCTCCACCTGGCTCTGAGCCATAGACACTGACCCTCTGTGGAAAATCTGTAAATCAGGTCTTATTTGTATTAACTAGTTTTCTAATGTGCATTCAAGATAAGACAGCTTCAAGCTGTTCTGAATAACCATTAAATTGAAGTGATTTCAGACACACACAGTCTCTACTGATACTCTCTTACCCCTCATTGAACAACAAGAACAATCATTATAATTATTTCAAATCACTGTTGCACGGGAAGAACAGAGATCCATGGATACATCCATGGCAGAATTTGTGCTGTCTTCAGTACTTTAATCAACCATTTAGTCTAGAACGCTCTGCAATATTGCAAAGCATCCTTGTAACATACTGGTCACAAAATATTCATCTGAACTCTGTGAGTCTTGCATACCAGTGCCTATTTCTGATTGTGGGACAAGGTAGAGCACAGATACCTTGCCAAAGCTTTCTCAGTGAAACTAATATCACTAGGTATGTAACACAATTGGTGTAAAAAGCGAGAAAAATTCAATATTATAGAACATTGTTCCCTTTTTCAAAAATTGGAAAATAATGTGAGTTAACAAGAGTAATTATTTTTTCCAGCTAGTGAAACTCTGAAATTAAATTTGCAGAAATTTCTTTACTGTTGCAAGGTAGAAATGAAAAAAATTTATGAAAAATACAGAATGGATAAAACTGTGTAGAGCATTCCAGCAGAGATTAAATACTCAATGTGATTTTTTAACTTATTTTCTTTTATTAGGCTTCGGGTTAGCAGAGACTGTTTTATAAAAAAACCTCTATGTAGCTGATTTTGTTTAAGCTCTAAATTAGTATCATAGCATGAGACACATGGTTTTAGCTTATAACTATATTTTCAAGTTATCTCTGTATTTGCCTGGGAGAGGGTAACTGAATTTCAGTAAATCAATGTTTCACATATATCTAGAGGCCATGTTTTAACTGAATATGCATTCTGTTTAACCGTATTAACAAGGTTTGCTTTCACAGGTGTAAAACAGGGTCAGTTATGCTAATAAACCCAGAAATTATTCCCTTGTGAAGACCAAAACACTGCCAGAAGCAAAGAAATTGATAAGATTTAGCCAGAAATTGAATATGACATGTTTTTTGCATCCTGAAAGTGATGCATTGACCTTACTTGTTCTTCTTGAAGTCTAAATATTTAGAGTCTCTTAATTCACTTAAATACACTTCCTTATTTTCTTAAATTTGACTTTCTTTTGAGTTAAAGTTAAAAGGGAGATGCTATTTTCAAACAAGGTTCTTTTTAGTTTATTCAAGAGAATTGTGATTTTATTTTTTTTAAATCACTGCTTTGTTTTGTAAAATACATTTATGCTCATACATCACAAGGATTTGTAACAAGTTACCTCACTTAACTGTGACGATTAATTTTGTATCCTTTTACCTTCAGGTAGATTGGTACAACTGGTGCATATTTCAGTTTGCCTAAAATAATTTTCTCTGCTGGATGGAGCAGATTATTACAAGGTAATTTAAAATATATATAGAAAGTAGGGAAAAGTTGTTTACAGCAGATGCATTTGTTAACCCTCTGATAATTGCCTACAGTGTTTTGAAGATGTAAACACAAAAATATTGTATGAATTTATGCATTAATTTCATCTAAGAATATCTCAGACTGGTCCTAATAACTGGAAATACATTTTCTAAAGCAAATTGTTATCTGGGAATAAATTGCGTGTTGTCTTCACCCTTCCTCCTGCAGCCACTTGTATTTCTCCAGTTGCTCTCTCTTTCTGCTTTTCCCTTTTTCTTTTTTTTTTTTTTTTTTTTTAGCAAACACATTTAACAGCTGTGCAAACAAACAGGGCATACTTGGCAAAAGTAGGGACCAGATGCCAAAGTCTGCAATGCTTGTTCTCACAGCATCAGGCGGGGCTGCTGTGAACTCCTTGGTGTCACCTCTGCTGGCTCCTTTTCCAGTTTCACTGCTGGCAGGCAGCAGAAGGTGCATCTGGAGATGCTGTCAAGGTCTTGCAGCTGTGGGGCTGCCTTGGCTCCTGTGTCCCTATTTTTCTTTTATATTTAAATGTTATTTTTGCATGCAATAACATTAATTACTGGAACATAACTAGTATTTCTCTCAGCGTTCGTAGAGAAGGGGAGAAAATAACTTAGTTTTCTGTATGAGTAGATGTTTCCTATTATTAAATACTGGCGGAATTTGGGGGGAGATTTGGCTCCTCTTTAATGGGGTGCAAAAATCTCAGTTGACTCCTGGCTGGCACTGCAGATGTACCCTTAGAACCTATGCTATTTTGGTTAGACCATGCTTGGATGTGATATGGGGTCACATCAATGTTTGGGGAAAGGAGAAGGTGGGTGGAGTAAGAGTTCTGCTGTGGCCTTGTTCACCACTGGTTGTTTTATATTACAAGTCACCCTAGAGAGGTCTGGAGAGCAACTAATTCCAAATGCCATTAATAGCCTGAAAATAAATCTGGCATCCCAGAGAGAGAGAGGGGACAAAAGAGGAAGCTGAAGGGAGAATATGCTATCCTCCTGTCTCTGGGAACCAGTGATAGGACACGACGAAAAGAAATGAAGCTGCTCCAGGGAGCTCACTGAGAGGGAGGTCAGTCGCTGCAACAGGTTACCTAGGGAAGTGGTCATGGTACCAAGCCTGCCAGAGTTCAAGAAGTGCCTCATTTAGTCAAAAGGGTTTGTTTTAGGTAGTCCTGTGAGGAGTAGGGAGCTGGGATTTATGTTCCCTTCCAACTTGAGACACTCAATGATTTTATGCCAGCTAGAGTCTGTTGGGGAACATGTCCTTGGCAAAGATGGACGTGAAACTCAGCTAATGCTGTTGTATGCTTCCTCATTTATAATCACACATAAATGGAATTTTAGACTTTTATGACTTCAGTATCATGCTATAATTTGCTACTGTTGTGTGACTAATACTGGGTCTTATTTGGATGCTAATAATCCTCTCTATCCATTATTTTTTCTGACTAGAAGTCTCTTCTTGTTCCAGAAGTTACTGTTTGTTTTTCTATGGCTTCAGTGTTCATGGAGAATTGCTCTCTTACTTGCAAATTAGCTTTTTACAGATAATCTATGCTGTCCTGTGGCTGTTTATCTTCCTGCCCACACCATCAGTGGCAATCTGGACTTCACCAAGACTTTAGGCTCCCAGATTGTTATATCAGTTACTGACACATGACCTGATATAAATTATGTGCCTCTCCTGAGTTGTGGTGGTGGTGGTAGGTTCTGTCTACCACCAGGTGAAGCCCAAAATCTTCTTGTTCAGGAAAAATTTAGAAAAAATCAGGGGGAAGAAGGTGAACATGTAGGGTATGTTCTTCATATGGGTAAGGAGATGAGTTTATGTAGGTTTTGATGTGGTCAGTGAAAGGATCCATTAGAAAAAAATAGTTGCAGTGCTGGTTTTGAGGAGACTGAATGGGCAGTGGGAAGACCAGCATCTGACGACAAAGGGGTTTCCATTGCAGAAGGAATTTAGGAACCCCATCCTTGCCTTGACCTTCATACAGCAATCAGTAACTAGAAATTGGTGGGATTATTGGTCCATATCTATCAGAAAGATTTATCTGAGTCACAAGGCTTTGCATATTTGTTTTCACTGCCAGTTTTCAATGTTCCAATATTTCTTACATGTTGTTACATTTCTTTTTGTAGTGAGAATGTGATTATTTTTTTCCATATGCAATTGTTTGAATTGTCAATTTTACTAAAATGTAGCACTCTTTAAAATCAGAAATGGAAAAATGTTATTGCTTCATAGTTAACTTTGATGTATATTAATGTTCTATCTTTCCCTAATAAAGCAGCGAAAGTTAACATTGTTCTTTTCAGCAGATATTTCTAGTCGTTTCAATGACTTATTTTGCCTAGCATTATTTTCTTATAGCCAGATAGTATAATATGAATTTACTTATGCAGCACAATTTTGTAGTGCATTGTTGAAGGTTTCAGACCATTCTGCATATTTTTCCTGTAGAAGGGAAATCACATGGTTCTCATATAGTGTTTATGACATGCATCAGCAAGCTACTAAAAAGCACAGAATTGAGATGCTGTACAACTTAATGTGTCCATTTACTATCATTTTAGTAGTTTTAAAGTGTTGATTTACAGTGCATTTGGAACCAGGTTAGATCTATAAACTTTTTCCTAGTCTGGAGTAATGAGTAGAGGGACTAAGTCACCTGGGAGGTACAAACTTGTTCAGGAGTGGGTGATTAAAGACTAAACAAACAAAACACCACCTTACTGTTTCTATAAAGTCCAAAGCTGTGATCAAGAAACAAAACAGTATTTGAAATATATTAATTTATAATTTTTCCTTGAGATGATACCCATTTAAAAGTCTTATTCTCTCTTCGCAACAGACAAGAAGATTGCCTATGATTAAATAAGCCCTCTGCCTAAAATCAGAGGATGTAGCTTGTAGCATCTTAAGTGATCCTGTCATCCATTCCCTGTTCTCAGCCCATGATCAGCTACACATAGATAACTAAGGATAAGAGGAACTGGTGCATGCAGCATCTGTTTTCCTCATGGCCTTGCTTCATTCAACCAAATAAGTTTTCATTTTGCTCATGCATTGAATATAAAATTTTTGTAAGACAAGGCAAAAAGTTTAAAATCTATCTTGGCCTGCTGCTTGTGTGACAGCTAAAGAGACATACTTGTTGATAGGCCATATTTTGGGATGCTTTTGGTGATTTTTTTAAAAATCAATTTTAGTTGTATTTAGGCATAGGGACTGATCAGGTATAGGTAGTATCACTCCAGGAAATTTTACAATAGAAACAGACATGGCACATGTGATGTAGTGCAGTACACTTCACATAGTGGAGGAATTGTAGAGCAGAAAAACAAGGAAATGGGAAATGAAAAGGGTAAAAGGAAAATAAGATGTGTACAAAAATAGAAGGGATAGGATTAAGTGAGTCCCAGATGGAGTTGCTGTGTGGGAAGTAGAATTTAAAATAAGATTGAAGCCAGTCAGAAAAAGATCAAATGGAATAAAAATGGGCTTAGAAAGCATTATTTTAAAACTATTCAGTGGACATTATACTAACCATCATTCTGTATAATTTAGATAAAGGTACAAATCCTCCACAACTTGCTCTATAAGAAAAAGTAACTCGTGTCATAGAAACATCTTAATATTGAGTGAAATGCATCACAAAGTTGTTCTTCAAAGCATTTATGTCTCACTACTTCTATGTATGTTCTGTTTACCCATAGTAGAAATACTTCTGTTTGGATTATGAAGTTTGTTTTGTGATTTCAGATAAATATATATTTATAAAGAAACATTTTTTTCAGGATAAAAAAGTACAAAAATATTAAAATACTAGAGAATAAATGGTTCTCACTTGATGAACTCTCAGGATGAAGTATCTGTATATAGGTACAAATGAATGAAAATTGTCTGTACTTCAACCCTGGTTTCTGTCAAGGTAAAGAGAAAATAATTTAGCCATCACTGAAAAGTATACAGCAGTCATAAACCACAAAATAGCTACATAATTTGGAAATTTTTTTTTTCAGGTCTGAAGTTATTACTCCTGGAGGTACAGAGATTTTTATTTGTTTTTGAAAATGTCTTTTTATTCTTTGAGTTTAAGGTTTGTATTCATCTTTTTGTAGTTGTAGTCTTACAGTGAACTTCAGGATTTGTGCATCAGAATTTTTAATCATGATTCAAAATGTTACACAATGAATGAATGATAAGCACATATTTAGATATGAGGAAGAGAATATACAAGCATTTCAGGAATTCTGTTTGAAATACGAGATGTGGTGAAACTGCAGTCCAGTGGTGTCTCCCGAGCAAAAATGGATAACTTGTATATAAACTTATTAATTCTTGTATAGCTACTGAATTGTGTATGGCAGCAAACATTTCCAAGACAGGGAGGAAAATAAGGAGATGTTGTAAACCTCTCAACACCTGTCCTTGTCATGACAAAAAGCCTGTACACCATGGCAAACAGGAACTGAAATTATCAAATAATTAAGAATTGAATGCTAAGGAATGTAAGAAGGAAGAGCAGATGGATTGTATGTGAAGCCAGTCATATTTGAAAACTGAAAGCAATTAAGGGAATATCTCAGAAATTGCCCAATACCAATATAGACAGAGAGCAATACTCTTGACAGTTTACATGGATATTAATGGAGAGAAGCAAAACAGTGCAGTGCAACCTTATTAAGCTTTTTCTTAGTAGGTTACTGCAATAAAGTTTCTGGTTTAGAAATCAGGATTCATACCTGGGTGGAATGGACAGCAGTTGGACAAAATCTTTAATTTTATGTGAATGTTGTGGTTTTAGTATCTTCTTTACAAAAAGACGTCAACAGATTAAGATAGAAAATTGTTCCTTAAACCAATGCAATTATTTTCTGTAAGTGAAACATCACCTGGAGAAAGAAGAATGCTGTCTAATGGCTGTACAGTCAGTCTGTTGTACTTTTTAGATTTTAGCACCTGTATACTGGTCACAGACCTATTCTGGTCTATCACAGCAGCTGAGCCTTACTCAAGTTAACAATCTGAGTCCAGTGCATCACCCTCCAGTGACAGCTACTCATATCCTCTTGTACTACACCTTGGCCCTTTGAGTAAAAATGTGCCAACTTTTGCTTCCTCTGTAATCTCTCTACTGTTCTTTCTTCCATGTGATTGCCATGGAACAAAATATCATGAATTCAATATGTATATACATACATTGTTTTCAAATTTCAGACTGGACTTTTTTATGCTGATGTGAATGCTATCCATGTGGGAGTATTTTTTCATTTGCTTCACTTATCATTTTGTCAATAATCTGCCTTTTTTACAGGAACCCTATTTGCTGTCTTACAGTATTATCCACAGACAACAAATAAAATTACTAGTATTAATGGCTTCCTGTGGTATTTGTCTCTTAGTTGGATTGTATTCTGCCTGGAAATGTGAGAATTCCAGCTGGAGTTTTTTCTTTTATGTGGCAAAGACATTCTTAATATTTTATTTAGATGTTGATTCTTTATACCAGGACAAAACCAAATGTATTCTGCAGTATTCTGCTTATCAAGAGGCACTAATTAAGTCTTTTCATTGTTTTAGTGGAAACAGCAGATATGAGAGGCCAGTTCTACTGTCTCAAATTTGGTTAAAGTTAGCCAAGAAGGTAACTTTAAGTGTTAAGAGTGAAAGATCAAAGATTACCAGACTTCTGTATCACCCAGAGTTGAGAAAAATGAACTAACAAAAAAATCCATCTTAAAACGATAAAATATATCGTTTTCTTAGGAAATCAAGCTAAAAAAAAAAAAGTCAATTCATTTATTTAAGTTACTGTTCATTTCTAGAGACTTTTAAAATGTAATTTTGCTCAATGTGAAGTGTATTCTGCTCCACAGTTCTCTGAGTTTTATGAAGAGGCGACAATGAACCATCGAAGTGATTGGTGTGACTTTTAGTTGCCATTACTGATGATCTACTGGTCATAAATATCTGATATTGGGGGAGGGATGAGAAAAAAATACTGTCAATTCAAAGAGTGACTCTTTTCAGAAAACTCTGTAAGCTCTGTTACCCACAAAACAGCTTCATGGTCACAGTAGTCTGCAGTAAATAGCTGGCTGTGAAGGATCTTGCTTATCATTTAGGGCCACGTTTTCTCTTGTGGCCCTGATCTGATCTGATCTGATCCAGGTAATGTTCTAAATGCCATTTCTTTAACAGCATCTTTCAGGGAAACTATGTTCTGCCACAGGTCAGAGTGGTGTGGTAGAAAAAGGCAAGGGGGATTTTAGTCATTGCAATAGTGTCCAGTGTCAGAATATTAAACAGATGCATCCTGTTTATATTCTATGAGATAATTTTTCATTTTCTCCATATTTCTCTTTTTATTCACCATGGCAAGGCAAGTGGATAAAAAATACAGGGTCTGCTGTGCATGACCTTGGTCCATAATCTCATGTTTGTCTTCTGTCATAAATTCATTAAAATTGTTTGTATGAATTGCCAACTGGAATTTCAGGTGACTCCAACCACTGCTGCACCTAGAAAGTCACACAAACAGAACAGAAGCTTTGATACAATGAAATGACATTTCAATAACTTTGGGGCAGTGTAAAGAGATACTGAAAGTTTTTGGTGGAAATGCAGAGATCTCTGAGGGTCTCCATAAAGCAAGGGAGTTACAGAGATTTTTAGGACAGTATCATTTTATGCCCAAGAACACTGAGTAAAGGCTGCCATTAGGGGCTATGACTATATGATTTGTTGACTTTTCTGTTAGTTTTAAAAGTAAAGATGTTTCAAACTAATATTTAAAAGTTGGTCTGTGTGGTATTCCATAATGAACCAATGGTTACTGTACTGAGATAAATGCAGAAGTTGAAACATGTAGGAGATTTTTGTTGATTTGGAACAAATAGGGGAAAAAAAAGAGCAACTTCCAAGTCTTACTTAAAATTCTACAGGAGCAGATATTACTTTGGGATACATGTAAATTATTGGCTAAAATTCTGTCACAGAGTTCATGGGAAAGTAGAAAATTTAGGCATTTTCAAGTTAACGTCATATTAAACATTTTACACAGAAAATTGTCTGGTCCATTGGTTTCTGTTATTTGTCAGAGAGTATAAGCGTATACATTTTAGGCACACCATGTTACAGTTGTATTTCTCCAAAGATAATTTTTACTTAAAAAACCCAAAGGAAAATAAGTAACTCACTGAAAATTAACTGTTCTGGAGCATGCAAAAACAGACACTGATACAGACATTTACAGAAATGGGTCTTGCTTTCATTTCATATTTCTAAGCCACCTGCTAAAGGCTGCAAGTGTAGTGAGAACTTTTTCAATTATGAATTTGGACTGAGACTCTTATTGTTATTATATTCATACATAGAAGATGCTGCTAGAAATAGAGAGATGTTTTCAGTTTTTTTTCTGTTGGGTTTTTTAAATGAGGCGTTTGATTGTTTGCAAAACTGCTAGAGTTGATTTTTTTTTACTGCATTACTTCTGCAGCCTCTTGAAGTGAGTGACTGTATATAGCTTTTTCATATGCAGTATAAAAGGCAAATGAAAATATGGGAAATAAGATGTGAGCTGAACTTAAGGTAGCAAGTTTGTTTAAAAACAAAACAAAACAAAACCCAACTACTTTCATGTCTTTACAATTTACCAAGGGTTTTTGCTCTTTTTGTGTTTCAACAGACGTGGAAGCACCAAAAGCTCGGAGATAGAGCTTATAATTCTGAAAGGAATGCACTGGTTTCAGCTCTTGCATCTTTCAATGTCTTTTCTATTTCAAAGTGTTTCTGTCTGAGTTTGCTTTTCAGACTTTCAAACTGCAAACCCAGCAAACTGGAGGTGGCATTGCTGGGGCTGAGGATGGGGATAATGGTCTCTGAGTCTTTTACTTTCCTTTTAGGAGGCATAACTCAGTAACCAGATCCTTCCCTTCCTCCTAGAGGTGAGAATACCCAAAACACTCTGAGGAGTTTGAATCTGTAATGCTTTAATAGAGAATAAACTGTGATATGAAAATGTTTTACATAGAGTAAATTTGGAGTGAGGCAAACCTGTTTAGAAGCCATTGCATTTTTACCTGTGCCTGCCCTCCTACAGTCTCTGTAGGACTGAGGCATTTTGCTCTCAGACCAGGCAGTAATTTTCAATACCTCAGAGCTAAGGCATCTCTTTCCAGGTCCTTCAGAAATTTTTATTTTCTTCCCTCAGCTCTGATGTCCCTCTCATGGCTCCTTTCTGTAGAGTACTCTCTCCAGCTTTGCCACCATCTATCCCTGCTTTCTTGGGCTCTCCAGCTTTTCCCTCTTCTGCATGATCTCCTAGTTCCAGGTAAAGGGAGAAAATCCTGCTTCCTCCACGGGGCTTTCACCTTCTTGTAGCCTCCATGCTTTCAGCCTCTCACTTTCACCCAAACAACAGAGAAGCATAATGCTGGAAGCAAACAAAAACTTGGCCTCACTTCTTGTGGGGACAAAGAGTGAACATCCCATCAGCTTGGGAGAATGACAAGTAGAGAGACAAAGGATTGCCTCTTCCTGTGTGAAGCCCTGGTACACTCAACATTCGCCACTAGCCAGCTCTCTAGTAAAAGATTTTCCCTGAAATTTTGAGCTGCAAAATAAGGAAAAGAGGGAAACCCTATGTAAAACATGAAAATACTGATAGGTGATTGCTATAAGAAATCCCTTTTCCTTTATGTCTTAATAACCTTCAAGTTTATTTTGTATGTAAATAAGGAAAAAATATGCCAAGTTCTGGACAAGTGATTGGTTTGAAATCACTTGTTGTTTCCTTTCTCAAACTTTAATAAAAATTTATTTTACTTACAAAAGGATAGAACACAATCAAAGTATTGGAAACTGATTGCTGCAAATTGTTGCCATCTTAAAAGAGGAAAAAACCCACATGCCTTTTCATTTTGCTTGCAGTGTTTAAGATTCAAATGAATTAGAAGATTTTACTTTTCAAGATACAGCATTGCAGTGTCTCAGGAATTGTAGAAATTAACTGCATAGATCAAGAATTAATGTCTCCTTGTTGTGTCTAGCAAGTTCATGGCAGTCTAAGTTAGTTTAGAAATAAGAATGTACCACTATGAAAAACCTGTGTATGGTGGTTCCTGTTTGTGTGTTTTGCTATTTTTCTTTTTATATGTGTACTAACTATTACTTAGGTAGTAAGTAATATCAAAGGTAGAAGGTAATATCAAAGAAAGAGGGAGAACGTGAAAATATTTATAAAAGAAAGGTCACATTTGTCTAGGTTTCATTTTCTAAAGCAACTCCCAAAAAATATTCATGCAACTTTATACATTTTAATAGCAGATATTGAGAAAGAAATTAGCTTTTTTTCATCTTGATTGATTGTCTCTTATACATCTCTGGTCTCATCCCAGTTTCTTCTTACAGTTTCTCATTGCAGTTGACTATTTTTGGAATGGACTGAGGAAGTCCTTTTATTTTTATGGATTTCTTAGTATCTCAGTTTTGTCTGCTTTACATAAAGATAAAGAAGCATTTTAAAAGTTCAGAAAAATCACTAAATTAAAGTAAGTAAATAATGCTATAGAAGAAATAGGGAAAATGTTAGGAGTTTTAAATAGTTGTTTTTACAGAGAGGAAAGTGGTGGTGAAAAGTTGTGAAATGATTTTCTTCTGCAGTGACAAAAACTGATATTGAGCATATAATGAATGCTTTCTTTTTAAGATTCTGGTCTGGAACTCTGAGCCTTGGATGTTTAGTAAAACGAGTTAAACAGATGCCAAGGAATCATGAAACATGACCACATATAGAACTCAAACATTTCTAGGTCAAAACACAAACTATATCTTCAGAAATGAAATGTCATGTATTAAGAGTCCTTTGCAATCCCTTTAAAGGCTGTAGGCCTTCAAAGGACTTGTATCCTTGGATACTTTCCACTTCCTTTTCATTTGCTGTGTGCTGTTCTTCTGAGCACCTCAAAGCACCTTATAAATAATGAATTAAGCTTTACAGAAAGTTCTATCTTGTTAGACAGTATTGTAGCCCATTTGCCAGAAGCAGAGTGAAACAGAGACAGAGAACGCTGGAGCTGCTGCTTAAGAGGAAGAAAGAGAAAGGAAAAATTAGAAATAGAACCATGACCACATGACAGCAGCTGACTTTCTTTAACTGTATCTTGCCAATCAAATAAGTAGCATTAACTCCTCTTCCTCCCAAAAAAAACACTTGGCAATAACAATTGCTCTTTACACATTCAAACCCCAACCTACATTTTAATCTCTATGTGTATGTGGAAAATAATATTTGAACATTCTTTTAAATTCTTAAATGCTCTCCTTGTCTGTGATGTTCATATAGATCATTAGCTTCTAAAACCTATGTGTTTGTGTGTATCAGTTATGTGCATGGGAGAAAATAAATATTTTATTTATTCCTTTTATGTTCCTAATCTTACTCTACTGAATAGAGAGCTGAAGATGTACCATATGTTTGGGTGAAAACAGTTGATCTGACTATTTTTAAAAAAATTAAATCCCACAACTTTTCTTTTGAATGTTTTATGAACTGGAAGGTGACTTGTGTTTGAATGTTAAAGATTTTTTAAATAACTGACTCTTTATTTCAGTTTCTTTCCCCTTAATACCATGGGGAGTCACTAACTGCTATTTAATTATGAAAATATTTAAAATGTTTTTGGATATTTCTGTGATTTCATTATGGATACAATAATGCAATTATTCATAAATGATGACAAATTTCTCTTGTTCCTATTTTTGATTAAATAATCCTCCTTAGTGTTTTGTTTTGGCTTTATTGTTTGTTTGTTTGTTTGTTTGTGTTTGTTTTTGTTTTCATGTTGGAGGGACTTATCTAAAACAGTTGGGTTTTTTTGTCGAAGTTATTGTAAGAGTCCTTGAAAAAGGACTCTTGAAAACAAATCAGTGTGAGGAGCTCTGCCCATTCAATGAGTTAGGCTCTAGATTTTTCTGAAATAGCAGATTCTCATCATTCAGGCACCATCTTTTTTACTCTGTTCTGAGACTTTGGCATTGCAAAAGTAGTGCTGGGCAGCACTTTTAAAGTGTTTTATTTGCATTTCAATCAAAACCAATGTTCTTTCTCCTGACTATTAGCTATTTCTTCTAATGTAAAAGTGGGAACAAGATAACATTTATATTCATCACAGTGCATTGTTCAAGAGACAAAATCTGAGAGTAGATACAAACACTGATCCACTCCATGGTTCTCTTGACATTCAGTGCTCCTAAGCCCTGCTTTTGTTTCTTTATGTGCACACTTATAACATGCGCTTTTCCTCAGAGTCCCACTTGGAATTCAGCTTTGTGTTTGTCTGTGTGGACACTCAGCAAAGAGCTAAATCCTCAGTGCTCAGCTGTGAGTGAGTTGTGTTTGTCATTACAATAGGAACCAACAAACCCTTTCCCATACCTTACTCTGGCATATTTGTGAGGGGCAATTAAATGAATGACCAGTCTCCAGTTAGTGTAGGGTCTGACCTGGCAATGAGTGAGTTTATGTCATTAAGTTTCAAAACTGAAGGCCTAGGCCTGAGTGGGGGGGTATTTTTTTAATCCCTCTGTTCATAGGATGTGCAAACCACCCAGAAATAGTTCATAATGGTATCAAAAACCCCTTTAAAATTATAAGATCCTGTTTTCATACTGAGTATCTTAGTATTAATAATTACTACTTTGACCAGATGAAATGGGGCTGATTTCTATTAGAAAGATCTTGATCTTCCTTTTCTATTTTCCTTTTCTATCATAACAGGTCAAAATATATGTCTTTGACTTATCATGGTGCAGGATTGCAAACTACCATTTCTGGGCTTCAGGGCAATGTAAATTTTTGAAGTAGAGGGAAAAGTGAGTGTTTTTCCGGCAGTCTAGCCTTTATGGTCACTCTTTTGTTTGTTTTATAATTTTATAAATTATTGCCTGTCTGAGTTATTTACATTCTAGTTATTGGTTAAGAAAATTCTGAAAGACTTTAGGTAAAGCAGCAAAGTATATGTAATAAAATTAATTTTAATATTTGGCAGTGATTTATAAATTGATACTAGGAACACATAGTTCTTAAAGTGGTATCTGTATGCAGTGAATTGACAAAAAAAAATCAATTTTGTTTGTTTCCTGCATTGTCTTACCCATGCTAACAGTCTTTAAAAATTTGGGTGTATTTCCTCTCTGCATTACCTAAAGCAAGAAAGAAGATGCTAATATTTTCTCTTCTTCTCCTACTACTTGTATTATTCAAATGCCCTCTGTCTCCCATTTGTATTAGGATTTTTACTAAATTACTATTTTTTTCTCCAAATTTGACTGCATCAAAGGATTTATATGATATTTTTCCAAAGAAATAATATTTCTTTTTGTGTGAATGGGCATATATTTGTTTTGTTCTGGGGGTCAGACAAGACATTTTACTCATCACTTTTGTCAGTTCTACAGAGTCTGTGAAACATAACAAGGTGAAGATCTATTAAATTTCTGTCTGGAATTATTTTTATGAAAATATCTGACTTTCAACCCTAACATTTTCCAACTGGAAAACAAAAATTACTGATGGCACACATGTTTGCAAAATGTTAAGAAGGGAAGAGCATGGGGGTTGTGCCAACTAGGAGAACATGTGGAATTTCACTTTCGCCTAGTCCAATTTGCTCTTAGAGGAATCTGGTAATTGATCAGACAATTAGCATTGGTTAAAATGCTCATTCTCTATTGTGAATTGAATATATTGGCCTGTTGAAAAGCTGTTGTTCCCTCTGAATATTCATTCTCTAGAGTCTATTTGTGTTTAGACTACAATCTATAACAGATTTTCTATCTCTTTTGTGTAAGAGATTAATGAGTTATTGGATCATGTGCAATGTAAGAAAGGCTGTTGTCTTTACACTCTTGGTCAAGCCCATAGCAAACTGTCTAGAGCTAAATTTTCAGAAGTTGTCTGGAAACTTTTGTCATGTTTTGGTCATTTCATCACTGTTTTTAGTCCCTTACTTTAGTCCCTTATTTTTTTCTTTAAGATATAAAGTAATGATTCCAGAAAGCAGGTTCTATTTGTTATACTTGTATGTATATCTAAATTATTTTTATGACTCTGCTTCTAAAACATGTTTTAGAATTGTTTTGATGTATTTTTTTTTCTTTGAAAGAAGCATAGAATTTTATGAGCACATATATTTTTATTATCAATTTTAAATTGGTGCAAGAATAAGATATTTATTCCCTTTCCATACTGCGTGAAGCACTGTTAGACAGAAATGTACCTATATTCATGCAAATTTTAACTGGTTTTGACCTAGAAAAAAATACATGCTCAGCAAGTTCTGATTTTTGAAATTTAATGTCGTAAAATCCAAAACAGTTTTCTGCTTCCCATAAGTCAAAATATTCCTAATTGTGTCTTAACTTCAACTGTCAATTTCCTATTCCTGGAAGAAAAGAAAAAAAACTTTTAGGGAAGCTATTTGTGAAATGATTAAAAAGAAATTGTTATTATCATCTGTTCATTATATATTTCCTTCTCAGGACCTTTGGATTGTTTTTCACATACACATTTTTGCTATGCTTTTGGTAGTACTTTAACAGGAGAAAAACATTCCCCTCTGTTATTTAACATACATACTAATTGCTCAATAGGGTTACCACTTGCCAGGGAAGAGCAGAGCCATGGTCCTCCCCTGTAACTGCCTTGAAGTGTGAATTATTTTCATTTTGCACATCAATATAAGAAAATAGCCTTTTTTCTCTGCTGTGACAGAGAAAGATCTTGTTGGATTGCAATTAGCCTGGGCTGATGCAGAATATTTACAGACAAGTGTCGCCTTTCCCTCCTTTTCCCTTTCAAAACAGAAGTAATTCATGTCAGTAGAAGGACAGTGTGCCTCAGGCCTACAGAAGGAAAAATTTGAAATGTTACTTAAAATATACAGCTGTCTCTATATTACTATTATTCAGCCATGAATCCTGAATTTAATTTGCTTAATATTATTATAGTCTAAATTTCCTTTAGCATACATATTGCCAAACAACATAGGGGATAGTCCTCTGCTTCCCTTGTGAGAACAAAATTTAGCCAAGCCTTTGATTTGGACATCTTCTGGTAACTTTGGAGAGTTCCACATTCTCCCTTGGGGTCATTCGAGGTAAAAATTCAGTCAGTGCAGAAAAGAAATTGAATTCATCTTTCATTTCTAATTTACGTTTCCCATAATACCTTGAGGCTTTATTCACTTCTTAATCTTCTGGCTCCTCCTCTTAGAATATTTTATTTTAGAAACTGGGCTGGCATTCTCCTGCACATACTAGAAACTGGGGTATGCTCATGGTTTGGGCTGCTTCAAGGGCAGCTGAAATATTCTAGTTCTCTATCTGAGATACCCACAGTGTAAGGAAAACCCCTGAGTGACATGAAAACCACCGAAGCTTTGCTCAGCTTATTTAAGACAGGTGAAAAAGTGCGTGGCAGGAACACCACAGTGTGCTGGTGGCTCCTAATTAGCACTCTTGCAGTGAGACCACAGTACATCAACTAGACAGGCTTGGTGAGTGGCCAAAAGCTCACTGTAGCTTATTTTTCCTCATTCACCTTCCAGAACTATACATTCACCTGAGTTCCTCCTTTTTTTTTTTTTTTTCCTTAGATTTATTAATGAGAGCCTGTTTAAAGTCCTGCAACCCCGAGCCATAATTTCTCCCTATGTCACTGGTGGTTAGACCCTGTCATCAGGCGTTTTAGCCTGACTTCACATCACGATTTGCTGTCTGGGAAGAGCACTTCTCAAACAGTAGGATTAATGCTTGATTGGTCTCTCGTCCATCTGAGAGCCTTAAAGACAGAAATAAACCAGAAGAAATCAGGTAGAAATTGTGTGGTTTTGTTTGCGGTTTTGTGTTTATCATATTCCACATTGTGTTTTTCATGTATGTTTTCCCACACACCTTCACAGGTGGGCACAAGTATGGGTCAGAATTTCTGCATCTGCAGGAAAGCCTCTCAAACTCATTGCATTGTCCTCAGTTTTAGTGGGAGAACCTGATTACCTGAACCTCCCAACCAGTCAGGAGGTGCCATCTCTTAGGGAGGAGCTGTCATTCAGTGGATTATTTTACTTCCATGTCACGAATGCTTTGTTTCACTCTTGTCCTCCTTTGGTTAAAAAGGTAATCTTGCCCAGAATCTATCTCCCAGAGGCTGGTCATTCCACAGGGGGTCATTCCACATGAATTCGTTATTTGCCTCATTTAATAAACCATGTTTTGCGGATAATTTTTTCTTTCCTTTTTCTTTTTCAATCAATAAGCAGCTGTTGGGAGAACACCTAATCTAGAGCCTTCAGTAGTTACTGCTTATCAAGTACAAGCATTCTGGCTGTGTGAAAGATTCACCTCTGAGTCCTTGTCTCAGAAGGAACCTCAAACTCTTTTATTCCTTAAATTACCATAATTGTGTGTCTTGCAGTTGCAGTATTTTCATGCTAATGTTGTAATTTTCTCCTTTCTTTTTTTTGGTTGGTTTGCTGAATTGGTTTCAATGCCCTTTGAAGTGTTTCTTGTTAAATAACCTGGGAGTGGTTTTGTTGTGATTTTTTTTCCTTATTTGATTGTTGTTTTTTTTTTTCTCTCCAGGTGTTAATATCAGATAACAGCTGAACCAGATGTGGTGATAAATCTTTGTTTTGGTGTCACACTCAATGGATTTTTACAGGAAGCCTGGGGTTTAAATTATTCTTAAGTGATAAAAATCTGAAGGAAAAACTTTCCAGTTTATAAGATTTGAGATAAGCTTATTTTTACTTAACCTCCAAAATTAACACATGTATACCTTTCAGTTTAATTACCTTTTTTTGAGTTAATTTATTTGGATGAATTTACTGAAATTGTGTAAGGTTTAGCCTCTTGTTTGAATATTTACCTAATAAAAAATAAGTAATGATGTCAAATTATTCTGTGTTTAAAAAAAAATGCTGTGCTGTTTAAAGACTTGGCCCAGGTACAGCAGAAATATTTTCTTTTACTATCCAACTGCTTAGAGGGATTATTTAATTCAAATTTACCAGTGCTGAAATCTCTCATAATAATTCATTACATAATAGGATTACCTTAAAAGAGAGCTAGATGGCACAGTTGGTCAATGTAGTATGATACATTTTTGGAGGGTTAGGCTTAAATCTGACCCTGGGACACAAATGCATCATGTTTGCTGGTCTGAATAGAAGCCCAAGTAGATGTTTGTTTATGTTGCATACAATCTGGCATAACTTCATGCAGCTGGCAGACTGCTCAGTAAAGACCTGAGAATCAACGAGCAGTTTTGGACAGAGGAACGTTGGCACAGCTGTTTAGAGAACCTGATTTAGCACATCTGAACTGCTCTTGGCTTTAGCCAATGGAGGTAGTTTATCATTTCCCTGGCTGCTAACATTTATAAAATTCACATAATAATTTAGTAGAAAATGAAGAACAACAGTGCCACTGGAACTCATCTATATCTTCTGTGTCTAGTTGTTATTCCTAATTATAATTGGGAGAGAAAAACTGGCTTAAATAAAATTTTGCCATAAAACCCTGTGTTGCAGAATTCAGGTAGCTTATGTGTTTCTCAAAATTAGGAAATATTAAAGAATAAACCTCCAATAACAAAAATAATTTCTGAGTTTTTAGGACATAAGCTATAATTATAATAATCAGTTGGGAAAATCTGTGTCACTTTGTGCTGGATATAGTCTAATTATATTTTATCTGTTAGTAGCTCATTTGTTCCTGAATTAAGTTGTATGTATATTAAAATAAGGCACATTATCTAGGATAAAAATACCACATAAGTAAAAAGAATAGTTGTGAGAAATAATAAAAATGTCAACTTTTCTTCTGTTGAAATTCAAAATGTTCTCATTTTTCCCTATTGCCATACAAATAAAAAGTTTGCATTGTAGCAGATCTCTCACAACAAGCTTTATTCTGACACTGTGCTATATATTCTATAGGCTGATGTGGGAACACTTTTCCAGTACATGAAGATTTCATGTCAAATTGTTTGAAAAATTTTATTTGTTTGTGCTATGTAAGTAAAAATTTCTTACCCTTTCTTCCTAATACAAAGGTTGTATTATTGTTTCCTAGAAGAAAAAATTCTAGTGGAGGAAATGCTCTAAATGAGGTGACACTTAGTCTGTTGCTCTTCCTCAAGCACAATAAATATATATATTTGTGTACTAAGACAGGCTCTAAGTTTCTAGTTTTTGCATTTAGAGTCTTAGGAGTCATATATGCTGTTTTACTCCTTATCTCCATTCTCTTTATCAATTTTATTTGAAAATGGCAAAGTGATGATAGATCTGATGTGCTACAAAAGGAAAAGTTCTGATAACTTATTTCCTAAATACTGAGAAATTGAGCTTTCTCTGTATCTTCAATTTGTGTTGCTTCCATATGTTCGTTTTCATAGGAGTGTATCATTAATAAGTTTACTATTTTCACCATGGACATCTTTGTGTGAGCTAAGACAGCAGGTTTTTATAAAACTTTTGAGGCAAAATTATTTTACTTGTAACATGTAGGTGAGATGATAGACCTTTCTCTCTATCTTAAAAAGAAAAATAAAATAAATAGAAATGTTTAAATACAGTGCATTATGATGGATATGTCACATGTATGCTATATGCATTGGGAAAATCAAAGATTGCAGCTTTATAAAAATTTGAAATTTCAGGTGATAAGATCTAGAGTGCCATTGACATTCACATATTACACCACAATTTCAACAACTCTTAAACTGAATGTGTGGTGCATTTCACAAATCAAATACTATTAGATATGAAAGGTGACAGAGAGTCTTTGCTGTTGAGAAAATGTCAGATATCTGTGAGTAAAAATCCAGAATGTCATACATTATATCTGACCATACTTTTACTCTCTAACCTAATAAAGTGTATTTTGTAGTGGCCCTAATTGCTATGAATACAGAACTTGCTATCTGTGTGTGAGTTTCATTCAAATTTACTGATAGCCATGGAAATCTTGAAATTATCTAATATTGTTAAAGTAAATCTATAAAGCAGCATGTTGTCTGAGAAGAACAAAAAGAAGTAATTTGAAATTAGTCAATTTTAGAAAAGGAATACTATAAAACTCGGCAGATTGAGTTGTTCCTTGTTACATGAATAGTTCCTTATTCTTGAATAATATTTCCTATAATGTTTTGGACATCTTATTAGGGTTTTGTTTTATGATTTAAGAGAAATGCAAGTGGATAAAATCACTCATTCACAACTGTTCTTCATCAAAACCAGACTGGAAAGAGTTTCCTGTATCGTTTTGTGTTATCAATATCTGTGTTGAGTGTTAGCATTATCTGTACAGAAAAACATGTGTCTGATTTCTTGTTTTACTGACCCTTTGAGAACATTTGAAAGATGGTTAAAAAATATTTTTCTTTACCTTTTTCTTTAGAGTACTGCCAGCATGCGATTTCCTTTCCTGTTGGGTGCTCTTGACCACTGCTTAATTGAAAACATAAAAGTAAAATCTTTAGGTGGGACATCATGGAAAACGTTACCTATAAGTCACAAACCTCAAAATCATAGAGCACTGTTGATGTTCTAAATTTTAACCAAGAGAAATCTCAAATTGCAGTTTGGATAACAACTTGCTTGTTACTTTAGGCTGTACCAGAAAGCAGTGACGTATAACCAGGTCTGTATTGTTTTCTTTACCTGAATGTCTCCTGTTCTGGGCAGCGACACAGCTTTTGGTAGCCATAGAAAGCCAATGTTTTTTTTGCATGGAAGTGCTCCTGGGGTGTCTGAAAAAGTACAAACACATGTAGAAAAGGTCATCCTCAGAATTCCATGTACTTGAACTCGGAAGAAAACTAGAGAAACAGAAAAAATTGCAATACTTCCCCCTTCATATTAATGTATGAAAATCTATGAACATGTAGACTTTATGACTTATAGCAATCATACTTTTATGTATCTTTGAGCTTTTGCTGGAATACATGTTTATTTATTATTCCCCAAGTGTCTTTGCTTCATGTGCACCACTGAAGTGCCTGTGAATGTATATGGAGCCACGAAACATAGGAAACAATTCTGCTTTGGTGGTTTGGAGTTGGGTTAGTTGGTTGGGTTTTTTTCATTCATTAAAAAATATTTTTAATGTTTTAGTTGTTGTATACTGTTATCTGGGAGATCCAGTCATGAATCCTGTTATGACAGATTATGACTGTGTTCTATTGACTCTCTACAGTTTATAATGCATAAGCAGTGTACAATAACAATGATTATAAAAAGCTCAAATACCAGGCTGTTTGCAGTAACAGCAGTTGTGCAGATTTTTAGAAAATGTAGTCCATAATTATTGCAAATTTATTTTTGCTGGTTCTAAATTTTGAACCCTTTTTATATTTTTGCAAAATAACCCATAGTGATTAACTGATCAGTGTCTTGGTAGGAAGCAACTGCATTGGGAACATGAGGAAATAAGGATAAGGCATTGATCAGAGCCTGTAGAAATGTCTGTGAAGCATCTTCATGTGGCCGAGAGCAGTTACTGCACTAGAAAATGCTTATAGAGAGACCATGGCAGTCCCCCATTCCATTAAGCCTAAGGGAGTGTCAGGGTTTTCCATATGGCTCTCCATGTGTACCACTTTTATAAAACACACTCTTCTCACTCCATTTTTTGCCCTTCTTGTTTTTCTGTCTCGCCCTGCCACCTCCGGTCTTTTCTTCCTTCCTCCCTTTCAAAGAGAAATCTTCATTTCAGCTAGGGATGCTTTTCTCCCTTCTGTTTCTGCCTGCCCATAGACATTAATAAGGCTCCTTCTTAGTCTTACAGCAATCAGGCAGCAGAAGCACTCAGCACTAAAAGACAGGCAAGTCTCAGTAGCTGCCTCCAATTTTTTTCTTTTTTCTTTCTCTGCAGCCATTGCCACCTGCCTTCACCTCTGCAGGAATCTGTGGATGTGCTGATACTCACCCAATGGAATGGACTAAGAAGGAGGAAACAGCAGCATATGGATCAGTTCCCTAAAGTACTAAACAGATTTAAAAATTAGTATATTTTAGGACATTTTATGAAACTAATGAAACATCTCAAATGTACATTAGTATTCTGCTTCTGTTCAGTGCAGCTAAAATATCTGGAGAAAGTGATATAAACAAGAAGGCTGACCACTTTTTATGTTAAATACAGAATAGTGGAATAATGAATAAAGTGCTACCCTACATATTTTAAATGAAAATACAATATAAATTCTAATTCGTATGGGAACAAATTCTCAGACTGAGAGAAGACGAAAATATTTAATTTTCTATGTAGAAATGACTACATAATATTCCAGAGAAAAAGTGAATAAGTAGAGTTTGCTTTTATTGCAAAGACAAGGTTTTGGTACTGTATGCTGTGCAGGAAAATCAAATAAGACATTCTGTCAGGAAGACAAAAAATAAATAGCATTAGTTCTCTAGGCTGATTCTGAGCTATCAAAAATACGTCCAGTCTAACATAGATGGCATTTAGTTATAGCAAAGATGAATATTTATTAATGCTCTTCAGAGACTGAAAGGATGGGTTTTGTTTTACTAGACACTTGAAGACATGATATTCAAAATGTTTCCTTTGTTTGGCATCAAAAAGTATTACGATCATTTTGGCAAACAGCATACAAACAAAGCTATCAGGCAATGCACTGTACTGACAGGTTTGAGTTCGAAGATTAGTGTTGAATGAACAAAACTTCAAGTAATTTGCAAGGTCTTTCAGCCAAATGTAGGACAGATGTTTTATAAACAGTGTAATACATAGCGTAATTCATGGCTTTAAAGATTTTCAATAAGGTCAAAGAAAAACCTATTTTGGGGTCAATTGGCAGGTGGCAAAGTAAAGTATAAATTAAATCTCAAAGCTGTTTTTCAGGACAAAAACCAGTGTGATTTCGATTTGGTAATGAATGGACAGTGTCAATGAGGCAGTTGAATTAAAAAGCAGCAACAATTGTGCATTTTCATAAGTAAGAGAGGGTTCAACTTTAATTGTTCCTTAGCAGTGCCTTTGTTGAATTTGTCCAGAGATGCCAGAATAGAAGAGAATTGTCCTTTATAAATGATATCCACAATGGCATGACCCATTTGTGAAAACATGGGGGAACACCTGTATAAAGGTACAAGAATATTTTATGTCCTGTTTTATAGGAATGATGTATCCTTAGAAGGATGATCCTGTTTGCATCTGCACCTGGAGAACCATTTGCTGTACAGTAACTCATATTTGACGCAGTTCTTCAGGTGCAGCAGAGGCAATGACTGAAGCAGATTTCTGTCAGAATTCAAGGTGTGAGAGTTTAGCAAGCAGTGCAGGTGATGCTGTGCTGACTGCACCAGCCTGGTTTAAGTGACTTTCTAGCAGAGAGAAGGCCTCAAAACACGCTCCAGTTGATAGTGCAGTGATAGCTCCCTTTATCCCACTTTGCCTCCCAAGGGTCAGCAAAGGATCTGAGCACCAGATAAACACACTGTCTGGACTCTTCCGTACAGAGCCATAGGGCTGAAGCAGGCCTGACTGGCACCAATATGGAAAACTAACTGGCTTTGCTAGCAAATGCAGAGGAGAGGTGTTATTTGAGCAATGTTAAAAGCAAAATTGACAAAACAGTGGGATAAAAACTCTTGAAAAATGCCAGCAGGGCATGAACAGGATGGAATATACAGGAGGAAGGAAAAAAAAATTGTTTCTTTAAGTCAGTGACTTGTACACCAGAGTCTCAGCATTCATTTAATGGGAAAGTAACTTTCCGTTTGATAAAAATGCAAAGAATAACTTGAAAGCATGAGCTGGCTTTGTGAGTGATGTACTTTGTTAGGCTTCAGCAGAAAAGCCTGAGAACTGCAACTTTTGTGTATTCTAATAACCCATTCATTTCCATGCTGCATTCATCTGGCTACCAAATGATGACACCTAAAAATGCTGGGCTCTAATTCAGCAGCAGCCAGAAGCAAAAGGATGGCTGATTATAATACAGAGGCAGAATACCTGCAGGGAGTGACAACTTTGTCGTCACAGAGGAGAAGACAGAAAATTTGGCAGCTGAAAAAAATGACTACTGATTGTTATTTCAGGAGAAACAAAGCTCAAAACTCTCAGTAGGATGAGGCTTGTCATTCTGTTCCAACAAACACACACGGAAACACATGAGCAAAAAAAGGTAACATCCCGGTACATAAGTCTGTAAGAACATAGTAATACAACTTTTAACATATATATATATATATATATATATCAATAAATAGATATAGATATAGATATGGATATAGATATAGATATAGATATAGATATAGATATAGATATAGATATAGATATAGATATAGATATAGATATAGATGATATAGATATAGATATAGATATAGATATAGATATAGATATAGATATAGATATAGATATAGATATAGATATAGATGATATAGATGATATAGATGATATAGATACAGATATAGATATAGATATAGATAGATATAGATATAGATTGATAGATATAAGTAGTACTGATTAAGGCTTCATCTTGGCATTCAGAGTCAGCAGATCTGGAACAGTTTTGTTTCATCCCCTGCCTCATGTTTAATATTAAGTAAAATTTCTTATGGAAACTACTTTACCATGTCACCCTTTATAATACTCCCTGTTTACAAGATATTAGAACAGCTACTAAGAGCTACTCTCATGTGTCCATGATCCCAAACTGCAGTTATCTATGTCTATGGATTGTTTCTTTAGATGTGCACTTGCAGAGCCAGTGCAGAATACAGAGTGAGATGGGCAGGTGGTTGAATGATTAATCTCTAAACTTATTGCAAAATCATATGGCTTCACACTTTGATCTTCTTGATTGTTAGGAACTGATTATTAAAAGATGCCTCTGCCTGAATTAAGGTGCAAATGAGACCATATGCCAAAGTCAATAGTAGAGATTTTATTGAGCAGTAAATGAGAGAGAGAGAGATTAAGTAGAAAGAGAGTCACCACCACATGGGTCCCCTGGTGCCTCTCTGGCTCTTTTTCTTCTGGTCTTCTTGGTGCTTGTGGTCTCCAAGGGGTGTTCTGGAGGTACCACTTTTATTCAGGCCTTTCATACATATCCTGTGCTTGTCACAAGTTCCCTCAGTGGAATTCTGTCCAGTGTGCTCATTCCAAACCTTCACTTTCATTTAGGCCTGGAATCAATACCTTAACATTTGTGCCTGTTGTGGTGGCTTAACTTATGGGAACTTCCTTCTTTGATGGTGTTCTTGGACGTTCTTTAAGTCCTGAGAAAGTTTTAATAATCTGTCTCTGGATGTAGCAATCTTTAGAGGCATCAAAGAGGAACCAGACAATTTATAATATTCAGTATTTACTTTCCTGCTAGAATCTTTATTGATCTTCAATTATTGTTATATTTAATAATATTTGTTTTAGGCTGTGGCTTCCAAGATCATTTATTGTTATATTTTCTCTCCTTCTATTTCTGTTTGCAACTAGAATTATAAATCAGTGAGCAAGTGGCAGAATTGGGGATCTGATGTTTTAGCCTCTCAGTTTGAGTTTGTAAGACTTCTAGAATGATTTGCTGTCATTAATTGCTGCTGTTCAATTTAAAGTGTTGTTAAATGAGCAAAATTCCCCTGTTTTAATAACATCCTTCAGCAACATGTTTTATCTGGGGAAAAAACCCAACAAACCAACAAAACCCCCCCACCCTTGATTATAACTTTGAAACTGATTTTCTTTCTCACGGTATGCAGTTCTGAATTGTAAATCAGAGAGAACAGAAACTCCCAGTCTTCTCACTTTGTTCTAGTCAATATTAATGCTTGTTTTTATTATGCATTCATGTATTTTTCCTTTCTTGGAGGGAATGAAGTGCATTGCTGTATATTTTAAGGAGTCTTTTGTGTCTTTTCATATTCCTCTCACTTCTCTTTGACTTCCTGTGCTTTTTCTTCTCTCATCCCTGTTAATACTCAAAGCTTTTGGTTGTGAGTAGGGCAACTTGATATTTCTGTCATAGGGATTAACATATGGTTTTACATTAGGCTATAACAACTATTATTTTCTTTATTTAGAAGCTCACCTGAAGACAAATTGATTAGATTCAGCCTGAAGCCAGTCCTTTTCCAAATATTTTAAGAAATGTCTATTTTTTTCTGGATGTTTTAGTACAAACATAAAATTATAGGTGAAAAGAGCATAAGATGACTCTCACAAAGTCCATCAAATATTAGGACTAATTGTAGTAATCCACAATCTAATTACATGGTTCCATACTTGTTCCTTCTGGGTTTAGCTGTAATATATTTTAAATTATTTTTAACAAAAAGAAATTTCTTCAAAGAAAGGCCTGCTCTCCTGAATGTTTGGGACAACCTTTGGGTAATTAAAGATTATTTTCTGTGCTAAGGCCAAAGTAAGACTAAGATTCATGTGAGTATCCTAGCCACAGGACTTCCATAAAGTGAGGGGCAGAAAACGGAACAGGAAAGAGATGCGGGTTACAAAAGGATGTCACCTGAATATTACTTCATTACTTGCTATAAAACTTGAATTTTTTTTGAAATAAAATTAAACCACTTATTCTAACCCTTCCCAGTGTTTTTCCTCAGTTGAAAAAGTTCGAATTTGGCATAAGTGCCAACTCATTTTTCTTCATTTTCAAAAAAAATTATAAATCAAAGTATGCTTTATCAGTCTATTCTAGGTTAATGTAAAGTGCCTAATGTGTGTGTATTCATGTGTAAGCATGTTTAAAAAAACAAGCTAGGAACATTTCAGAAGCTCAACACAACTTGTATGTTTTAGTATTAATTCCTGATGAACTTAAACAAATGTTCATGTAGAGATATAGGTGAGATACCTGCATATCCTTTTACTATGCCACACTCTTGTGTCAGATTTGTCACAGAAATTGTTAGGATCAGTCTGCAATATTTTCTTTATAACAAGAAAACAAATGAATGGTTTCGAGTACAGTTGAAAGAACAGGAGTGGTGTTGTGCTGCTTTATGATCTGTGCTCGGAGTGTGTGTAATACATTCTTGACCTCTCAAGGAAGGGTGTTTTTCTTTCAAATGCAGTTTCTTTTTTTATGAGTCTGCCTATCTGTGGGTCGAGGAGGACAGCGATGGAGCACTGTAATAAATTGACCAGCACACAATGTCACTGTCTCTGCAACTGAATCAGAGTTGTTCAACATATCCCTTGTGCTAAAATAGGTGAGGAGTGTATTTTGCTTCATGTGGGAGAAAGCTGTATTTCCACAGGGAAAACTTTGTTATAATTGTTCTTTTTCCAAGGGTATGTCATGATTTCAGTGAATATTAAAGCATGCAAAAAAAAACAACTTCATTGGCAAATTAGTTCTGTGTGTAGAACAGACTCCCAGCAAAACCAGTTTCTCTATATTTAGAGAAAATCAAAATACAAGATTATAAAGAGTTTTGCAAATAGAAATACAAGACAGTGGAATGATGATAATGACTGTTAAAGAAATAACTGACAGACTTCAGAGAGAAAAAGAGAGAGACACTACTGGTATCTACTGCTGCTGCCTTGGCATCTGTGGCTCATCAGCATATGAGTATTAATGTTCAGACACTGATTAGGTGTGTTTGCTTGTCCATCTGTGAGGTATATCAAATGATAATTTGGAAAAAACCCTCACAGTAGATTCTTGGATGTACAAGTTAAGAACTTGAAGGAGCTTTTGAATAAGAATTGGAGGAAAGAGTTATTCTCGTGAGTAAAATACAGCTATTGAAGTTGAAAAATCGTTTTCTTTTTTGTTATTCAGCAGAATTGGAAGATTTTTGTTTCTAATGTCAAATTACTTTAAGTGATGAAGTTAATTTCCTTTAGGTAAACTTAGAAAAATTAGTCAGATAAGCTTTTGTTATTTGCCTTCAGTGCAAAACATGATTAATCTAGGAAAGGCTGGTGGGGTGTTTAAGTGTGTGTGATGTCTTATTCTCCTTAAATACCCATGAAGTTGCAAGTGAGAATATTGATTGTGATATTGATCAGCTCAGTGATGGTGATGAGACATCATTATATTAATTATAAGGTCCTACATTTGCTGAATAGCTGCTTATTCCTCTCTCTATTTCTCTCCTTTTGCTTCTTTCTCCTAACTAGGCAGTGTAGATGACTAAGAGTGTTTTTTATTTTGTGATGTTCTTGTCCAGGTGTAATGGTAGCATAAGAACAAATAAGAAATTTTGAATCCTCATCCAGTAGCCATTTCAGTGAGGAGTTGTTCTGGTTTTCCTTCCCCCCTGTAAAGTCCAAATTCCATTTGCTTCATAGCCAATGAAAGGCAAGGAAACAGCGAGCAAGGAAAATGAAAGTCATGTTTCCCTTATTCTCTGTCATTTTTTTCCAAATAATTTTAATTATTATTATTATTCCATGTCACTCGGTGTGCCATAGGGTAGTCTAATGGTCTGGCATACAAAAGAAAAGGGAAAAAAGCTTTGATATCACAAAGATAGAGTAAGTGTAGGAATTAAAACTAGGAGCTGTCACAGGAGAATAAAGGTATTCTCTGAAACATTTTAAAATCACATGTAGAAATACACCATGCTCTGAAAGTCACTTTCATTCTGACTGTTTCAATGGCTCCAATACTTGAAAAAAATCAGAATTCTTATCACATCGTAGGACTATTTCTCACTGTTTACTTTTAAGTTCACTTGTCCCAGTGTGTCCAGCTAAATCATTCAAATTTGTGTTGAAGCCTACTGGACAAGTGACAGGAAGTTTATGAGCCTAGGGGAGACTTGTGCTAGCAATAACATAGGCAGTGTGAACAGCTCACTGTATCTTTGGGTCGCATTTTTTATTGATTTTACTTTAAAATGCTGTTCCATAGAAATAACTTTACAAGGTGCACAACAGATTTTCTTAGGGCTTGAATAGACATCAGTAGGGTACAAATGAAATGATACAATAGCAGTGTGTCATCAGTCTGTAAAGTTACCACTATTGACAAATATTTTTAAAGATACTTCAATGCTTTAGAGTTTGAAAACCAGACAGGGGATGAATTAATGCTTTTATTCCTATTTACGAGAAAGACAGAGCACCATCAAATGGTTAAAAGCAGCTGAGGAGATAGAAAGCTAAAATTAGGTTACTTTTTTGCTGTTAGACCAAGTACTGCACCTCTTTTTTAAAAACTTTTTCCCCTTTTTAAACTTGTAAGAGCTGGTTTAAAGATATGGAGACGCTGGGCATCCCGAGGCACTGAGGTCTCTGAGGGGTAGCAGCTGGTGAATCTTGTTGCAGTCAGAAGAGGTCATTTCCAACCTTTCATCCTTGCCCTTTGTGGCTGTTGCTTTCTGTGCAGTAAAGCTGTAGTAAACCTGACAGAACTGGATGTTTGCCTCTACTTTGCAGCTTTTTCATGTGGCTCAGTAAAGACTCTGGGCTTTGATTTGGAATGACTGAAGAATGAATGAAGAATGTTCCTTTTTACCAACTCTGGCTTGTCAAACAAGCAAATGAAAATGAAGAAGCTGGAGAACTACTAGTTTTTGAATGCTTGTTGTTGTGGGCTTCAGGCTTAAGAGACAATGCCTCTGAGTGTCATAACCTGTATAATTAATAAACTATCTGGTTTGAAGCTGGCAGTTTCACTGGGTCCTCTCCTGACACGATGTCAGGTAGGCTAGAGAGCACAGTCATCAGCCCCAGTCACAGATTTAAGTTGATAGGAAAAATATAGCCACTGATACAGGGGCAGTAAGTAAAAGAAAGCTTCCTGAGCTGCTTTTTTGATATTCCGCTCTTGAAATCCATATAGTGGGGTAGTATGCTCTTATGTTTGGAATAGTGATGACTAATAAAAAGATTAAATTTCCCTTTGTGTCAGTCCAGACAGGAATAATCTGAGTCAGGACTTTTCACACACAAATCTGTACCAACCTAACTCTTGTCTGCAAATGACTACCATAAGAATAAGCCTAAGTGCTGATATGACACTGGCATGCCTTGCTATGAATTATTTCTTCTTATGTGGCTATCCAATGTTCTCTCATTATGAATTGTGAAATTTCTTGTTTGGGGCCTGGTTAGAAAAGGGATTTGCTTCATTTTGTTCACTTTTTGGTTTGTTTCGTTCTGAATTTTTGTAGTCTTCTTGTACTGGGAAGGAAAAGAAAAAAATAATACCAAATAAATACTTGTTTCTTACCAGCTGAAAAAAGCACAGAGCACAGATACTGTGCATACTGCTGTCCAAACTGTGATCAGAAATTGAGAGCTGTAGTAGTAGTCTTAGGGCTGACAAAAATTCTCATTTGTGTCTGTCCTTAGCAAGCTGCATACATTATACATTCAAATATATGTATATACATGAACATATAATTGAGGTGGATGTACAGGTGGTATGCTTCAAGAAAAAGTCAGAAAAAGAGATTAAGGTTAAATATGTATTTAAAAGCAGGGTTTTAAAAATGCTTGCTTTTCTTAAATTCAAATTCAGATGTTTTGAAAAGTTAAATAGGATTCAGTTGTTTCAGGATTACTTTGTGTATGACTTGGATTTAAATCACAGCGCATTTCAGATCAGCTACTCTGTTCAAAACGGCTGCTGTTGAAGGATTTATACATTATATTGCTTCCAGGGTATTAGTATAGCAGGTCTTCTTCTAGCTGAATTTGAAGTGAAATGTAGATCTTTAAATTGTCCTTGTCTAATGTGTATTTTTTTGAGCAATCTTGATCTGCTGTTTAAAGGTATTAACTGGTTCAAAATCATTGGCATTGTTTAGAGGATTTTAAGTGAAGGAATACAGAGTTAAGCTATGAGAAAACATGTTTTCCATTTAACTGTGGAAGTGTAAAAATAAAGTCCCTGGAGTGAAAGGAGTACTTAGAATCATGTGTTCACTCAATCAGATCTTAAAGAAACCCATAGATAATACTTCAGTATCATCAGAGGGTAATGTGAGTATCTTGGATTATCATTATATAGCATTTCCCCAACTGGATGAAAAGAACATATGAGGAGGAAACAAAAAAAAAAAAAAGAAAAAGAGAAAAGATTTTGGTAAGCTTTTTAAACAAAGTCAAAAGAAAATGAAATATGCCTGCAGTATTTCACCCACAAACAGATGGCCAAACATAACAAATCAATAGTATGTAAATACCAGTGTTAAGAAGATCTGTTGCAATGCATGAAAAATTACTGGTTTCTTGGCTGCTGCCTTCATACAGACTAAACCTTCACAGAAAAGAGTAGGATATATGTTATTTTGTTCACAGAGACAGATGTAGTGGCTCAAAATTGCCATCTTCATTTAAAAGTCCATTTTTTTTTTAAGAGTGTAACACAGAATCAACAGATGCCCTTCAGAACTTGTAAAGGTGGTACAAGAAATACACAGAACTCAAAAGTCTGAGGATGTGGGCAGAGAAAGGAAATGCTGCTCTGTTTTTATGAGGCCTGTGAGTCCCC
Source organism: Petroica traversi (assembly GCA_025920805.1). NCBI lineage: Eukaryota > Metazoa > Chordata > Aves > Passeriformes > Petroicidae > Petroica > Petroica traversi. The sequence continues at coordinate 6,694,571 of JAHLSL010000040.1, forward strand.
TGCACCCAAATAAGTCTGTGGCAGAGAACTTGTGATGAAGCTTGAAAATTTGAGCAGAGCAGTCGCAGCAGGCAGGCTGTGAAATAATAAACTTCTGGTTCTGTGTCATGCAATCATCAGAACACTGGCACAAAAATGTGTCTCCCTGTTGAAATTCACAAGAAAAGCAGTGATCCAGATTGCATCTTAGTGTGCTGCTCCTGGAAGCACAATTTATTAACTACCACCAAGACCTACACTCTTTTTCCAGGTGTGTTGCAAATAACATCTCTAGTATTTTAGGACACATTTTGCTACTAAAGTATGCTAAGGGTGTTGGCTCATTCAAATTGCAATAATGGGGGATTTTGTTTTAATTTCAAAAAGGGGCTGCACAAGTGACCCAACTTGTGACCTCAGGCGATTGATTTAAAATCTCCCTCTGACAAAGGTTTGTCTTCTCTGGAGTGTGAATGATGATGCTTTACTCCCCTTCTCTAATAAAGCATTTTGAGTTCCTTGGATTAGGAACTTGTGTCTGGCCTTGATTCTGTCCAACATTGTGCAAAGTAGAAGTCAAACGTTACAAAATATGCAATGGGCAGGATCCCAGTTTTAAATTGAGATTCTTCTGCTTACTATTTTAGAAGAATTAGAAAAACATACTTCAGTTTTCAGAAAATAAACAGATTTGATAAAGTGAGTATTGATCATATCCAGAATGTTCTTCATGTTTCCTTCCTCCTCTCCCCAGTGAATCATGTCTTTTATAGAAGTAATGCTTCCTGAAATTCCTGTTATATCAGCATTCCCTCTCTTGCTCCTAAACCTTTTATCTAGTATGAAAGTACCATGGAATGATGTGGGTCAGTAGCCATTAGAAGGTCTAACTGGGTTTCTGATGTAAACAGAAGAGGAATATAGTGGATGAAAATATTGTTCTGAAATAGACATTGAAGTGCTCTTTCAAATTTGTCAGCATTAGTACGTCAGAGTAAAGCATGAAGTTGTAAAAATGCATTTATAATTTTATACCCGTTTTGATACCCTATATCTTCATTGTTAAATTTGGTTCATTTCTTTAGTTCCCTCAGCTCTCTTGTCACTCTGGGCAAGATTTGCCTCCATTCTCTTTTCATACTTTTCCAGCTTTCCTTGTAGAGAGTTGAAAATCTATTATAGATCATTAACATGACCAATCTCAAAGTACTTCTACAGTAAACATTGTTAGCTCTAGCAAAATAGACAATTTCGCTCTCCATGTTCTGAAATTATTGAAATAAACTCTGAATTCTGATGCTCTCAAATATTCTGCTACTGCTACCTCCCCATTTGACTTTCCTGTGTGAAATTTATGTTAACTCTAGTATAACCACAGCCTGGCAATATAGATTGTTTTGTCTGTCAGAGTGTTATCACCTGCGATACTTGAGAAAGAGCAAAGCTGATGGTGGGAAATTGAATTGACAACACAAACATCAGTTTTGTAATGAAATTAATTGATAATGTTTACATTTAAAGTGCAAAGTGTAGCAAATACAATCCCAGTCTTGTTACATTAATATGAACAGAAACAGAGAAATGTTATTATAATAATAATTTATTACTTGTACAATTTAATAAGGAACATTTTCTGGTGACAAGCTGGTTAATAAGAGCAGGCAGTCAGAACTGAATATGCTTAGGGAGCAAATGATAGCTCTTATTCCTACGGGTTTACTTTCAAATTCTCCAAGTTTTCTGCAAATGGGAAAATGAGAAATCATCCAGTGGTAATTGTGAAAAATTTCTCTCTCCTGGTTTTTTTAGCCACTTAATCAGTTTCTTATTGCAGGATTCATTTACAACTTGCTCAGTTTTGAATTTGATAAGAAATTATTTAGTTTTTTTCTTACAGACTTAGGCTTCTGGATTTTTTTATCGCAATTCTGACTTTCTGCATTATTCTTTTTCCATCCCCCCCTCTCTTTTTTAGCTTTGTGAAAGTCAAAAATCGATCTTGTTGCATGATATTCACTACTAATAAATTTCCTATTTACTCCCACTTCCCTTTTTGGTGTTCTAGCACGTGATTCCTCTTGAATACCTTCTGTCATATGGAAACATCTGCACTAATTAACAGCTGACCTCAGGAAAACATGACTTAACATCAAGATCTACATGTTAATGGAAAGGAATTAATTGAATTATTACCAATGAATACTATTAAGAAGTGAAAAAATGCCACATGATAATCTCAGTGCTGAAGTTGCTAGAAATTGTTGCCAGAATAGTCCTTAAGAAGTTTAATTTTTCCAGTGTGTTGTTGTTTGGACTCTTTACTTAGGAACTGGTTTCACGTTTTCCTGGAAGGGACTCAGTTTTCAGCTGTTAGCAGTTTTTATCCAGCTGTATTACAATAACACACAAAATGTGAGCAGTGCATTCCAAGCATAAAATGATACATCTTTTGCTCAGAGGGTTTATGTTCCATGTCACTGAATCAGTGGAGTTATGCCAGGTTATGCCATCTGAAGATTTGGCCCCCAGTAGCACACAATGTTCTGTTTCCAAGGACCATTACTCAAACAGAATAACCAAAACACACCAGAGGCCAAATGTCCGCTGTGACAAACTTTGGTACAGGAATTTCCCCTCTCTAATTGTGATAGAAATCAAAAGTACAGGTGGGCAAGTAGTATAAAATTGATACGGTATTTCTTGTTCTATCTTCTAGAAGTTATTTGAGATCTTGTGGAAGTAAGATGTGACTTTCAAAACGGAGGATGATTTTGTTTATTTGAACTGCCCCTGTTAAAATTTCCAGTTTTAATGATGGCTGTTGAGACATTGGTTTTAAATATGCTGAGGGCTAGACTTGGGCCAGAACTTAAATATTATATTAAAGCAGACAGAAACCTCTGGCTTCCTGATGCCTGAACTGTGATAGCTGCACAGAAAGTAACAATAGTAACAACACAATAGTAACAGTAACTACAATAGTAACAGAAAATTATATGTGAGTGGGGAAATGGAAAAGTACCTATAGCAATGTTGAAATAGAGGATTTAGGAATTATATTTGGTTTTGACAAGTCAAAATAAAGCAGAAAGATTTCCTCAGTTTCAATTTATATTTCATTAGCACACCCATAACAGCAATAAAAATGATAACAAGGTACAATTTTGATGACTTAACATTCACACAGAGACATTAAGAAAACATTTTATTGATATAAAAGATTTTCTGGGGCTTTACATTGAAAGAAATGTGTTACACTTGATAGTGATGAAGGCTGGCTACACTATAGTATAAGTAAATTCTACTCCCTTATAACTGTGGGCAAAAATAGATTGGAATATAAAGCATTATTAAATATAAAGAGGTTATTGTTACTAATATACATTCAAAAGGTTAGGGATGACCTAAAATCCCAGTTTCAGGGATGACCTAAGTCCCTGATGTTTCTGTAACAGAGGGTTACTGATGGCAATTTTGCTATTCACACGGAGAGCTCAGGTGGCTGTTGTGCTCAAAGCCTTCCTTTTTCATCTACTCTGACAATATTAATGCCTTGCTCAAGAAACTCTTTGTAGCAGGTGTTCAGCCTGTGAGCCCAAGTCATTCATTGCCCCATGCCAGGCCACACTGCTACAACTGCAACTTTGATATTTAGTTAGAGCTAACCCAAGGAGTTACAATCTGCCTGGCTTTGAGCATTTACAGAAAAGCAACCAAATGTGATGAACCCAGGAGAAAAGACCTTTCTTTCAGACTGCATGTGAGAGAGTGCATTTTTCCCATAAATTCTTATATTCGGTGAGAGATTTTTTTAAAAGACCATTAGAATAATATAAAACTGATGAGATGCTGATAAATAGTTTTTCTTTATGTATTTAAGATGAAATAATGGATGGAAACTAAGATTAATTTCATTTTAATGTAGCCTTTGTTTTACTTAAAGTGTGTAGTAGATGTTTTTTAGCTGTGTTACCTAAATGAATGGTTAAGAATGTGCTGAAAGTTATAATCTCACTTTAAATCAATCTGACATTCTGATAACTTAGGGAGCCTATGGTATCTCAGGATGGTAAGAAGTGAGCAAATACAATAGACATTTTTAGGGAATTTAGCCAAAGTGGCAATATACTGGGATGGAGTGAGTTGTCCGTGTGTATCTCCTATCTTGCTTACTCTCTTCCTGAGCTGTCAGCTGGTTAAAGCACAAAATGAGAATACAGCTCCCTGATACCACAATGACACTTTAAGTAGAGCCTTTCCCTGGCCATATCTTCTATTGCCAACTCCCTGAAAATTGCTCGCAAGGCTGTGAAGTGCATCAAATCAGATCAGGGAACTGATTTCGATTAAAAATAAAGCCTCCTTCTCCTCACCTTTATTCTTTCATCCCATTTCATTGCCTGGCCCGGGCTGACAGCTGTGCCAGCGACTGTGTTAGCACAGCACAGGGCAGAGGAGGGAGGCAGCAGTGACAAGGGGCACGAGGTGGCTGCTGCTGGCCAGAATTGGTATTGAACACCTCTTCTTATTGAACTGTGGCACACTGCATGTCTAAGGCCAGAACTGTCCGCAGAAGAGGGAGGAAAGTTTCTGGACACTCTAATATCTGTGCAGGTGAAATTAGTAGATAATTAAGTCATATTAAGTATCTTGGGAAAGTGCCTGCAACCTCTTCTATGAAATTATTTTGAACAAAACCTCCTAGGAAATTTAAAACTTGCTTGAAGTAGATGCAGGAAGTAGTGCTGGATTAGGACTGAATTTTCCAATCTTGTGTTTCCCAACTAATTAGGAGTTATAAAGTGCCTTCTCCTGTTGCAAGAGCCCCCTCAAGCACACACAAAGTAGATCTCCAGGGAGCTGTTTTTCAAGTGACTCTTTTCCTGCAGTAGGGTGCAACGCTATTTGATTTGATCACGTTGGCCAAATCGTTTACAATTTTGCGTCACTACTAATATACTTTGACAGTCTTTTCTGCTGTTGTATAATTTACTTCTAATAAATATATGTGGTCTTCTCAATTTAGGAATCATCCAAAAATCTATTATTGGCAACTTCAGAAGAACTAGAAGTTATCTGTGGTCCAAATTATTTGTATAAAATGATGTATCTGTAAATTGGGATATTTGTATGTGTTCAAGTGTTTATAAATTAACATATATGTAAACTGTATATATATATATATATATATGCATCTATTTCATTATTATACTATTATCTCTGAGTGCAAAAGGCTTTTGGAATGCATATTTCAGATTAATTTTTAAACCACATAAGTATGAAAAATTTTGAAAGAAACTATGTGCCATATTTTATCTATTGCAGAGTATTCAATTAAACACTTAGCTTGCCTACTCATTGATACCATGTATTTATTCAGAGCTGTGCTCACTTTTAAATGCGATTTCCTCAGGGAGAATACAAATATTTTTAATTTTGTTTTGTGAGCCATATGTTCAAGAGCCGCTACTGGTTTGCTGTTTCAACTTTCTTTGCCTTTTTCAGCCTTTACAACATTCCAGACATTCAGTAGTATAGTCTAAATAGAGCACTGTAAACATGCCACTAAAAATAGTTTCTTGTGTAATGTAATTTTATTATGAACTCAACATTTATTTAGTTTTATCCTAATATCCCCTGTTGCTCAGTTCTTCTCTGAAAAGCCATCCCTCTTTCTGTTTACTTTGTGAGTCAGCTTTTATAAATGTATTGCTGCTCATTCCTTTTATCTTACCTCTAGCATTGTGGGTTTGCTCCAGGACTACTTTAGGGTGGTTTTTATTTGTATTTTTAATGTGTTTCTGGCCACCAGACCATAGTAAATGTGTCTTCATGGAATGCTGGCTAGTTTTTTTTCTTTATGCAATATTAAATTTACCTCTCTCTTGTGGACATCTACCCATTTTCATGACTCATCCCTGTTTTTGTGTTTGGTCTTGACAAGAAAGTAGAGCCTCCAGGGACCAGAGGAAGAGCAAGTGAGACCTCAGGAGTAAGGGGCAGGAGAGGCCAGTAGCCAAAATTCTGCAGCTAGACTGGATGGCAGTGAGAGAAGGCTATGATGTCTGCTCCAGGGAAAACAAAGAAGCAAAAGCGGCCTCATTTCATAAAAGTGACAAAAGGTGTAGCTAAAGCTGTGCAAGAGGAAAGGAGGAGTGACAAAATATGTCTTTTTCTTGAGCATATTTGTCCTGAGAGCTATGTGTGTTAAATTTCAGCTTGGGAAATAACCAAATTTACTTAATTGCATCATTAAATTTTGCCATCTGCAGATTTTAATTGATGCTTAATTGTCAGAGTTAGATGTCCTGTGAACATTTTGAGAAGTAAATTGAAAACTTGAAGCACAGTTGCAATTCCGGTGATGTGGATTACTGAGTTATAACATTCAGATGCCATCTAAAAACTGTATTCCCTCCTTTTCTACATCATTATGTTTCTGTAACCAACGGATTTCCTGTACCAGATTCTGAGGGTTTGAATCTGAAACACTTGTGTAGACCACATTTCCTTTCTGTTGAAATTCTTTCCTGGCCTCTAAACTTGACATACAGGATGAATGGTCTACATTTCTTATGAAGACCAAAGATCTAGCTTCCATCTTGCAGGAATTTTTTATCAGGTTCTAGCTGCGGGAACATATTTTTATTCCAAACAATACTTTACTCTGCCATATCATTAGTTTTGGCATCATACTCACTGTAATCTCTCTCTCTTCTCCCACCCCTTAATATCTGGTATTTTAAATCTTCAAAGTGTTTAATGTATGTTATTATTCTCAAGCTTCATCTCAGACTTCCATGATGCGTTACTTATCTGTAAAGGTCGATACTGATTTGATATATCTTGGCAAGCCTTTCTTTGCAGCATGAGGTAGGGGAAAGGGATATCAAAATTCTCTGTCTTTGCACTACAGAGTCCCCGTGGAGCAGCTACATCAAATTTTTCACCTTATTTATGACTGAAGCAAAAGGAGCTTTCTGATTGTCCTCATTTTTGTGATTTGTCCCCCACTCAATGTCACACCAGCTTCCCTCTAGAAGAAGCGTTTTGGGATCATTAGTCAGATGGAAGATCACATACCTTTGTGTAATTATCTGAGATGGTTAGATACCATCTAACCATCTAGGTAATTCAGTACACTTTGAGCTCATTTAAATATAAAGTGCAGTAAAAATCACTACCCACTGCTGCACCAAAAAAAAAAAATCACCACCTACATTTTAGCTGCTGCTATTGTGAACTCCTGGGATCACTTTGTGTTAAATTTAACTTTGAAATTGCTAACTTCTTTATACTCTTTCTACTGCAGAGTCTTTTCTCATTTGATTATGATTTTTTTTTTCTTTCTAAAATAAGGTTGTATCGAGGTGGGGGTTTGTCTCTTTTTGCAAGTAACAGATGATAGGACAAGAGAAAATGGCCTCAGGTTGTACCAGGGGAGGTTTAGATTGGCTTTTAGGTAAAATTTCTTCACCAAAAGGGTTTTCAAGCATTGAAACAGGCTGTGCAGGGAAGTGGTTGAGTCACCATCCCTGAAGGTGTTTAAAAGGGATGTAGGAGTGGCACTTATGGATGAGGCTTAGAGATGAACTTGTCGGTGATGGGTTTGACTTGATGAACTGAAAGGTCTTCTCCAACCTAAATTCCATGATTCTCTAAACAATTTTCTCTGCAGTGCAGGAGAATGGCAGACTTTGTGGCTGCTGCTTACTGCACAGTAAATTCTCTGCCTGAATAAGATTGAAGGAGCTGAGGAATATGCCCCCTTGCATAGAACACAGATTTAATTCCTAAGCTTAGTCTGAAGAAAAAAAATGATACTGTCCATAAATATTTTAATGTCTATTCCTGTAAATGCTAAAGGAGGAAAAAAACAAAACCAGACCAGTAGGCAACTCATATAACCAAGTATTTTTAAGTACGTAGGGATACAACCAAATAAGTAAATTATTAAATACTCATAATAAAGAATTACTGCTGATGTAATTTTTCTTCCTCCTTGAGTTGATCTTCTGTTTCCTGGGATGTATAGTTTGCTTCTTTACCCATTTTTAATTTGTTTGTTTGTTTTGGGATTTTTTTGTTTGGTTTGGGGTAGGGGTTTTTTTTTATATTTTGTTTGTTTGTTTGTTTGTTTGTTTTTGTGTCAGGTCAATGTCTTAATCTTTTTCTTCCTAGGTTCATAGTTATTTTAAGCATCTTTCTATTTCTATGACTTCGAAAAAATAATGCTTTGTTAAAGTACCTCTCAAGTGAAACTGTTATGATTGTCCTAGGTTGTGCTCCATTAACAAGTTTCCTAAGCACTTGCTGACTCTGTGCTAAGCACTTGGAGGCTTAGTAAACACAGAAATAATAATTATATTAAAGCTGAAATTACAGCTGGGGCCATGAACAGGAAATCCGTGCCTAAGTGCATTTTCACCCTTGTTTAAAGAAAATGAGTTTTGGGGAATTGGTTCTTAACATAATATTTTAGCATGAAAGTAAGTTATTTGGTGAAATATTTTTGAGTAATTGTTATGCCCACTTAAAACACACTGAAAATATGAGATCAGTGCTATCCCAAAAAAAATAGGGCTGGGGAATGAAAGCCATCTTTTGTTGAAGAAATCTGGCAGCTGGGTAAGAACATTCTAAAACAAGACAAAAGTGAGAGTGAGACTAACAGTGGCATAGAAAGCTATTTGCTTTAAATCACACAGTCAAATAATTACATAATTGAAGTGAAAAATGGAAATTTCATTAAAATAATTAAGGACACTCATTTAAATATTAGAGGTGATATTAAAAGATAATAAATTCAGACCAAACATGGAAAATACGGTCCAGAGACTGATCAGTGTTGTAACCCCTGAAACGAAAGATCTCTCTGTGCTGGCCTAGTGCACCACAACCCTTGTACCTGCTCCATTTGACCATTTCCAGGCATCCTTATTGATTTTTCTATTAATGGCCTCACATTCACCTGATGTTTTTCACTTTCATGTATCTAATCTGCATGGCTATAGGATTGGTTATGTATGGAGTAAAGTTTTAAGACCTGATTTCAGTATTTCAAAGGTACAGAGGAGGTCACAGACTCATTTGAATGCAACAGGCTGTGTACTCTTGGACCCTTAGCAAATAAAAATTTTAGTGATCCTCAGCTCCTTTGAGAATTTAACTGTATTTAAAAATGGAGCTAGAATGATGTCACTAGAAAACAACTCTGGATGTATAAACAAAGTATCAAACACAAGTATGTATAGCTGCTAAGTTTTAATGTATGTTTCTATTGTGTTTTTTTCCTTCCATGTATTTGGCTTTACTTTTTGCTATTTTTTTAAAGTTTCATTTGGATTTCATCACTCAAATAATAACTACTACTAACTACATTTGCAAAATAAAATTCTAAAGAGAGACATCTCCTTTGTAAAGAATGGGAAAGGGAGTGCTGGAATTTTCCATTTTATATTTAAAACCAAGTATTTAAGAAGCAATAATATGTGTGATTTGTGCTCAAACAGTTTTATTGCTTTAAAATCTTATCTTTATTAATAAATTACTATATGGTGCTTTAGAAACTTCTCAGCCACTTCATTCCTTAAATTTCAGGGATATTTTTATTTTGCTCAGTTTGTAGGACAGATGATGTAATGACTTGAAGTGTCTCTTGTGTGCCACGTTAATGCCAGATAATTGACTTCATGCTCCTGAACCAAATTTTCTTGAAGGAAAATTATTTATATTAATTCAATAAAGACTAATGGGCCTGTTAAAATTAGTTATTTTCAAAACAGTGCATTTATTGCCATAAATATCCTTGCTTTCTCCAGCAGCAGAGGAAAGCTTAAGGCCTTAGTTTTCTCCACAGAAAGAGCCTTGGCTGTAAAATTGTTCACATTACACACACAACACCCTAGACATGTTTTGTAGAACTATATAAAACCATTCTCATTATTTCAATTTATGGTGTAACTGGGTGCCAAAGCCTTTGAGCTTTGACTCAATGTGAGCACAATGGAGGTTATGAAAGGACAGTATAAATGAAAAATACCTGACCATTACACAGAGGATACTGACACTGTTGTGCTCTCTCCAGTTGTTTACTGTGCAATAGTGAGGGAAGTCTATTATACTACTTTTATAGTTACAGATGCTGTTTCGGGACATTCATCAATTGGTCTTGAACAAACATGGGGAAATAACCAGTTGCTTGTTATAAACTATATTCTCCAGACAACAACCCTTTTCCCATCTAAGGGAATGCATTTTCAAGAAATATTGATTTTTCTTTCATTCTTCTCTCCTCTCCTCTGTCCTTAAGAACCCAATTTTAGAATTGCTGTTGGTCCTTAAACTTGTTTGTCTCTTCATTACTTTGTTTAGTCTTTCTGGGTTTTTTTTGTTGTTTTTTTTTTCTCTTTTGAAACATTCTTGTATTCATTGAAGTTATGTGCTGCACTGTGATCACAACAATATAATACTTTTGTGGGTCAGCCTCCTGCAGGGCATGTCATTTTTGGTTTCTGCCATCAGACAGCTGGAGGGATCTGTAAAAAGTGGTGATTTGTTTTAAATGGTACTTAAAAGCTGCTAATCAGCCAAAAGCTTTCTGAAACAAAAGTTCTCTTCAATGGATCCTTGGTTTGATTTGTCATCACTGATGTACCTCAGACAGATCCCAGTAGAAAACAAACTCAAATGGCTGCCACCATGAAATTGCAAAGCCAATTAGCACTGCTATTTGTGACTTTAAGACAAGGAGTAGGAAACCTGGGTTTTTAAAGCATCTTGTCTGTGCTTTGATAAAAACTCTCATGGATGGATTCCCCATGCACAAAAAAGCAAAAAGTTTAAAAATTCAAGAGGAGCTGGCAACCTGCTCTCAGCAGCCTTCTGTGCAGAGACCTTTGACCAAAGTATTGAAGCTGAGTCCCCTTGAAAATGTTTTGATATAACTCTGGCCTTTTCCAGGTAAACGTAAAAGTCTTTTGAACAATATTGCTGTAAATGTGATTTGTGGGAAGAGCAAACATAGGGTTTTGAGCAACCTGTTTGACAGGTAGTGATTAATTTGAGGTTTGATATTTATGTACTTGAAACTTCATCCTTTATCCCACCATTTTTCAAATCTTTCTCGCTTTAAGTTTAGAAGAGATCATGCCAATGTAAAAAAAAAAAAAAGTCTTTCTTTTCCTGCAAAGCATATTCACATAAATTTCACTTTTCTGTGAGAACAATCTGTGTCAATGTAGGCAAGTGTATGTCAGAATAGGAAGGAGAAAACGTTTCCTCTAGGTCTCTGTTTCAGCTTTTGTTGTTCTTTTTATGGTTGTTATAAATCCTATCTTTGTGGCTTGAAGTTTTACCTTCCAAAGGGGTTTATGGAATAAATAAATAAGAACTTAATACTGTTAATTACCATGTTCCAGTGAGGGATTTAATTTTTAAAAATCTATCCTATGTGAGGTTTCCTTTAGCTTTAGGCATGGCTTTTCTTATTTTTAGCTACTAGTTTCATCATCATGTGTTTTGAAAAAATTGCTCTGACCCCTACATCAAATGCATAAGCAAAAAAACCCTGTAGAAACTTTATATGGGTATTCATAAGACAACCTATAATTTATGACTTGTGTTTGATCATAGCCTTTTTAATTAGAAACATATTGCATCTGCTTAACATTGCTACTGTTTTGTTACAAAAGATTTTCTGTATCAATTAATCTAGTAATATCCCTAAGCAATCTGAAATTGTTGAAGAAGATGGAAATTGGCTGATGAATGTATTGGTCACTTCAGAGGCATGTTCAAATCTATCTTCTTGCTGTCCTAATGAATATGGAAACCTGCCTGGTGTGTGATTGGGTTTTAATGACTTCAAAGTCAGGGACTCTGTGAGGTGCGAACCTGCTTGCAAGGTCACTTGTGGCAAACAGTGCATGGATCTGAAAATAAACAAGGAGCTGTCGGGGATATTAACTTTTTGTAGAAAAACCCTTGGGATGAAAAGGTTAATAGGTGATTGCATTGTAACTTGTTTTGAAACTCAAAATGAGCTTGAAAGCTACATGCATTATCCTGCATTATTCCTCACATAAGAAACAGGGGTAATTTAAAACGTGGGCAGTGTTTGATTGTAATAGTACCCTAGCTTATCAAAAGCCTGCATTTGCCACTATATAAACTGGTCCACCTAATCAATATATGCTCCAAATTCAGACCTTCTGGAGAAACACGTGAAACTACCTGGTCTAGACTGCCCATGTAAGTACATTTGCTTCCCACAGATAACTAGCAATTGCCCATAGAAATTCAGGCCACATGTACAGCAGTTTTACCCTATATTAATTGTTATTCTGTAGAGATTGCTCAAGCTGCGAAAAAATAATAGGGAATGAGTCTGAAAGTATTAAGAAAGTTTGTAAATGACTTGTCATAAGGTACTTGACTTCTGATAGAACACCACAGAAATTACTCCTGCATGAGGAAAATAAAATAAATTAAAAAAAAAGGAACTGCTGAGGGGGAGAAATTTGGAAGGCTGGTGACATTTATGTTTTTGGTAGAATAAAAATTTAATTTAATAAGAACAAAAACTTAGAGTCGTTGGACAATTTATTCTACTGGTTTGGGGCAGTGAGTAGTTTCAGGCATGGCTACAACAGTTGCAGTTTCTCTCAAGCTGTTTGTAGCAATGGGAGGTTTCTTCTGATGGGCATGTTCAAATGACAGATTCATATAATAATGTAGAATGGAGTTCTATATAAACTATCTCCTGTCACTGGAAAGTCTGCAGGCTTAGTGACCAAAGAGCCAGGAAAAATACTACAAGTACCCCACAGCTTTGAGGCAAAACTCAGTTTAACCAAAGTTCAACGGTTCTGTAATTATTTTTTTTTCCACAGAGAGTATATGAATGTATATGTGCATACAGATTTTTCTATGTCTTCTACTCCACATCTGTGGGTTTTATGTCTATGTGGAAGCTGCTGACAGTGTTTTGGCCTGCATGATTCATGATTTAATTATTAAACTCATCAGTATATTAGTAGTAAATAACCTAAATTTAGCTGCAAATTCAGTTGCCAGAGAAGTTCTGCATTTAAAACAAGGACTTGGAGTCCTTACTCTAAATGAAAAATATGTTAAGTTCTTCTCAGAATAATACTTACTCTTTGCGTGCTTTCTGTTGTAACATAGCCAGCAGTCATATAAAAAATAAAGCAAAAGAGTTTTGCCAAGATGGAAGATTTCCTTAGTTATGAATCCACACTGATAGATTCACTGTCGTCTCGTATGGTGTGCCACTGTTTCCTTGATTTCATTCTCCTGAATGCATAAGTTCAGGTTCCTATTTCCATCTGGTTTTAGAGTATAAGGGACAAGGAGAAAGGTGGTTTGTTTTCTCTTACTCACTTATTGATTATCAAGAACCCCTCTTTCTTTCTGCATCCTATCTAGCTACAAGAAAGAGAGGGCATCAACTGGGTTTTCTCTAAATCTTATTTTGGACTGATAATGTTTTTTTTTTTTAAAAAAATTCAGTTTCTATTTTCTTTCTTTAAGATCAATGGAAAATGTCAACAATTACATTACAGGATTTGGAAAAAGAATAAACTAGAAAGTAATAATAACCTGCTGCACTTTTGTAGTGAAAACAGTGAAACCTGTTAATGGGATTAATATTACCTTTGGAAGTTCCTGTGTTAATGACTAATTCTAATGATTATTGACAGGCATTCTTTTTATAATTTGTAATGGATTTGTAGGAATATGAACCGAATCTACATTTTTGCATGCATTGGATGCAGTGCTGCTGAAGGCTTTTTTATGGCTGTTAAAAGCATTTCTTTAAGGAAAACCTTCATATATTAATGTCTATTAGTTGTGATTCTATAATGTCAATTTCCAAACCATATGTCACATGTTAATGTCATTGTATATATGAATTCATTAGCATCCTGTTCTTTCTGGGTTGTTGCTAGCTTTAATTTTTGAGGTTCAAGACTGCAGGCAAATTTGTCAGCCTCTTCCACAGTGACAGTTTTTGCTGTAAGATTGCCTCTTATATAGACACATTGACAGTAAGTTTGGTGTCCAAATCCCCTTCTGCCCTTTAGTTCTTCTTGCACTCTCACTAAATTGTCTCATATTCTAGATATGTTTCACTGTAGCTTCAATTTTCACTGATTTTAACAACTAGTCAGTCAAAAATGTCTCTTTTGTCTATTCACTTTGTTGTAAAGTGATATTTCTGAAATTCCAGATGTTTAGTCAGCTTTGGTAAAGCAAAATCTTGAGATTGGAAAAAAAATCTATCTGCTATACTTTTGGATAATTTTCTGTTTCAGCTTGTCTGATATTGAATTATGCAGTCATTCTTATTTAAATTCTGTGTTTTAGGGACACACATCAGTGCTTCATGAGTGGTTTAATTGAAGTGTTGAGTTATATTTTGAAATTCTATACCACCAAATCTGTGGCATGTAAAATGGCAATCCTAGAAACAAATGACTTTTCTCATTAAAAATATCTGCTAATTTTCTGCAAATTGCACTAATTGCTCATTCAACAGTAGTAATGCATACAGCTTTGTATATGAAGATCTTCAGTGGATTTCTGCACTCTGCATAAACTCCAGTCACACACTGCAGAGCTGGAAACGGTGCCAATGAATCAAAGAAATCACTGGCCTCTTTTTTTTCTATTTTTAGTATCCTCCCCATTGCTAGTAGAGCCTTTACTGTGAAAATATACTGTTGGATTTTTCTGAAAATATGATGAGTAATTATTTTTTAAAACATAGCCAAAAAGGAGAATAATCTAAGGGCATCCCATCCAGAGCCTGTTGGAGTGGGTAATTAGCAAACCACCAGGAGACAGTTCTGCTTGCATGAGTATTAAACATTTATGCCACTGACAAGTGATTGAGCTCTCTCCACCCCAGCGTGAGAATAAGAGGCCACCAGGTCCCTCCATCAGGAGGAGGCCCATAATGTTACTGTATCCCTGAGGAAACAGAGCGGGGAAGGAAAAATGAACAGAGCTTGGTTTTAGAAAGGACTCCTGCTTCTTTCCTAATTTCCCTTTGATAGCTGAGCCTCTTCAAAAGCAATGATTGGTGAAGATGTGACAAAGACAGGGTTGGGGGAAGAAGCGAGGTTATTCGGGGAAATTAAATTAGAATGCAGATGCAAGGAAAAGTGACACATTAGGCACTATGGAAAGCAGATTGCTCTGCTGCTAAACTGTGTGACAGGAGAGGCTATAAAACCTAAAATCAGCCGTGAGAAGAACAGAGGAATGGGATCACTTCTTACTGAGTACGACTGAAACATTCAGAGCTTTCCCAAAAATTCTTTAATCTCTCTGTAGTTGTCAAGCCCTTCTCACCTCACACTTCTGAGGTAGCCTTACCTGGTGTTACACTGTATGGCTCCAGCCGATTCCTGCCATGTTGCAGTAAAAGGAACTTTATTTCTCATTATGTCTGTAATGAGAGAGTTGCACTTAACAGAGTCACTGGCTTTATGATTGTCTAAAAATCAAAAAAATCAGAGAGGTGCTTTTTATAAACAAGTGGCAAAACAGCATTAGGAAATTATTGAAGGTAACTACCTCAAAAACTCCCTTCATGTTGGATGTTCCACTGTTGTATGCTTGACCTGCTTGTTTAAGTTTGTTAAACTCTGGAGGAAAACCACTGTGTTATTTATTTGTATGGATCCCTGTGTTGTAAAGCCTCAGACTGTTTTTTGGAGGGTTTTTTTTGTGTTTGAGTACCTTTGGAAAACAAACCCAAAACATAAATCAAAGGACATTCAGTCCTGCAAGCAGAATACCTTGGGTGAAAAGACAGGTCTTCTTGGGTAGTGCTTCTGAGGGGTGGTGGACCTTTCCCTGCACCACTGGTCATTTGGTGGCTGAATTAGCAGTACCATATGGGAGGTCTGAGCTTCACTTGCAGCCAGAGCAACAATCATCTACTTGGCTTGTGAAATTCCCAGTGGCAGGTGGATGTTGCCGGAGATTTTTATGGAACATTGCTTTTCCCCAGAAAAGGCTTTTATTTTCCTTTACTTCCCTGCCTTCCCCACAAGGTTTTCGCTAGAAATGAATCACAGTCTCAGAGGGGATGAGTGTGTTCTGTCTGCCTTCTGAAAGGTTCAGCAGTCAAGGTTTGCATGATTTTGTCTTTGATAAGGCAAAAAGAAAAAAAAAAAAAAAAAGAGAGAGAGAACAAGACATTTCAGAGCTTTCAGGAGATGTAAGAGCAAGTTTTCTCTCGCTGAACTTGCTGTCCCATCAAATGCAACATGAAGATAACAGAGCTTGACATCTCGCTGGACAAATTTATGCTTTTGGAGACAGGTTTAACTTTCTTCCATTTCCCACTGAACAAAGCCGTTTAAACTTCTGAATGAAAAGGCACATTAATAAATATTTTTAAATTTATCCGTCCCTCCTAATGACTAGTGCCACTGATGTTGTCTAAGCTCTGTCAGAGGGCAAAGATTTATGAGAACAACTCACTCTATCAAACATGTTTTACTAGTAAATACAAGCTTAATGTCAAGGATCAAAAATAGGGAAATTCTGGTCTGGAATCATCACCTAATTTTAGATGTTTATAAGTGAGTTTTGATATTTTGACTCCTTTTTTTTTCCAATGGAAAGAACTTGGTGCTTTTCAGACATTAATTAAGCTGATCTTGTCTCTTTAAATTTGGATGAGGTATCTGACCTCTAGAAGCCTGTTTCCTTCCTTTATAGTCCTCTCTAGCTCAGATGTACTAAAGTAGAAAGAAACCCATCCTGAATCCTAATTGTATGGAATGCTGACAACTTAGAATTTTGTTCAAACATGGGAGCGTCTCCAATATGTAAAATATATAGCTTGTCATCAAGCTAACACCCCAAATTAGATTTCCTAAATGTTATATTTATATATGACTCAGTTTCCCATCTGTGAAATATTCACAGAGAGCTTCCTCACTTCAAAGACATGCTGTAGATTTTTAGAAAATAGTAAGAGAAGCCTTTTAAGGTGATAAAATATGCTATATAGAGATATAAAACTCTGTTGAAACCAGGCTTCAAAAAAATGGGGTTTATAAGGAATTAGGCCACACTGTACTTAACCTAGAAATTAAATTAAAAAAAAAAAAAAAGATGGAAAAGAAAAAGAAAAGAGAAGTAATTAAAGAAGCAGAAGAAAATAAACTCAATAAAAATACCACTCACTGAATATCAGTCATGCACTGCATAAATATGATAAGAGTTCTGTAAATGTCAGAATATGATACCACATTGTCAAACTGTACTATGGTCAAGAGGTTAGAAATCTGATTACACAAGCAACTTACGTGTGGTGGTTTTGTCATGTTTTAGTCCTTGAATTTGCTGCCTTGATGCTATTTTTAGTGAAGCATTTAGTTTGTAGTTTGATCGAATAATTGGCAAATACTTGTGAATACTATTTCAAAATTTAATTACTCAATAGATTTATGCATAAGTATGTCTTTTAATTTTTTTAATGAGCATTTGAACAATCTTTTTTTGAATTTGAAGGAATACTGGTGCTCATACAGATCTTCATTTTCTTGGGCAAACAGGAGCATTTATCAGCCAAAAAAAAATGCTTGTTGTTTGCTATTCAATTAATTAATATTTGCTAAACATTTGACTCATTTTTTCCTATTAACAATATTATCTTGCCCTAGCATACAAAAATAGCTGCTGTGGTAACACTCTTAATGTTTATAAACTTTAAATGATAAATTACTCTGTCTAGATATTGCAATTCCTAATCTCCTTAGAACTGACTTAGAGTAATTTTGTCATCCCTCTTTTGCAGACTGGGATCTGAGAGTTACACAGACAAAGCAGAGAAAAGGAGGTGAGAAAACAGCAGAGCCAGCAGCTGAAGCTTTGCACCCACCTGGAAGGGGCTTGTAGCCGGGTCGGGGTGGGCCACTCCTGCCAGGCAGCCAGCGACAGGACAAGAGGAAATAGCCTCAAATTGTGCAGGTGGTGGCTCAGGTTGGACAGCAGGAGGAATTGCATAACTAAAATGGCTGTTAAATGTTGGAATGCACTGGAGGTGTTTAAGGAAAGGCTGGAAGTGGCAACAAGGTGGTGATCATGCAAAGGTTGGACTCGATAATCTCAGAGGTTTTTTCCAGCCTAATTGATTCTCTGTGTGTGAGTGTGTGCAAGGTATGTGCCACAATTATCTACAAACTTGGTGCAAAGGTAGCTTTGAGCAGCCTCAAGCAGGTAAACTGAGGCAGCTTAGGTTGTGATGAAACAGTTCCCATAGTTGGTTCTGCCAGCAGCACTTTGGGTCTGGCAGAGAACAGTGGGAAAATTTCCTCCATGGAGTTTTTACTGACTGGTACATGCATGCACACACATGCACAACTGCTCTAGACTCAGCTTGTGTTGATCTAAAACTCTAGTTTGTGGAAACAAATGTTTTCATTAACATTGTAATAAAAAGAAACAACAAATTTTTCCTGACTTGCAGATGAGGACATCATGTGTGGTAAACAGCTGGAGTAGAATGAACCAAGTATTACTCACACTTAAAAGGATTATTTGTAATTTTCTGCCCAAGGTAGAATTGGTTCCAGTTGGAAAGTAGGAGTCATTAATTTTTTTTCCTTCATAAGAATACAAAATATAGGATAGCCAAGAATGTCTTGAGCTGCCAGTCTCAGATCTATCAAGTCATATTTTAATAACGTTTGCCAAAATTTAAGAATTATCTCTTTTTTTTTGTTTGTTTGTTTGTTTTTACTGATTTCTAATAGAAGGTAGTTTTAGAGTCTTGCTTCCCTGGTGGTATGAAGCCTTTTTCCAATATCCAACCTGGATTTATCCTCAGCCAGTTCACATGCACTTGTTTTAATTCCAGTGTTGGTAATATGGCCAGGGTGAAATAGCTCATTTTCTTCCTTCATATTTAGGGACAGCAGCTGCATTTCTTCTGGCTCTTTATTTTGTTCGGGTAAATACTTCAAGCTCTTTTGCCCTCCTTTTGTAAAATAAGTTTTTCACTTTTCAGCTTGTGCAAGGCTAGCACAAAGAGGATTGACTTCATAACTTGAGGGAAAACTAGAATGCCAATAATGTGCATTCCTGCTTGCAGGAACTTCTGTAGCTATTACATCACGTTGGAGATTGCCACGAGGTGAATGCATTTGGGGTCAGAGGGAATATGGCTACTTAAGCCTCTGAAATACAGAATCTTCATCCTGAATCTGGGGAAGATTGCTGTGAGCAGCTTCTACAGAGCAGAGTTGATAGTCATCTCTCTGAGTCAATACAAGTTCACCAGTTTAGAGAAGCTGAAGATCAATCTGATACATTTATTTTTCCAAGTTTATCTCTGTTTACCCGTACACCTCTCGTGTACCACATAAATGTCCCAAGTGACAGAAATCGCTGTAATGGAAAATAGAAGAAAAGCAATGGGCAAAATATATGTTGAACTGTTTATAGTAGATTTAGGTATACTCTCTTGTTGAATACAGCCAGAGTATATTTTAAACCCAAAATATGACATCTTTAATGAAAAAAAGAAAAACCCAAGAAAATTCCTCTGTCACTCTCAATATTTTATTTTTGGGAAATAAATATGATAGTCTTCTAATATGCAAGGTTGTTATGTATTATGACTGTAACTTCATAGTGTGCCTGTATTAGTTCTAGGTGAGCTGCGTTCTATCAATTTCCAGGATAAAGTGGCTTTGGATGATTTTTTTTTTCCCCCTGTTAAGATTTCCTAAATAGCAGTCATCAAATTCTTGCTAATTGATATCTAATTTGAAGATTTTTTTTTCTGTAACACAGAGCAGCTCCAAGACTCCTGAAGGTTACAACAATATAAAATATTTGCTTAAACCAAGTTTTTAAAGTGCTTTTTTGTCTAATATTTTATTTTTGGTATCTTATATTATGATTATGGAAATACAAGGATGGCTTTCTGAGCACTTGATTTTTTTCTCATCCCTACTGGGACTCTTGTTTGTCCAAGGAAGTTCTGCACTGGAACAGGTCAAATAAGAGGGCTCCTTCATCTTACACACACAAGCTCATACACTCAAATTTGGAGACTGTGTTTTAAATCACAGCCTTTTAAGTTTCTTTACCTTTCTTGAGAAGATTAATGTTTGAGATTGTAATGCATAATATTTGAATTATTCATTTTAATTAAAATTGATCATGAGAACTAATTAAAAGACATGCAACTGGTTACTGGCAGCATAGTTGGACTACTTTACAAAAATACCATTTGGTGTTCAACACTAGGCTCATGTTGATTTTAGAAATTATATTCTATAAATAATAAGGGGCTATAATTAATTCTGCATAAGAATTTGGAAATCTAATATTTCATTAAAAATAGTGAGCAGTGCTTTCAGACTTTGGAAAATCATGGGTTCTCTTTTCATATAAAGCTTTATGCAGTAGTCAAAAATGTCAACTGAAAAAAAAGGCTTAAAATGTCGTCTTATTCATTCCTTTTTCTCTATATTTTAAAGTGGGATTCAGCTGCCGTCCTGTTACCCTTCCTAGACTATTGTGGAAGTTGAATCATAATAAATAAACAACCTTTTAGAAAAATAAACATTGAGACTGATCCTCTGGATCACCAAATCCAGGAAATAAAATCTTGCTATTACGGCAAACCTGATTACAAAAATCAAGTTTTACCTCAGCAATAGGTAGATTGTTGACTTCATTGTTATCGCTCAGGAAATTGCTTCAAATTCTCGTTATTCTTATAATTAGAAACTCTCAGATTTCCAGTCTAAATGTATTAATTGCCAGTTCATGCTCATTTTCTTTGAAATGCTCTTTATTTGACCTCAGATTGTGACTTGATGAGTAATTTTGAGAGCTATGATGGGAATCCATTATCACCTACTCAGAGAGATGTTCTTAATGCATTGCCTAATTTCCACTACATGAAATATAGTTTCACCATTTCTATTCTGTGTCTGGTTGAGATTGTTGAAAGGAATAGAACTGAAAGAAATATTGAAAGAAAGAGTTTTTAGCCACTTTAGTCTAAGCCTTGTGCAGTGATTTCAACAGAATGGAGAGGTGCCAGGGACTGTAAAGTCAAATTTAATAGCTGAAGGTGAACTAAGATGTACTTATTTCTATTTGTGGTGAAAATATCACACTGAAGGGAAACAGATTGTGCAGAGAGGAATAAATGAGATATTCTCTAGAAAACTTTCCATCCTTTGTTTTAGATTCTTTAAAATTTTCTTTTGAGTCTATTATTCTGAGAAAATTTGGAGTTTTGACTACCTAATTTATTTTTTTTTTCTGAAGTGTCTTGTGTTTTCTGGAACTCCAACATAGGTGTTTTGCCTTTGAAATAAATTCTACTGATGTCAGACAAAAGCTGCATTATATTTTACATCCATACTGAGACTCAATTTCTCAAAATAAAATCCTTTCCATACACAGGAAGGTTTTAAGGCTGATTTGGACATATTTGTGTTACTCACCTAGGCTGAAAATGCTTGACAGGGAAGAGTCCTGTCTGTAGCTACTAGGGAAGTATTCGTGGTTTTTTGGGATTTTTACATTAATTTGAATTTGAAAGTTTTTGACATTGATCATGATGATCATGTTAATTATTTTTTTGAACATCAGATCTGTTCCACTGGTCTTGCAACAACTTACACAGACTTTAGAAATTTATTGTAGCCTGTGGCCCATGTGTATTTTTTCCCCTCTCTATTGAATGAACAAGGTTGGAAACATTTCCTAAGCAGAGACATCAAAAAATGCTTTCTCAGACAGCTTGGCAAGCTGCTTCCCCCCAAAAGATAAGCAACATATTAAAGACTTGCCTCAGGACACCTTCTGCTAGGGTGCAAGGAGAGCTGGGTTAGCAGGGTCAAATGCCAAGGATTTTTGGAGAGGGAAGTAAACATTGGTTAATACCAGCTGTGTGCTCCCTGACCAGGAAAAGCAAGGGCAGAAAGGACAAAATAGATTTTCATATTTAGGCAGTTCTGAGTAAAAGAGCTAGGAGATGAATTTAGTGTATGTCATACTTTTATTGAAAGAGAAAAGATTCCATAAACAACTGTAGTTGTGTCACAGAACATTTTGTTGAACTGCAAAGATAAAAGAGCCCGAAAGAGGACTCCAAAACAATTTTGGTATTGTTGACTAAAGTTACAACGATCCACAAATTGCAAAATGGGTACACTTTTCTGACTCTGAAGAAGTTGGAGGTGGAGGATGTTTTGCTTCTATGCTTCTGCTATGGTAAAAAGAGTAGTGGACAGGTTTGCCTTCAGCTGTGGTAAATGGATTTGAAACAGCAATGTTCTCTCTGAGAGGACAGAAACAAAAAGAAGCCCAGAGGACTTTATATTGAAAAAGAAGGGTAAATTTTCATATACCCCAAAGTCCCTAAATTGTCTTTGCGACTTAAGTGTCTTTCACACAGAGATTCCATTGGTAACTCTTAAATTGCCACAAATTAAAAGTATGTGTAAACAATTGAAATCTCCAAGAAGTTGCACTTCAATAAGAAATGTTTTCATTGACTTGGAGACAGTTATAGCAGGAGGTTTTATTTTCTAGAGTACCTACAGTAATTATCCATGTTCTGCTGATGGTTATTTATTGTTTAATTAAAACATATTCGGGGAATAAAAGCCCATTAGGATAAAACATTTTATCAAATCCAAAAAGTTGTCATGAAGTTTGAGTATGGACATGCCTCCTGCTCTATATTTATGGCCAGGTAGTAAGCTTAAGAGAAGGAGAATTTTGTGTTAATCTAAACTACCTACTTCTATAAAATTAGAAAAGAATTTGAATTATGCATCCATCAAGCCCAACAAGAACAAAATACATTCATGGGCTAGTATGCTGTGACATTAGGTATCACACCCTTGTTAAGGAGCATTTTTATTTCCAATCTTGACTCAATATGAGTGGAGAAAAACTGATTAAAAAGGAAAGGTTCTGCTACTTAGAAATTTTTCAGGAGCTATATCAGCTTATACATATGCCTAAAAAATTAACTCATCATTATAGAAAAAAAACCTGCAAATATATTTTATTCAAAGGTACATTGCTTGTTTTGAATCTTAAATTCATTAATCTCTGTGAATTTTTACACTTGTCTGATATGGTTTGAAACGCTTGTGCTGATGTATCAGCTGAGGATAATAAT
Organism: Petroica traversi; assembly: GCA_025920805.1. Taxonomy (NCBI): domain Eukaryota; kingdom Metazoa; phylum Chordata; class Aves; order Passeriformes; family Petroicidae; genus Petroica; species Petroica traversi. Next base: position 6,717,759 of record JAHLSL010000040.1, read on the forward strand.
CTATTTGAATTTATGGGAAACGTTATCACTGTGAGGTGTGGGAATTTTCATGTGTGACTTGAGAAACACGTAAATTCCTGTGCACTGGGATGTGTGAGTGAAAACATTCCGTTTTTTCAATCAATTATTGTAATTTTAATTAAAAGTGACTCAAATAAATTCAAGGTTGTGATGCATCTCATGATATCTGCCTCTTTTTTTAAACCTTAAAGGTATAACCAATCCATTCTTATTGTGTGTCCTTGGAAGCTGTAAAAAATTCTCAGAAACAAAATCCTTTTACCTGCTAATTCCCTCCCCTGGCTGTGTTTCAAATTAGTGATTTTTAAATCACCCCCGCACCATCCCTTTTCCAGAAAGAGTTACACATGGGAAGATTGAATTCAGGACAGTTGCTTTTGTTTTTTTATGGTTTGGTTGTTGGTTTTGTTTTTCTTAACTATGGTAAACCCCGGCTGAAGGCTCCTGGATAAGTTATAACAGCTCAATCACATCTTTAAATTGTGCTAAACTGTGGAGGAAACGAGGGGGAGGCTCTGCAGCCAAGAGTTATTGGAGAGCGGCGGCTCTGATTAGGCCCAGTTTGTCCCTTGGCAAAGGCTGTGTGTTGGTGTTATGTATGTGCATGTCCTTTCTGTCAGCTGGTGCTAGGCTTTCCATGCCAGAAATATTCCTGTTAGGTATCCAGGTCTTCCTGCAGTTGAAGTGGCACAGAGGGAGTAGATTTTGACAGGGCAATTTTCTGGACTACTATTAGAAATTATTTGGAGGCTGTATTCTGGATGCTGCTTTATTCCAAGGCATATTTTACTGTACTGCAATAGGTTTTTTTGGGGGCTTTTAGTTTTTTTGTTTCATTTTCATTTTTTCTTTGTTGTTTTGGTTTATTTTTTTAAATTACTGGCCTTTTTGTAAATGTTATGACTCATCTAGAACAGTGATCAAATTCATATCACCAGAGCAGAGTTTCCTAACTCTAGGTTTATCTGTTGTATCAGGTTGGTGGGGATGGAGGCAAGGAAAGTCTGCGCTCCTCAGTGGCATGGGTGCTCAGGGTCTTCTGGAAGTTTTATGCAAAAAATCCCCAATTAGTGAAAGGACTGTGATCTGGGGCAGTGCAGTTGACTTTTGCCGCCCTTTTATGACAAATTATAGTTGTGAACTTTTGACCTTTATTAATATTTTAAAGTGCATGTCAAGGTGTCATAAGCTGTTAAGTTGCTCGTAATCATGCTAATCATAAGTTACTCACACTAAATTAGGTATGGTGGTGCAGGTGCTTTGTGGAGTCTTTAAAATGGATATTTCATTGCAGTGCTGTCCTCAGCCATGAGGGACTGAGCTCAAGGAGCTCCACTAATTTCTACTCTCACCAGTAAATGGAGAGAGAAACAGCCATATTCCACCACTCATTTACAAAATTACTTTCTCAGATTTTCTCCACTGACTGTATAGGAGGAGTGGTGCTCAAATTTTTTGTGTTAGAGCCTAAAAACGGGGGCACTTGGGCACTGAAATCACATTTTCTATCCTAAGCATTGGACATTTGGCTAAATTTAGCTAATGAAAACTTGGCTACTTGTTTTGAAATGTCTGAAGCCTGAATGGCAATCTTGCACATCTAATGTTAGTCTCTTATATCCATTTTGCTGTTTCTGAGTCCGTGATTGTGCTCTGCCTGTTTTACCTGGCCACGCACATTGTTAAAAATTGGTACTGAGAAGAATCATGTACCCTTACGCCTCTGAAGCGCCATAACAATATTTTTATATTGTTATCAATATTTAAATACTGATATTTTGATAAACCCACTCTCTTCCTTTGGATAAAATGCTTTTACTGTGGGATTTTGTCAGATTTCGTTGAAAATCCTAAGGGATTCAAGCTAACTGCATGATGCCTGTTTGTAATTCAGCATCTTATAGCTGGTGTCACAAGTAAAAAGTACCCAGTGACTAATCTCTCAAGTAAACCTGTTGGTTTTTTTTATTTTTAATTCAGAAAGCTAGATTATCATGTTCCTCTTACAAAATTGTAGAAATAACTGTTTGAAAAAGAGCCTACAGTAGAAGGAAGACATCTGTTCAATTTCCTTTGTACTTCCCCACACTGGATGATGTTGAAAACTAAGATGTTATTTCCCTCCCTTGTTAGTCATCAGACAGGATAATACATACATTACTTTTCATTTCATCATTGTTTCTCTGTAATCAAAAGAGAAACAATGTTCAAATGGAGAACTTCAGTATTCCCATCCTGATACACAAGCTCTGCAAAGCTGATATTTTGCTGACTAGTTGTTTTCAAGCAAGGAATCATTAGGCTTGCCCATACACAAACACTGCTTAGGAAATGAGGCCTCCTAGAATGCAACTACTTGTGAAAATAATGATTGTCTTCCAGGTTTGGTTGGTTTGGGGTTTTTCTTTTATTTCAGTGACAATTTTGTGCAGGTGCCCAGGCAATTGTGAATCACTGTACATTTGAGAGTGCTGATATCCCTTTAGAATCACAGAAGAATAAAATGGTTTGGGTCAGAAGGGATATCTAGAGATCATCCATTTTAACCTCCTCCCATAGTCAGAGGCAACTAAATTGAGTTGCTCAAAGCCTCATCCAAGTTAATTTTGAACACATTTTATAATGGATAATCTGCAGCTTCTCTGTGTAACCCGTTCCAGGTCTTGCCACCCTTTTAATAAAATAATTCATCTTTTTGTTCTACCTACACCTGCCCTCTTTAGGTTTAAAATTGTTGTTCTTTGTTCTGTCACCACAGACACTGGTATAAAATCTGCTTCTGTCTTTTAAATCAGTTACTGTGTATATTGAAAAGCTGCAGTAAAATCTCCCTGGAGACTTCTTGAGGTTGAACAACCCAACCCTCTCAGCCTGTCTTCACAGAAGAGGTGTTCCAGTTTAATACCTTTACTTTTGTTATTTAAGCAAGGCAAATGCTCTGGACCATCTCCTGCCTTGTAATGAGCTACCAAATACCTTCCACCCCAACTCCATTGCTCCCATGCCCAACTATTAATCTTCTTTAGATTGAATCCCCAGCAATATAGGTCATTCAGAAGATCACATTTCTACAAGGGCTGTGAAGCACAAGGTGTTACAGAGAACTTTTTGGCTGTAATTCATCTTTAATCCTAAAAATGGATTGAAATAATTTTTCTCCAGCAGTCCTCTGCTTCATCAGTAAAAGGTCTCTGCAATCCTGGACTTTGGACTGATTGAAAAGTGTTACAGGTTTTTGCAAGATAGGATAGGGAAGGTTGGAGTTCAACAGGAAAACTCAGCTTACTTTTTTGTCCTCTTTTTTCCCCACAAAGTTATCACCTGAAAGAAACAAATATATTAGGAAAAAACTCCGCAGCCATATTGGTGTTATCCCATCTAGTTTACAACCTCCTGTGAAATTTCTACCTACCTTATTAATTACTTTGAAGAAAACAGGAATTCATCTCAATTTATTTATTTATTTATTTTAATGTAAAGCCATGCCAGTTATACATAAAGCCCACCTGACATTGTACTTTCTGCCTGACAGAGACCAATACTGGATGCTTAGGAATGAAGGTAAGTTATACATAAATTTAAGAAACAATAGAAGAACAGTGATCACTCTTGGCAATGCAGGTTTTTCCTCTGTTTTAACTCTGTCTTATTTCCATTTGCTGTCTCCTTGAATGGCTAAAGTCCATTTATATTTACTGTCATTATTAAAAGGTCATTAAGCACTTATAATATTTTAAGGTAAATACCTGTTAAATTATTTGTATATTTTATTTTGCGGTATCTTTTTGAAGGTAGGATGACTAAACTAATATTTAACACTCAAAAGAGTGAATGCACATTGTGTTTATAAAATACTAAGCATTAGTTACATCCATTGTCCTTGCGCGTTCCCAATATTCCCAACATCCTAGCTGACCACAGGTGAATATCAAGTTAATGCTGTTAGAAAAGTACATATATAGTGACTCTTGGGGGCTTCTCAAAATGTAGGAAATAATACTTTTTACAACTATTCTCTACTACAACTATTCCTAACTGTAACTTGTGCTAATTTGGCTGGTACTGATTTGACCAACTGAGCTTTAGGTGTTCAATTTTTGGGTTGTTGAAGGCTGAAGATGAACTCTGAGGAAATGCTGCTATGTGCTTGCCCATATTTCCACATGCTACTGCCTTTTCCCCTTTCATTCTCTCATGCTCTACCTCTGGGACATCCACTGTTACTGTTGGGCACCTGGGAGCTGGGTGGGGGCCAGGGTGGATTGGTTCAAGGTCCTGCAATTCAGACGTGTGTGAGCAGTATCCTTAGGGAAATCTACTTATTGCTGCAAGGAGTCCTTTCATGAATTATTATGCGGATTTCTAATCTGCATTGGTACTATTGTGTATAGACAAAAAATGTAATTTTCCTTCATTTTGAATACAGTTTCATTATTCTCTGCCCTTATAGAGGGATCTTCATTCACCTCACCGACTCTATCACATAGTGGTACTTTCTTCTCTGCTTAACTAAATCATTATTTAAGGTGGATGACTTCCAAATGCATTCTAATTTATGTGTTGAGAAAGAAATTATTTACACCCAGACTAACAAGAAACCTGGTCATTGTTAGACTAAGCACAGCAATGCAAGGACCCAGAACTATAAATTTGCCAAGCCAGACCAGGCAGCTCATATGCAGATACAGTGAGTAAGGGAAGTTAGATGCTTTTGGCTGAGACACAATAGTCATCACACTGATGGCTCAAACTTGTCAAGATACAATGCTGAAATAAGAAGTGTTTGAAAGCCTACCTGTCTCTTGGCCCAGAACAGCCAGATTAATCTACACGCTGAACTCAGAATGTTTTTTGGTTTTGTTTTTTTGGTTTTTTTGGGTTTTTTTGTGTAAATGAATTTTGGAAGAGAATGTCAGCGTTTCCTTGCAGTACCAAAAAGATAACTTTACATGACAAGGAAGAAAAGTTAAGAATATATATACCCATAACCTGATAACAGTTTGTGTAGACAGATCTGACATAATATTCAACAGATTGCTGTCAAGTTTGGGTACTGAGGGATTATTTCTAGGCTCTGTATTCCTGCAGAGCATGTAGGACTGGATAGCCAGGCTTCAGAGGACTTCTTTGGTAAGGATGTTATATAAGCATTCTTTGTGAACAGTAAAGGCAAATACTGGCCATAGGTCAAAGCTTAGAAATCAAGGTGATGACCCTCAAAAGGAGCCGCTTCTGCAGAAAATGAACCAGCTCTTTATGCTCTATCTAATTAATAGGCTTGCAATGTTCTTTCAACCCTGAGAGATGGCCATTAGCCGTACAAATCAGCAATGTGGTGACTGGGGTGACAAGGCAGGTCACCCCCTAGCACTGCAATGGAAAATACATTTCCTTTCAGCCCTCTTGTCAAGCACTGGAAATTCCCCAGTGGATCTAGTCCATGGCCAATTTATCTCATTAATGGGAGATCCCACAACTTCTTATACCTCATTATAGATGCCACACTTTCCTTAGTGTGCTGTGTTGCATTTTGCTGGGGTAGAGTTAATTTTCCTCACAGTGGCAGGTAAGGGTGTGGCTGTGGTTTGGATTTGTGATGGGAACAGGGTTGATCACACTGGGATGTGTTTGTTTTCGCTAAACAGGGCTTACACAGAGCCAAGGCCTTTTCTGCTTCTAGTAGAGAACCACCAATGAGTGGCTCTGTGGGGTTTGGTTACTGGTTGGGTTTAAGCCATGACACAGAGGTAGAGCATTTCAGTAGATGTATTATTATGCATGTTTTTATTTGCTCTTTGCTCTTCCTCATCCCTCTGGCAAAATCCTCAGTAAGATGGATTTATAAAAATAGATTTATTATTTACTATTAGATTTATAGAATTAGAAAGCTGTGATCATTCCAAGTTCCATCAGCATTTTGAGATACAATTTGTTCATTGTTTTGTACATACAAGGTAATTTTACTGAATACTTGTTATAGTTTCTTAACCTTGCTGCAATATTTCTGATGCCCAGGAGAAAGAGAATATGCAACTCATTGCTGTATGTGGGATTCTCACAGACATGCAAAGCCTTGAAATACAGCTCCAAAATAGTGTAAATTCCAAAGTAGGAAGATCAGGTTAATTTTCATCTTTCTTTTGCATCTCTTGATAATATTAACATTTTCTAAATATTGCTCTTGCTAAAGTAGTTTAGTATTTAAAAAAAATATATATTTAATGGAAAAAATTCCTCTAGTGTAAATTTGGGCTAACCCTTACCAGTACATATACACATGTATGTATATTAAGAAAATTCGGCTGGTTTTAACAATTTAGTTCTTTGTCAAGATCATCTTCTCTGACTTTGTAAGTTCCTAAAATATTTATATATATTTTTTGCCTTATAACTTCCTCACACAAATTAGTAAGAAATGGCCTCCCTTCCTCACAAAGAGCATCAGTTGGCAATTGTATGAAAAAATGAGACAAATTCACCTTCCTGTTGTGTCCTTTCACTCTGAAACACTGCAGAGTTTAAATTCTTCTGTCCCTTTGTTTACAATTTTCTCTCTCACACTTTTTCCTGTCCCCTCTTGTTCTCGTTTTCAGTCTCTTCCTTTGGTTCCCCTGCTTCTTTATTCTGTAAGTTTGCAAAAGTGATGATTTTGTATTTGGGGATATTTTTTCTGCATAGAATGTTCTGAAACATAACAATTCAGCATGCTGGACAAAACCAGTTCTTATTTTTCTCAGTCAGCTGGATCCAAACTCCATTGTAATCAATGGAAATAACACAGTATGATCCAGTAGGATTAACTCCAATATGAGTAGAAACTAGGGAACATAATTAAAAAGCATGGCCATCCCATAAAAAGTGGTGATGACATTCAAAGCCTCCTTCCCTCTTTTCTGGGGAGTGGTGAAAGAAAATTGCAAAAGTAGGCCTGCTTATTTGTCTTCTCTGAAGGGTGACACTTGAGATGAGTTAAATGTTAAAATGAAGCCCAAGGGACCATTTTTGTGTATAAAATCAAGGTTTGAGGAGCAAAAGCCAATGAACCTTCAAATAATTCAAAGAACACATACTGAAGAAGTTATTTGGAACTTTTACCCTCTGCTTTTAGCTTAAAAATGTTGTAAATGCCCTTGTCTACATGAAAATTTCTAGCAAAGGAAAGTGTAAGTAAATTTAATAAAAAAATTTGGTGGAATTATACTGAGAGATTTTAGCACAAGATTCTGTGATGACTTGAGAACAAAGGATAATTAAGAAATTATTTGGCCTCATTAAGAATTACATTGTTGTTTTGCTCTCTAATAGAGAACTATAACTCATTCTGGAACCTAATTTTTTTTTAAAAAGAATGAATATAAAAATTATTAGCTACAAAAATATCTGATATGTAGAGGTATCTATATATACCTTGCAATTCTGGGTAAGCAGGCAAAATTGTTTGAAATTAATATCTAAACTATTTCACTTTTTGATCCAGAAGTATTACAGATAATTAAGGCTGAAATCTAAACTGACAGCTTAGGAATTTTTTAAATATTACTTTGGTATATGACCTATTTATGTCTCTCCTCATCATCTCCCCTCTTCACTCTGCATGTGCAATGATTTTTGGGTGGCTGTAAGCAATGACTTTTGTTGCCAGTGTTGAAACTGTCTCTATTTTGTTTGTGCTTCTGGAGAACAAGGCCTTTCGCTTCTCGCCTACTTTTTATTTGAGTGTGTGCTGTACATCATGTAATTTGCCTAGTCTGGGAAAAAATGTGAAGAAGAGAAGGTAGATGTAAGGCTGATGTAAGCACTTTAGAGAAATCATCCTTCAAACAAGTGGATTGAGAACAAGTGGATTAGATGCTAACAGTATCTAATTATCCCATTCGTATGTTCCATTGATTTGGGTGTTTGAAAGGCATTTTGCTTGCTGGGTTGGATTTTGATTTGCTATGACATGAATGGCAGTGCCTTTTATTTTGATACTTGCAGACTTCAGTCAAATGGGATAATGTTATATTCATGTTTTCCCCAAATTTCTGAAGCCTTTAGCTTGGGGCATTGGCCACTGAAGGTCAGTGTTATTATTATATTATCCTGGAGCTAGAACTGGAAATAGTATTTTCCTTGTAAATATCATGGCAGTGTTATCGTTCCCAGATATTCACCATGCTTTTGTTAGATAACACACGCTCAACAGGTGGAGTAAACAATGAAGCATTGAATCACTTCAGTGGTGTAAGTGAGGAAGAGACAAAAGTCGCCAGGTATTAAAAGCCTGGATATGAAGAGCAAATAATAGAGCGGTGAGTATTAAACTTTATTGCAAGTATCAGCTCTTTTTATTGTGGATGTTTTGGCAGTCCTCTGAAACAAATTCTCAGAAGGATCTTATCTTTAGGAGTAGCTCCCTTCAACTTGGCTCTCACTTCCTGTTGTCTTGTTAATACTGTCCTAAGTTTCTTGTTTCTTCTTTAGCTGTATGGATCAATATTTAATATGAGGATGAATTTTGGACAATAACTTCTGCCAAAAGCATATGGTGTCAGTATTTGCCAGGTTTCAGTTTTTTATCAGCATGATCCCAGCAACAGGCCATGGACTTTTCCAATATATCTTTTGATAGTCAACAGTATATAAGGGAAAAAATTCTGGATGCTCTTTAATTAGAGTGACTGATGTTTTCACTGAGGTTTGCAGACAACACTGACACTTCAGTGTGTTTTCTGAGAACATAGCTCAGTGACAATTGACAGAAAAACATCTGCAATGCTGAGAAGTAATATATTTATCTACTTCTGGTATTTCTGGGAGCCTTACAGCTCGATCTCAAGGTCATAAAGTCCAAGCTCTATTTTGTGAGTGCAGAACTGACTTCCAGAGTTAAAAAACTTGAGATACTGTCCTGTTTGAACAATGTTTTAGATGGCATGGCTTCTGCTGTTGATAGCAGCCTTCAGGTCTGTGTCAAGCCCATCACACAGAGGAGGTAACTTCCTTCAGTCCTTTCCTTTCCCTTTCCCAAGAGCAATGCCTGACTCCTGAAAACTTGGGCTCCTCCATAGTTCATCCCTGCAGGCTACAACCACTTACCTCATTTGGAATCTGCTACCTTCCCAGTACTTCTACAGAATCTGCACAAATATCATCTTTCCAATTTGCCTTCCTGCTTTTCCTCTCTTCTGTTGCAAAGTAACAGTTGGGATCACAAAGGATCTATTTTCCCTTTCACACATTCCTATTCCTGTAAATCTGGGCTACAACACTGTGCCTTTCAGGAGAGGTTTACTCCCCATGTGGACAGACTTTCTATTTCCCAACACCTGGGTCTTGCTCCTGCAGACCAGTTGGATTGTGGGGGAAATTGTGAAGCCTTCAGGTCTAGGGTCCCATAGTGCCAAAACAGGAACCACCATGAGAATAGTTTTACCTTGCTTTGTGGTTTTGTTCCTGTGGTTTGGAATAAACAGAACAAAACCCTGTAGCTACAGCTCCTGTTTGTGATACTCCTCACCAACCAAGCTGGAGTGATCAGCAGTGTCTGTAATGTTTGTGGCTAAAATTAAGCAGCATTTTTAGGCAAATAATTGCTGATTAAAAAAAATTAGTTAAGGAAAAAAATTTGTCCTGAATCTGTTCAAATGTTCGGGTTTTAAAATTGATTTGTGTTTTTGTTTTGTTTTTTTTTTTCTCTAGGAGTTGGATCATTTTGTTTCATCATTATCAGATTAAATGTTTTGATGTTGGGTTTTGAAACAACAAAGACATGTATCTTCCGATTCATGTTTATAATTGGCATAAATGATTTCTTTGTGAAGGAGCACTGAGATCTTGACTATATTATTTTCTCTGAGGATAAGTCTTCATTCATTGCTAAGTCTGTTAGGAATCTCCTTGAATTGCACGTTTCTGCTGTGATACAACACTGAAGCCTCTGTTATTCTGATCTACCATATGCTTATTTATTCTGAAAAAAAATCTATTACTAACTTCATGTTCAGAAACATCCTTTGTCTCCATGCTAATTCACTTTCTAGCTATTTAACAGGCCCACTGAGACTTAGTTCAATAGGTTTTACATAGACTGGAGACAAGACTGAGATCCCCATTTCCTTTTGCATAGACCATTATAAGGGAAGTGGCGGTGTAATGGTGAATACACTTTTGGAGGAGTGAAAGTTTTTCTAACTTTTAAGTCATTTTAATACAAGAAAAATGAAACTTTGGCCCTAGAACACTAGCTGCACATACAAGTGTGAAGAAATATATTAGAAATATTAATATCCCACTGTCAGTAGTTATTAAGTTCATTCTTTTGTCAGACACACTCATTACACTCTATCTAATGGTGATCTCAAATTGCACCTAAGGAATACATCTATTAAGTATTTGTCCTGTCAATTTTTTCAGAGAAATAATAAACTCTTTATAAATAATAAATTATCTCTTTTGGACCAACAAAGCTACAGAGTTCAGTCTAGGGCTAATAATATTTTCAGAAGTAACCTTCAGACATTGGCTGCATTTTTTTTTTTGTCTTGCCAGTGTGCTGAAATATCTTTTGTTTGGAAGAGATAATTTTTATATCTTCCATATATTCCACAGACAGAGAAGGCAAGCCAACAACCTATTTTTCTTGCCTGAAATTTGATTTCAGTAGAATTATTTATTTTAATAGAAAATTGATCTTAAAGGGGAGATCATTTCTTAGGAAGCCAGAAATGGGGTATTTCTTTACCTGTTTAAACAACTGGTACTTGCTACCTCCTAGGAAACACTTATTCCCAGCCTACTTCAAATAAATCTAACAATGTGCAGTAGCTAGCAGTTTTTTTCCCCCATAAGTGCTGCATGTGATCATGTACCAAAAGATCTTGTTAAAAAGTATGAGCATAGGGGAATAGAGTTAAAGCTTCTGTGGGAGTTATAAGTTTAAATGTCTTTCCTTTGCAATATTTAAGAATCAAAGGTACACTTCTTTCACATATATTTGTCTTAAAAAGTGATAAATATGAACCGTATTGAAGATAGATTTAAATTAAATTTAATATAACAACTCCATATTTTTCAACATGTGCAAATGCTGAACTTATTTGCCACAAGGCTAAATGATTGTGCCACTTTATTTAATTTTAAATTTTAGATCTAAGAACTAATATTAAAATAATGCAGACTGAGTTTGGGATGTGATGTCACAAAGTAAGAATCACCAAAATCATGTGAGAACAAAGGTGACACTCAGGAGTCTTTTTGTCACTTTTTTCAAATGGTTGTCTGGGCACTGATTCTGCTCCTTTAATTACCAAGTCTAAGGGCTGTCAAAGAATGCAGCTGAGAATGTAGTAAATTGGTCCAAGAAAGATTTTTGTCCTAAATTGGTATAACAATTGGGAAGTAGTGAAGACACAAATATGCAGTTAATCTACTTAAAACTCTTCCAGCTCCAGAACAGTCTTTTAAAGCACACTCGTAAAAATGGATACTCTATAAGCAGCAACGAGGAACCAGCTCCCAGTGCCACTCCAACAGAACTGAGCAAGATCTGTGACAATTTCCTCAGGTCTTAAAATTTTCAACGCAGCTGTGTTTAAATTCAGAAATTTTAGATGCTTCTGGGAGAAACTGTCATTAACAAAGTGTAGACTACATTAAGCATGGCAGGGAGCAGTTGATCTCTTTATACAGCCTCGATTATATTCTTGTTAGGCTTGTTGTGTTCTTCATGCTGAAGCTTTTTCATGCAGAAATGCCTACTATCACAACAGAATGTTTAAACTGATATGCCTCTGAATGGTGCAAGAGGAAAAAGCAACTCAATAATGTCAGTAGGCTTTGAAGTTTTGTAAGGATTCCTGTGAGTTTATAACTACCTGTCTAGATATATTTATACAGAAGCAGCACAAAATTGTATTCTTATGTGCATTGTTGATTCAAAACCCAAGACATTTCAAAGTCACCTAGTCAGTAGTGCAATCCTGTGTTCAGGGAGAAGAAAAGGAAAAAAGGATATGAATGATAGGCCAAAGTACAGGAGGATACATGGCAAATTCATAAAAATATTTTCTGACTGAATTTTTCTTTCCCTGTGTGGAAAGACACTTTATATGGCTGGAATTAGTTGCTTGGTTGGTTGTAGATGGTGTGGATTTTTGGGGGGCGGGGCTGGGTTTTGTTTTGTTTTGGGGTTTTATTGTTGGTTGTTGGTTGTGTGGGTTTGGGCTTTTAGGAAAAAGAGGCCCTGTTTTGGAAATGTGAGTTGTGTGAGATGTAGGCTTGTGCTATTGTCTTTAATCTGAAAGGCAGGGGTGCTTTGATAATGCAGTTGTTTTCAACTGAATTTCACTAGTTCCAACAAAATTAGAGCTAGTGGAGAAGATGCACTCTTGTCCCTTTCCCAGACATGTGGCTGGTTATGTTCATGATAAACAGGGGTTCTGCAAGGCAGCTCTGAGCTCCCTCTGGTGCAGTTGCAGTTGGGATGTTGAGGCTGAGCATCAGGGTCACCTCCTTTATCAACCAGGAAAGATGACAGGTTTGACTAGGAAACAACATCTCCTTCACTCAAAACTGCAGGTTATAAACAAGAAATATTTGTTACATATCTCATTCTTCTTCATGTCCATCAATTCTCTCTACTGCTTGTATAAACTTTCTTGTCCACTTTTCCCTGCTTTCAAGTTCTTTGAACTAAAGCAAATTGCCTTTGATTCCAACATGGAAAATGAAGTAAAGAGTTTCTTAAAACTTTCAACTGCAGCTTCTCGGTTTATCTGGTATCATTCTGTCTAAATCCATTGTTGTGCTCAACTACTTTATTTTGTCTAGCACATATAGCATGGTCGCCTAATTTTGAATAGATTTCAAGTAGTCTTCAAAGGGTTTGTTTGCTAATGCATGGAGCCACCTGCAGCTCTGATTGCTCTCCTCCCACTATGACCAGAGAACAGAATTAACTTCTCTGATACTACTCTCTGCTAGTGGTAGGTTCCCTTTGAATGTGCCTAGGACAAGCATTTCTCCTTTCTGTTAATAGCACACCTGGTCACCTACTGCAAACAACGTTCAGCCAATCCTTCATTAAGTCTTTAGACATCCATCCTGGTTTTGACACCTAGCAATTATTCCGGCAGGCAGCTGTTCCTTCGGCGTTGTTTTACGCTTCGGAATCACATATGGTGGCAATTTCATGCCATCTGCCAGCACTGCCAACAGGACTGTAGCGTGCACTTTTTCATTCCCCAAAGTTTTTTTTATGATGACAAATTCTCTGCCTGTTTCTTCAGTGGTGTAACTGGGTGCTGTGTTAAAGCAAACTGGAGTCTCATTGGTGTTCCCCATTTGTCTCAGCAAGCGCTTGCCATTTCCATACGATCCATTCACATCTGCAGAAAGGCATTGATTTTCCTAGGGAAGTTGGAAAGGAGGAGTGTTCTAACAAAGTTCTTCACTGTAGGCAGAATCTATTGTGCCACATCATTTGTACACATTGACTATTACTTGCCTTGAATTCCCTCTATGCAGTGTTTTGTTCCTGTGCAATTTCTTGATCTTTCAGTTTAATGATTTCCTATTTAAAAAGAGTTTCTGTCTTTTCTTGGAGCGTGCAAGAATTCTACAACTTATTCTTCTAGTTTGTGAGTGTTTCCTTTTGGGTGCACTTACACACACACACATACATATATATATACATAGTATGTCCTCCCAGCACCATTTTTTTTTTTCCAGTAAGAGGTACAACCAAACTTAAAATATGCATTGTATACCTATTGGTCCCTCCCCTGTTGCACTCATTTTTCTCAATCCATATGATCTGTTATTTCACACATAACTTACAAGATTTGGGGAGGCTCGTAAAACTGTGAAAGATCATTGTGGAGTGTTCTGAGTTACAGTACAACATACAGCTTCACAAGTCAGTGAGAAAAAGAGTTAACATGCTAACACTGTGTTTTATTTAAACTTTGAGTCACTTTGGGCATATTCATGCTCCTTCTTCACTAGGAGACCTCCCACAGTGCACACTTGCTTTGTCTTCATTAATCCTAAAGGAAGAGGAATTAATATTTTTCAGTTGAACTACCTGGGGAGGGGGGGGGAAAGAAAATGTCTCTTTTTGCTGAGGTCTGCACCACTGAAACACACATGAGTCTATGGTGCAAGATGGGATCCACCCAAGAATGCAGAGGAAACTGTCACAACAGGTCACCAAGCAACTTTCAATGATTTACCAGCAGCCCTTCTCAAATGTGAGGGTCCCAGCTGAGTGGAGACAAGCAAACATAGCACACATCTAAAAGAATGGATGGATGGGGAATGTGGAGAACTACAGGCCTCTTAGCTTTGCCTTCGTGCCAGGGAAGGTCATCAGATCATCTTGAGTGTACAGGATAGTCAGCAGGCGAGGCCTAGCCAGCTTGGGTTTGTGACCAGCGCTAGTGAGGCTGCACATCAAATTGTGTGTTCAGTTTTGGGCTTCTCACTACAGGAAAGACATTGAGGGGCTGGAGCATGTCCAGAGAAGAGCAATGGAGATGAGGAAGGGTCTGGAGCACAAGTTTTATGAAGTAGAAGGAACTGTGAGGGTTTAGCTTGGAGAAAAGGAGGCTCAGGGGAAACCTTACCACTCTCTAGAACTCCCTGAAAGGAGAATGTGGGGATTGGTCTCTTCTCTCAGGTAATCAGCGATAGGATGAGAGGAAATGGCCCCAAGTTGTACCTAGGAAAAGTTTAGATTGGATACTAGAAAAAATTTTCTTCACCAAAAGGATTGTGAGGCATTGGAAGAGAAAGCACAGGGCAGTGGTAGAGTCATCAACCCTGGAAGTATTTAAAAGACAGTAGATGTGGAAGTGAGGACCGTGATTTACTGACGGACTTGGTAATGCTGGGTAAATGGTTGGACTTGTCCAACCTAAATGATTCTGTAATTATAGTGAGGTTGGGATCATTCTTCTGGGTAACAAGTGACAGGATGAGAGGAAATGGCCTTAAATTCTTCCAGGGAAGGGTTAGATTGGATGTTAGGGAAAATTTCCTCACTGAAAGAATGGTCAGGCATTAGAACAAGTTGCCCATGGAAGAAGTGGAAACGTTCAAAAGATGTGTGGGTGTGGCACTTGGTTTTTGGGTGATCATGATGGTTCTGGGTTAATTGTTGGTCTCCATAACCTTAGAGATCTTTCGAAACCTTCACAATTTTGTGCTTTTCATTCTACCTTTCTAAAAGGAATAGAGCTGTGAGTAATATCTGGAAATATAAAAAAGAAGTCAGAAGATAACGTAATCATGATTTAAGAGAAATTTTAGGGAATAATTAATGTTAGGTTCTCTGTGTCCTTTTCCTCCACTCAAACCTTTGGTTCTTTTCTTTTTTCTGATAAATTAATTCAAATGCAAGCCAGGATTTTCTGTCTGTAAATATATGCCAGACATTATTGTTTTGTTGCCAGTGGGTTTGCCCACTGAGGCCTCCCAGCCCCTGTATTTATACACTTTTCACACTGTAAAGGGATCATAGCTCCTTGGGAGACACAGTGCTAACATTTCTGTGGTGCAGAAAATAGAGAAATAGTGGTAGGCCAGTGCTGATGTATTGTTAAAATTCCTAACTTCATTATGTGGGAGCCTACTAAATCTTTATTTTGCAATGTGAATTCAGGAAGAGGAAAAGCGATGCTGAATTATTTTCTTTCTCACCGGGAGCAGTCTCACGCTTGCTGCCTGTGCTTTGTAAAAGCTGCATACATAGTTAAGCACCTTTTTCGTTTACAGATGCCTTTACATTTACAAATGCCTTTATCTTCAGAAGCATATTTGACACACTAGGCTGGCTTACAGCCTGAAAAGCCAGTGAATCATTCCGTGAATAGCTGAATACAGAACATTTGAAACAATCAATGACAACTTGCTAGGGCTTGGGCAGAATGCTCCCTATTGTAAAAAAGAGCTGTAGAGCAGTCTGTGAAACTCGAGTGGTCATCTGATAGGAAAAGAATGCAACCAATCTCCAAGGAGCTAAGCAGATATTAGCATCACCAGTTGCCTGTAGTCACAATGTAAGTTACCTCCCTGCATTTCACCGAACTTTCATGTTCTGCTTAGGAATGAAAGGATTGCTAATTCTGGTAGTCTTCATAACTTAAATATTTTCATATTTAGCAAAATGTGGGGGTTTTTTGTTGTTATTAGTTAGTTAGTTTGTTTTTTTTAATATAAGATCTGTTTATATAAATGTACTTTTTTCCTGAATTTGGGAAAACCTACAAATTAATTCAGGTAATTCCTGAATCATGTCACATTATGCAGGCTTGAAGGTGAAATCCTATTGCATGAACATTTGCACACTTATCTTTTCACTATTAAACTCTTAATAGCCCACAGCTACTAGAAGAAAACAAAATTAGAAGCTAGTGGCTTGACTTCCCCTGTCTTCTTTATTCTCTCCACCTATTACAAAAGAGTGACATCTGTGTGGATGATGTAGAAAGTGAGTATAGATGCATATAGGGATGGGGTGCAAATATTTTAGCACTGCCAGAAAATTTAGTTTATTCAATTTATTGTGAATTACACTGTTCCATTGCTTCAAATTCAGTTTTTCACATCTCAAAATCTGAACTTTATGGCATCCCAGATGTATCTATAAGGTTTGTGTGGGGAAAAAAAAAGATATTTTCCCAAATGTATTGAATATAGATTTTGACTTGCAACCCTTCTGAAACCCACTGTAAACTCTTGCTTTGACAGCAACACATTTTAGATGAATACCATAAACAAGCTTTCAGATAATCTGTATTATCATCACTCACCACTGAAATGGAACTGCATCTTCAGTAAAACAAAGAAAACCAGCAGTAGTTCAAGTTTCCTCTTTTATATTATAGATACCAAAATAAGAGTAAATTGGATGAACTCTCATATACTTTGGAACTCACAAGCAGAAGAATAGAATTTTGCACACAAGAGGAATGGCATTAGTTATTACCACACCTTTCCTTCTTTATTTTCATTGTGCACATAATTGTATACTTGTTGTATTTAATAAGTCTTACTGTGCTACAGTGCAATACAAGTGATTACTCAGAGATTCAAAACACAGTGACTGTCAATGCAATTAAATGCCACTGCTAAGGGCTCTCCTATACTTTATTTCTTTGTGGTGTGTGTGAGCATAATTCTGTGTATACACAGGAAATTATGGCAAATCTTGACAAAAGATATATACCATGCCAATGGTGATTATATTTCTCTGTTATCAGAGTGTCTAAAAATGAGTAGTTATGTATTCTACATTTTGCTCTAGAACATCGTTTGAATTATAGACATTTGGGGGATATTTTCATTCAGTGGAAATTGGTCTCAGTCATTCTAGCAAAGGGGAAAGAAGTAAATGGGTGTAATTTTTTTCCTGTTCTGGTGCCTTTCTACCAGAGGTCTTGGAAATTCTTTCATAGAACCTGACTAAATTGGCAGTAAATTATGTGCTTTTCTACCAGGTGAATGTTGAATTGATTCGAAGGTGATCAGGTGCTGCATCATCTTTATTTTCACACATCAAAGGTAGGCATATTGCAAGCAATTAATCATGTGCTTGTTTATTGTTTTGGAGCAAATGCATTTTACACACCTTTTGTTGCTGATTTTAATTTAATTACAAATCATCCCTATGTGTATCTGTCATTACTTTAGTGAACACAAAAATGAAAGGATGAGAGGAAAGAAAAAAAGAAGCTTTTGCTTCTGTGACACTGGTTACTTTTGAAACAAGGGGCAAAAACCAGTTTACTCATCACTGCTATTTTTAAAATAAATTAACTATTAGAAGTACTGGAAAATATATTTTGCCCCTAATAGCAAAACGTTTGTGTTTTACATGAAAATATTGTCAGTTATTAGGACAAATTCATTTTGTTCTGAGGACCCAGTTTCGGGAAGTGAAGTTTATCCAGGGTAGGCTGGAGCGGTTAGTTGTCATTGGGAACATCAGGTGAAAAATAAGGTGAACAATAAGATGAACCTTAAAAAACTGAATTTTACCCTTTTTGTCTTTTCTACCTACTAACGTAGAGATCAGTCCTTACTAGCACAATGATTTCTTTTCCCCCAAGGTAGTTTGCTAATAGTTATGGTGAGAGGAATTGTAGGATATTTCTAAATCGCTGAAGTTGCTGTTTGGTGTATGGATATGGTTTTCACCACAATGTATTTAAAGTAAATATGTTAAAAAATATAGAGGTGCTACTCTGTGAGATGCTTTCAGTAATCCATTGCCATTTTATTCAGAAAAAGGATTGCTGCACTTGGGTTTTAAACTTTTAAAATTGTAGCAGGTAGGAATTGTTTACAAAAACCCACAGGCAGCCATCCAGTTTTCATCAGTTAAGACTAAAATAAGGTTTCTATTTGAAGTATAAACTCTTGTCTTTATGGAGCAACCAAACTTAAAGTTCCCTGTCATCCTGTCTTCATATAAAATAGAAATTTACAGAGTAGGAAAATTAGGAAACATTGAAATTAATGTTTGTGGAACATGCCAGCATGGGTGTGTCTGTGATTGCAATTAAAAATTGGTAAAATGACTTTGAGGAAACAGAATTAATGAATTGGGAAAACAAATATAATTCCTCCATTTCTCTTTTTCTTTATTTTCTGTCCCTTCCCAAAATGGTCCTGTTGGTCATGCACTCTAGGAAGTATTAATTACTTATATTTCCTGGTGTATTTAAGTCAGTGGTTTCATTTTGTTATAATTGCAATAATTCAGCCTTTAAAAAAATAATGGGTAGGTGTTTCTGGATAATTTCTGGCTTTGAGTGCAGAGATAGGAGGATGTAATGGTGTGACATCATCATTCACATTTACATCTCCCAGTATAGAGTTTTATTCACTGAATGGGTAAGTCCACTTAGCTTTTTATTCATTTTTGGTTAATTAATTAATTAACTTTATAGTTTCCTGAAGCCTGTCCTCTATCCTTTGTGTGTTATACTCATTCTTTCAACACCCTTGTAAAATTTAACTTCTCTTTTAGTTTTTGATGGGTTATGAACAATCTCTGACTTAAATTGAGGTGAGCTGATTTAACTGAATGTGGAAGTTGACCCTTGGAGTCTAATACTAATTTTCCCCTTATAAGCCAAGATTAAGCTGTTAAATATTCAGAAAACTCCTAATCAGTATAACCTTTTTTTTGGGGGCAAGGGGAAAAAATGGAAAACCATCCAAACCCCAGAGAAAGCTCTTTTCATCATGTTTTTTCACAGTAGTTTCACTTCCAGGAAGCTTTTGTACTTTTAGACACTGAAGACTTAAAGCCCAAGTTCCTCACAAAAATAAAATGGGTAAGACTTCCATTAATACTTTTTCTCTTTGATTAAAATCACAAAGAGTTTCAGCTTTTAAAAGTTCTTAGACAAAAGGACAAATCCTGCTCTTGGTCTCATTCTGTATCATCAGCGAATCCTTGCAACTGAATTCTCTTAAAGAGTAAAATGTAGATTCTTTACCTCCAAAGACTCATATTTAGAATGTTTGTTAACTGAGAAATCTTGCATTAAATTTATTCAGCACAAGAGGAGGAGGATACAAATCCAAAGTAACAATAATATGAGGTGGGTTCAAGCTGCAGTGCCTTGTGTACCTTAAGTGGAATCTTGAAACTGAAATGCCGGATGACTCTGGGGACCAATTCAATGAATTAAGTATTTGTACAACATTGTATACATAAGCCTGGTTATAGTACTCAGTGAGACCTTTGGTCTTCATCACAATAGAATACATTATTGCACCACAGATTAAAAAAAAATAAAATTGAAAAACCACTGATTTTTTTAGTGGCAAAACTATGTACTCTAGATGAAAATTTTAACAACCATTTTCATGTCATGCAGGGTGGGTTTAAATAACTGTGAATTGCTGGCCAGAGCAGGCAAAATAAAGAATCCATTAAAATTTCAATAAAATAACTTCAGTTTTGCTACAATAATGAAATATTTAACAACAGAACAACAAATATTTCAGAACAAACTGTTTTATAGACAAAGTAAGTTCTTTTTTTGCCATCTTGCAAATCCCCTGGGCAAGGAGAAGCTCTGCCAAATGTGAGCCGTTCTGCCAGAGAAAGGATTTGTTTTTACCAGACCCTAAACCTCTGAATTAAGGTTTCAGACATCAAAATACTTACCCCTCTTTACTAGGTATTCTTGTTAGCACAAGAAGGCACCAGAGTGAGGTGAGACTGATGCACCACATGTATAAAGAGAACAGCACAGCAGAAAAAGGAAAGGAGCAGTAAGTTTTAGTTTGGTGATAGTTCCACTTCAAATGTACACCAAGGCACCTGTTTTTATGGCAAGGCACCACATCTTGCCCAGAAGAGCTAGCATGCACATTTTCACTATTAGCAGCCTCAGCTGACACTAACTAATTCTTAGCTCATATCCTTGCAAATCTTGGTGTCAGCCAGAAACTATGAAACTGTATTCACTGGGCATCATCAAGTCATCATCTCATAAAAGTCAGACACAAGATGTAATGTGTGGAAACCGATTTGTTTTTTGTGGTTTAGAGTCTACTAAAAGCCCTCAAGTCCTTGTTTATAGCATACAGGATTTTTTTCCTCAGCTCCAGTTTAATGACTAGGAATGTATTTCAGAATCAGGTGCATTTAGGAATGGCTGCAGAATTAGCTTAGGGTGGAAACTGCAGGCTTCATCCACTAAGAGATGAACACCAAAATTATGAATTGTGAAATATTCTTGAAAAGTGACTGTGTAGAGGAAAAAGACTTGTTCTACAGCCCAGCTGATAGAGTAAAACTGGGGTAATATAAATATTGAGCAAGTAAATTGCTAGAAAATGGAGGAAAATTGTTTATACAGATTTCTTACCTAGAATAGGAAATAAATTTACTTTATTCTTTCAAGATTCATTCAGGACATACCTGCATAGAAATTTTATTTTGGGAAGCCCAAGTGGTGTCATAAAACCTTTAAAGATTCTGATTCCTGAAACCTGCAACAATGTGAATGTAAGTCCCATCCTCTTATAACACCTACAAAAACGTGTAACACATGAGAGCTAAAAGAATTCCAGCCTTATCTTCATCACCATTCTTCTGCCTATAAATACTTTCCCCATCACCAAGGAAGACCTTCAAAATAGCAAGTTTAGTGCTGTGCTAGGGCATAGTATGGGAGGGGATTTTGGGAACATGAAAGAATGTCTTTGTGCATTCCAGCCACAGTAATAACAATATCTGGTTACCTTCATTAGAAACTAAATATAAATCAGACCTTATTTTCCCAAGTCTCAATAAAATCAGTCACAATGTAGAATGCTTGTTTTACTGTAAATATGCAATTGTTAAACTGAAACAAAGTTCATTCCACAACGCCAATCTTTGTTTCTAACTGGAAACAAGTATTTTCTTAACTGAAGTGGGAGGTCACTCATCATTTATTGACCACTATTGGCCTTAAACTTCATCAAGGAATTAATGGAATTTTTCTGTTTCTCCAAATACCACATCTGGATCATGAAAATATCATTAAGTATATGTTCAATCATTTTAACTGCATTGATTCTTTATCTTTGGATTGTTAATTTATTTCTCCGCAGTGGATTTGCTCCTAGTCACTGAATAATGTATGTATTGAGGATTGGGCTTACAAATGTGTGATACTATACATATTTTGTATGTAAACTGTTACCAGGGATCATTAATTAATGGTACAAGTAAATTAAAACTCAATTTGTTATAAAGATTGTATTTTATATTTAAAAAGAAAAAAGGCATTTAGGTTGAGTTTTATGGATTTTGAAGTTCCTCTTTCAGAAACAGGAACTTGAAGCTCTTTTCGCCCCTGTGTGATGAAATGTTTGCCAAAATTGGCTTTACTAGTTGTGTTACTGAACTGTACAGAGCTCTTTTACAGAAGAGTTTAACCAGCACATCAGGTTATAGAATCATAGAATAACACCTTTTCTTAGCTTCTAAGATTTGTCTTCATTTATGCCTAAGAACTATTTACTAATAACAGTGTCCTGGTTTAGTCTTGCCTTAATAGGTGGCAAAACAATAGCGATGGGGTCTTGGGGGAAATGCAGGTGGTGGAGCTGGACCTGCCTCCTACAGAGTGAGCACGAGGGGACTGGAATTTTTAGGATTCACCTACCATGAGTATCTAGGCTAGAATCTTGTCTCATGCAGTACATGAAGCATTCAAGGCAAAGGGAAACTTTAAGCAGTAGAAGGGCACAATACAAATGTGCTGAATGCAGAGTGAATAAGTCTGAACTCTGATGTGTCTGTAATTGATGTAATTCTTCATCACTGAAAAATGAAAAACAGCTCATAAAGAGAGCAGCAGATATTTTTCTTTGTTTCTTTTCTTCACACATTAAAGGGAGAATCTTCTAAAGGAAGAAGTTGTTTTGTGAGTTTTCCAACTCATGTTGCTTTGTTTCTAAGGGTTTATATCTAATAGGTGTTTTTTTCCTCCTCTTTTTTTTTTTTTCCTCTTTTCCTCTGCTCTCTGTGTTCTTCCATTGTGCCTTGACCTTCTCAGGTGCCCGAATCCCAAGATGGATAGAAAAGTATTTTGTGACTTCTTTCAGGCTGCTACTGAGTTAATTTATTGAAATGATTATATATGGCTAAGCAGCTCGTTGACCAGCTGATGAATGAAAACTCAAACAGTTGCCCATTCTGCGGGGATACAAATTTAATCTTTTTTTCCTACCCAGAAAGTCTGATTTTCTCAGACTTAATGTTTCTTATGCATCCAGACTTACATAGTTGGATTTAGGTGATTTATTGAAAAAGTTTTCAGAGGGAAGGTAGGCAGCTAGCCTGTGAATAATCTTTGTTTCTTAGGATATCCAGGTGCAATTTGAAAGAAGGATATTTATTTTGGGATAAAGTTTAGAGTTCTGCTTCCCAGAAAATCAAGGAAGATACAACAACACAGTAAGACTTACCCGAGAAATCTATCTTTGTAACGCTAAGTCTGATTACTGGACACATTCTCAAGCCAGGTAGTAATCTGGAAATTATATTTCCAGAACCAATTTATCCTCATCCTTTCAGGCTTTTCCCTCCCCCCCACAGCCTCTATAGCATCTGGTTTCCTAAAGTTTTTCTACCCATCCAGAATTTAATTTTCTCTTGTACCCTTCCAAATTCTATATTTTCTCTCATAGTGATGGAATAACACCATCCTTACCTGTCAATCAAACCCATAATTCTACAACTTTCAGTACTAATCTCATTTACTTTTATTACCTCTTCAATAACATCTGCATTCCTTGAATCCATCTTTAGGCTTCCAATTCATGGCAGTTTCAATTCAGATGACTTTTTATTTTTAAGGTCATTCACAGCTATGATACTCCCTGCTTATCTTATGCTCTATTCTTCATCCATACCTTCCTCTCTGTTTTCTGTAACACTGTTTTCTGTCTGTTTGCCCATCTCTATCATAGTTTTGTTCATGATAGAGATGGGCAACATCTTAAACAGATGTTATGCTTAAAGATTTAGGTTTTCTGTTTCCCAGACAAATTTCTTTTGTGAGGCCTATAAGAATTGCAGAGCTGACAGTAGGAAGAGAAAATGCTAATATTATTTAGAAGGAACAAAGAAATAATTTGCACATTCACACACACACACATGTAAATATATATATATGTATATACATATAATCTCATATGTATTTGTTGGAGTGTGATATTTAGGGCAAGGACAGGTCCCTTGTTGCAACAGCAAACTGCTAAATTATAAAACTGATGCTCCTGTATACTTGCCAGATCATCTCCATTTTTTAACCCTGATTAAAGCTCCTCTTCGCTCATCATGTTTCAGCATTGTGCCATCCATCTGTATATCTTATCACACATGGAATAGCTGACAAAAATCCTTAAAATCTATGTGTCCTATATATTTTGTCACTTTGCCAGACTTGTATATTTTTCTTTTATCAAGGTCTGAAATGACAGGAGGATCTGTACTTTCTTTGGAGCAGCATCATTCCACAATTTTCCCCTGTAATTATGGAAGCAGTGGTGTTTTCCCTGGCCCAACCACGTTCTCTTTTCTATGCCTGAACATACCAGGAAAAGCATAGCAGGTTCTTTTTATCAGCTTTGGATTTATAGCAAAAATATTGGTGGTGTTGTGCATTTTTGCTTAATAGGAATGGAAACACTCAGCACTGACCTAATTTTATCTCATTAAGGATCGTGGGAGTTTTGTTTAGCATTACCTTTAGCAGGAGCAGTGATGACAATTCTGATTCATTTTACTATTCCGTGCTTTGAAAATTTGAATCCTTAGGAATTTTGTTTTCAGTTGTTACTTGGCAGTATTGAAACTGGTTTCTTAACATAAAATGCAAAAGTTAATGAGACAGAAGTCACTTAATTTACTCTTTATCTTCTGGAAATAGAAAAATACCCAGAAAAAGTAAAGCTATCCATTCAGAGCTTTAAGAAATGCTTTGACTTTCAGTTTGAAAAGCCAGCCATGTTTTTTTTTATCAGATTGCCTGGGATGAAGGGGTTAAGTTACATTAAGCTGTCTTATTCTTGCAGTTCAACCCTGTATCAATAATGTTCATTATGTACTTGTCTGTTCAGACGTATGGTCTTCTGTGTGTTGATCATGGAATGATACTCCCAGGTGCTTTGAAATGTGTTTATTGCATTTGGGGGGGTGTGTGTGTGGTTTTTGTTTTCCTTTAGGTTCAGGGGTGTTGCAGTCAACAATCAGAAAAAAACCCCAAAATATAATGGTTAAACTAGTGTGGAACATAAACTAAAGATCAAGAAATTCTAAAACAAGATTTGATTCTTTTTATCATTCAAGAGACTAAAAAGTGCAGATTTTTTATTTATTTCCTTATTTCCAGTTGAAAGGGCTAAGTAGAGCTCCTCCTAACATGAAAAAAAGATAAAAGAATGGACCTTATTCTTTGTTTTGAATATGATCCTTAAAGCTGTGTGCAAGATCTGTATGATGCACCAGGAGAATGAGGATGCTCAGCATTGTCCTGTTTTCTTTTCAGCCTAGTCAGTATTTCGTTCACACACACTTTTAATATTCTTGTTGCCTAAATCATATATTAATGTTCTTGGTCTCTGTAGCTGAAAGGCATAATTCCAGTAATGAGGGGAAATAAGCAGAATACTTGATGAAGTAGCTAAGCTACCAAACAACAAACAGAATGTTTCATCAACTCTGCTTTAACAACTGGGATGTGAAGCTGCCACAGTTTTGTCATTTCCTCACCAAGAAATGCATCTCTTTTTATTGCAATGTGGTACAGTGCCAAAAGGGTCAAATCAACTAAAATGTTGTGAAAACATGAAATCCAACAGCAGTAGAAACTGTGAAGCTACGATGAAATTAGAGAAAAAAGGAATTTTTTCAAAATAATTATTTCATACAGTGATCCTGTTGGGTTTGAGGTGTTTTTTTCTTCCTGTGAAACCTCCAGCTCACCTCCTAAATCCCATGGGAACAGCCAGAATCAGCAGTTACCCCAAGGTAAGTGATACAATCTCCTGGCTAAGTTAGTTATTTTGTTCTTACCTCTCCAGGATTTCATATTGAAAAGGAAGTTTGATATTTCTAAGACAGGACTCTTTTAAATACCTCTTGTTTTCGTCCATTTTCTTCTTAAATTCTGAGATATTTACAGAATGGAAGCTGTACAATTGAGAGGAAGAGGAGAAATCAGAGGTGATGGAGTTAGCTTCTAACTTACTGAGAACTGAGTTCCCGAGGTTGTGTGCTTTCTTCATTTTTGTAATATATCTTTCCTAGCTGTAGAAATATAGTTGTATAACATTTAAAATAATTACTTTTAAATTAATTTCTTCAGTCATTTTTACCATCATTGCTTGATAATTACTATTTTAAAAATCTAATAAAATATTCTTCGGATTTTTTTTTTGAGCTAATACATTGAAGAGTATCTTAAGTACCATCTATTAAAACTTTTATTTTCCATTTTCCCTTATGGTTAGCGGATTACGATAGCCTTTCTAAGCAGTCTTAACTGCCTCTACAGAAGCATTCATATATATGGGAACATCTGTTAAGAGTTTTTGTTCACAAGTACAAAACAGTGATGCAGATGTTACAGAGTGGATGACCTGAACATTTCTATTTATTGTGATTTTTATCAGCTCCTGTAGTTTTGGTGCACATGAACTAAGTTTGTTTTGGAGGATACTCTGCTCCTCTGTGCTCCTCACCCTGTCAGGAGCACTGCAATTCTGAGCCAATGCACTAAAAGTCATCCCTAGAGAAACTGGAGGGTAGATGAAAACAGGTACAGATTTTTTGAAGAGCACCGCTGATATGTGAAGAGAGACAGGATCCCTTTGGAAAGTGTCTTGATTCTGTTAATTGCTTGCTCATTATTCCATGAGCAAGCTTACACATTATTTCCTGGTTTCAGATAAGGCACAGCTGGAAATCTGCCTGATGCTATCATCTCTTTCAAAGTGATTGGGCAACACCTGAATGATTAGAAAGAAAAACCTACAGAAAGAGATTTTTATTAAATACATTTTGCTCATTGTGCAAACTGACATGAAAGGTTGTTCCAGCTGTTTCTTATGTATTTAGTCAAATATATATTGTGCTGTCTTTTTCCTGAGTACCTTAAATGTGCAAAGAAGAAAACTCACACTCATGGAAACTACAGTCAAGGATTGCATCCAGTTTGGAAGTAGTGAATGATCTCAGTGTACATGAGTGACATGAGAGAGACCAAATAGTACAGACCATTTATAACAAAATCTTGTCTGATAAAGGTCAGCAGAAGATCTCCAGAACATGGAAAAAGTGTAATGGCATTTTTTGAAATATTGTCCCTAAATCTCATGGCCTCTGATCAGTGGCTTTCCTAGAGAGTAGTAATACTTTGCATTTTATCACCTTCCAAGGATTTCACTTTTCATTTAATTGTACACCAGTTTTTATGTACTACAGCTGTTCCTGGGGTGAGAGCAAGGTCATTACTTGCTCTGCATGCTCTGCTCATGACTCTGTGCATTGGTGCCATGTACCCCTCACCCTGCTGTGTTTTTTACAGGCTGAAGGGTCCTAGTCTCTTTTGTCACTCCTTGTACAGAAACATTCCTTATCTTGATAATCACTGCCATTCTCCTGTAAAACTTCACATTTTCAGCATGTCCTTTTTGATGTGAGAACTTAGTGCATTTAATAGGAAGGTACAGGATAGTTTTCTACATAATCATAAGGAAATCTGACTTATTTTCTGTTTCTTTCCTAATTATTCACAACTTTTTCTTTTATTAATTTCTGTTGATCATTTTATTGATGTACCTTATAGGGCAGAGCTTTTAGATGTATCTGTAGAGGTGAAATGGTTTTTTTTTCCATACACTAATTGCTTTTTATTAATGTATGATGAATTTTATTGGCCTAAAGCAGAATCGTCTAAGTTTCTCTGGTTATTGAAAGCAGTCAATTTTTTTGCTACTGTGAATATGTCAGGATCATCAACTCACTGCATCCCTCTTTGTCCATCCAGATTTTGGTATGAATTTATGAATACGACTCATAACCCCCCCACTTGACACTACTGGATCCATAAAATCTAGTCACTTTTCTTTATGCTTCTGTTTTTCAGCTGTGCCTAGAAGTGTTCAGTTTTGAAACTGTGAGACACTTTTTGGCATTCCAGAGGACAAGGTGCAAATATGATTAATCACTATATTTGATCATTTCTTCAGAAGACCCCTATAATTGGAAGGAAATATTTCTCCTTAGAAGTCCTGTATTAAACCTTCTCAATGTGTTTTATTCCAAAGTTCACTGATTCAACTTTTTTATGATCAAGAGATAATAATGTTTAACCCTTGATTTCCCTTTGAACTCCATGCCAAGTATCATCTGTTACTGAAAAATCCTTTTG
Organism: Petroica traversi; assembly: GCA_025920805.1. Lineage (NCBI taxonomy): Eukaryota > Metazoa > Chordata > Aves > Passeriformes > Petroicidae > Petroica > Petroica traversi. The sequence goes on from JAHLSL010000040.1 coordinate 6,745,718, forward strand.
TCAACTTAATCAAGAAATTCTTCTACCAGTATTTCAGCTTGGGATGGATCACTGATATTTTCCTTGAAAAGGAATGGTTTTGAGAATAAGCACCTAAGTGGATGCACAGATTAAAAAAAGAATAGCTTTACCATTATCTACCCTGTGTTCTCCTGTCGCACTTAAATATCCTACTTTTTCTGTGATCTTTTTACAGGCATCTTTCTTTATTTGTGTTTGAAAAATTAAAAATATTTTAATGTGTATTAACTGGTTTTAGTACTTTGAAAGTTGCTTTTCAAGCTCATGTATGGCCTGCTAAAACATGTTAAAGATTAAGAACCTTTCTGTCTTCCTCATTTGCACACATCTTCAGTATTTAAAATCAGACTTATAGGTTTTTTTTTTACCTTCTGCTACTTTGATATTTAACTAGATTTTTTCAACTTCATAATTTCTTTTTTTTTTTTAGTTTGGTATACCTATGACTTAGGCCTCTAATATGGTTTTAAACAATTTTGAGCATACTGCAGCAATTTTCTCTTTTGACAGATCTTCACAGATTTTAAAAATTTCCTTATTCTTTGTTATTCTGCTTTTCACATTTTGTAGTACCAAGCAATAGCATTTTGCAGCATTTTTTTGTTCCTATATGGATGTCAAACCTAGGCACTTTTTTGTCTACTTGAGTTATGCAGACCTCTTTTATCACGGCTCTTGAGCCACACTTTACCACTGGTCAGGACCTGGTTAGAAATTTCTTCTTTTTAGGGCCTCCATAAAGCAATCATTTAGCATGCCTAAAAATTTGAATTTTATCTTATGTTCTAATGAAATATTAGTAAAATTCAAGGTACTGCTGATCTTTCCTATCTATTGCAGTTACCATTCTTGCAGCCTCTCTGATCATGTCAAATGACCTGAATATTAAACATTATTTTTCACCATGCTGACTGGGTAAGAGTATACTTTAAATTACATATTATCTTCTAGGATATGTGGAGGTGATTAACTGAGAAGCACAATTCAATTAATAAAATGTGTGTATTTTCCAGTACCTCCAGTGTTTCCGGATTTTGGAGACTCTCTTTGTATGATGTAAGCATATGTTGTTTGTCTACAGTTGACTGTCTAAAAGATAAATTTCGAGGACATGTTGATTACTGGGTATAATGCTTCCTTAGAGCTTTGAAAAGACTTCTTGCATACAAATAATTAACTTTAATGGAAAAGAAATGATGTTGTCTCTGCAAATGCTAAGTGTTGGATGTGTGAAACTAGTTTTCATGTTCAGGCTTGACTTTTGATGAGTTTCTAAATTAAACCTCGCAATGATTCCATTTTAAATGATTCCTTAATAACGGATGTTATATTGACAATGAGTTAGCTAAAAACCAAAATTTAAAAAAATCACTTCTTTTAAAACTAGGTTCAGTCTAAGCAGTCATTAGGGTTGAACATATTGGTTTATTCTGTTACTGTACCTACTCAGTTCTGACATTGTATGAGGCCAGGACAAAATTTTCCATAAGAAGCAAGTTGCATAATGTCACAATATTTTTATGCTGTTAATTTTGTTAGCAGTGTATTTTTACTGCAATTCAAGAATGGTCTTGACTGTGAGCATTCTTAAAAAGCCATTATCTAAATAATTTGCAGGCTTGACATATTCTGAAGGCATGGAGGATATTGATTATAGGTAGCATGTTCAAATGGCCCCTCTGAATGGGATTTGTGTAAAAGTCTTGTTCGTATGGTTAACTGGCTAAGATTGTTTAGTTTTACCCTTCCTACACACTGCTTGTAGGTCAGTGGCACATGATACCCCCTAAAATGTTTAAAAGTTACTCAAAACTCAATAAGATTTTACTGGAAACGTGGTACAATATCTTCAGTTTCAACACAGCATTTGTTTATTTTTGAGCTCAGCTGTCCCTGCTGGCTCAAGCTCAGTTCTTTGGGTGGGACTGGAATAATTATCTTCTGTGCCAATGACAAGGCAGTTCATTCAAAGTGGTGCCTGAATCTGAAAACAACATTTGCAGAAAAACAGCAAACTATGCTTTTTAACATGATTCTAATCCTTCCCTAAACAATTACTGAGAGCTGTCCTTTAACTTCTCTCTCTTGCAAGTTTGGGTTTTCTAAAATGAGATCTGAATATCCCTCTCTTTTGAAAAAATATAAATGCGTTACAGAAAATTTTGCAGAATAGCTGATTCAGTTTATTTTACTGGAAGTAATAATGCCTCATTTTGCAATACAAATAAGCATTGTTAAAAGCAATTCCACTTGATCTGCTGTTTGTGAAAGAAGGCAAAATGGTAGTTTTGAAACTGAAGATGTTTGTCTACATCAAAGCTATGTTAAAAATAGCTGTAGTGCAAATATTAATTCTTCATCATACCAGTGCTGCTCTGTCTATTTTGTGAATGGGCAGTGAAAGAAAGCAAAAGCATAGGTTTTTGTTTATTAGCATAATTTATCAAGCAGTTATCCAGCATTGCAACTCAAATGCTTGTTCCTTTCTTGTTTTAAACTCTAGGCAAGATCGATAAATGTTTCTCTTCTTCAGAAGCTGTTGCTCTAGAGTCAAATTTTGGTCATTTGTCTCTTAACTGCCAGGAAAAAGCACTCATGGATTGTTAGAGGATATTTTACTCTAACCCTAGTCCAACACGTTGCCCTGCTGTGGCAATGTTTGTCAGTCATTACTCTCCCACTGGCACCAGCATTTCCTAATTTATTGTGTGCAACCTGCTCTTCTTGTCAGGTCATGTCTGACATTTTAACGTGTGGTGGCACAGGGGAAGCAGGTTTTCTGCGAGCCTTGGGATGAAAAATACTAAGCTGTGGTTATCAGTAGAAATACTTTCCACACTGGGCAACATGTGTAGACTTTGCCAGCTCCTGCTTCCACACTAAACTCTTGTAGGACAAGAGGAAACATGCGTAGACTTTGCCAGCTCCTACTTCCACACTAAACTCTTGTAGGACAAGAGGAAACATCCACCTAACAAGTGCCTTTCAGCTGTTCAAAAGGCACCTGATGGTGACAGCTCCCAGCTCCTGATGGGACAAGGCAACAGAGTTAGGAGAGGAAGGCTGCCCACTTGCCGTCGACATAGAATGCCCTTGCCCATAGAACAGCCCTGACCTCTTTTATTCCTCTTTTGTTAAGGAAGAGATCTTCAAAATATTGACACTGATTATAATTTCTCTGACTCATACCTGTATGTGCTAGAAATACAGTTAGGATGTTTTGGTTATAATAATGTTTACATGGGTGTTAGGTTTGATCTAGTTTCACTAGATTTAAACCAGTTAATTAGGTACGTGAAGTTCTGAAGCCCATTGTCATTTCTGAGCTATCCATTTTCTCCTCAGGTTAATTTTTTAATGTAGCAGAAATAATTTTGTAAAAAATAATTACTATACGCACCTCCAAAATTAGCTTAGAACAGTCATCAAGATATTCCAAGTGGTTAGGCTTCCCGTATTAGAATAGCAGAAACTGATGCATAATTAGCCCTTTGCATAGCACAGCAGCAAGGAAGGGAATGATAGTGAGAAGTAACAATGTACAAGCAGGTTTGGTGATGAATGTCTTTGGCAAAACAGCTGAAGGACAAAAAATAAAATAACCTGTGAGACAAGAGGCACGCCTGCATAGCGGAATAAGCTCCTTTTCCTAGTGCCTGACTGCAAGGATGTGGGGAAGCTTTGGTTCTGAATCTCTGCGGGCACAGTTGATACTGACTGAAATACTGATCCTACCAGCTCAAGCTCAGGATTCCCTGAGTGTGGATACATGTCCTCTGAAGCAGAACAGCTTTGAGCAGAGGAGCTTTTGTCAGTATCTGCTTGTTCTCTCTGACCTGTCTGAGAGCAAGAGGTTCAGAAAATGCTGCAATTAGAGTTGCTTAAGTAGTATATGAGAACAGTAAAATAATAAAATTAAGCAAATAGAGATTGTCCTAGTAAAACAACATGTTTAGGTAGAGTGGTTTGGCTTTGTACCTGCAGATACTCCCTGAAGATGTTACTCAATCTTCATTTGTTGCATATTCAATGTATTTCTCATTTTGTTCTTGTAATGATTGGTTTTGTGCTAAAAGCTGGCAATAATGTTAAACTGAAAAAAACTAGTTTCCTTTTTCTGCAGCATTAAAATCTTTCGCAAAATAGAAAGAGATCCAGTTCCATAGTTGTGCTAGGTGTTGAATAAAGGAGCTGCACTCTCAAAACCTGAGAATGCTAACCATTTATTTATCACAGAGAATTAATTGATTTATCTGAAAAGGGGATATGTTTACATCCTCCTAAAAGATAACAAAAAAAAAGCCAGAAACGACCAACTCAAGAAGCTGTGAAAGTCTTTTCTTGGTTAGTAAAGTAGTTATAGTTTAAAAAAAAAAAAAAAGAAAGAAAGAAAAAAAAAAAGAACAGCAACTTTCTTCATATATTAGATGAGTAACATTATTACAGATTAAATAAGGAGATGGGAACAGTGGCTTACCTTATGGTGGCACCCAACTCGAAGGAGATGTTCAAAGTGATGTGGAAAGTTAAGAGAAGAAACAAATACTTTATTTGCCTAATCAAAGCAAGTATAAGATAAAGTTTAACATAAGCAGGGGATGTATATCCTAAGGAATTTATTTCCAAGCTGCTGTGTTTCCACAGAGTAAAAAGGGTGAGGACACAGCTGACTCAGTTGTCATAGCTCCTCAAAGAGGAGGCTGCTGTGTCCTCTGAGCAGGTGAAAGGAAAAGGAGGCATTTTTTTGGGTTTGGACAGCTGAGGTCCAGCCTTTGGTTGCAGGAGCTGGTGCCAGGTTGCTGGACTTTAAGTCACATCCAGCTGCCTGACCCACAGGATGTAACATCTGGACTTTGGGCTGTGATCAGAGTGAGCAGAGAGCCCTGGATGAGGGAGACTGAACTTCACGTACAAGGTAAGTAAAGCAGCCTCAATATTTTCACTGGGCAATATAGAATTCTTCTTGGGTCTGTGTTATTGTGACTGGGTTCCATCACTTGTCTGGTGAATGGAATTCAGCCATTATACATGCAGGTCAAAATACTTTTGTCCTGTGAGACTTGTTCAGTATTGTTGGAGTGACCTTGGAAAGCTGGACTTCTATGGTAAAACTTGAAAAACCAGTTTCTTTTATTGATCTATTATTAAGACACTTCAGGGTGATTAGGTGACCATGTAGATGATTGCTTGTTTGTCTTGATGTAAAGAAAGCTGGCCTTGGGTTTTGATCTACTTTAACTCTCAGATCTCTATGGAGCATTAGAATACTTGAATAGGAAAGTGTAGCTCCAAACTAATGGCATTAATTGATAATACCTGTAAAGTGCTACAAATTCATGCATGTCAAGGTCTTTAATATAAAATTAAAATGATGTGTATATGTATAATAAAAGTACAATTGAAATGCACTTCTCACCAAAAGCCAGAGCAGACCTGAGCATATCTAAAAAGCAGGAAGCTCTATGACATAGTCAAAAGACATTTCTTCTACCTCTCTCCTCTGGATTTCAACATCTCTCTGTACTCATTTGTAAGGTGCTTTCTAAGTCACTTAGATTCAACATCTGAATGCTGAGCTGCCCATCATTTCACTTCCCCTTAGTCTTGATATGTATTATAAATATTGAAATGTCTTGTTAATATTAATAAAGTAGTTGCTTATTTAGACTGTTAAGACTACAGATTAGGTGGCAGTGGGATGCTCAGGAGGAAAAATACATTAAAGATATCTGTTTAAGGGAAAAGGTGGGATAATAAATTTTCATCTGCATGTGGCTATCATTAGCTCTTCAGCAGAAAGCCTGAGCTTCTCATTTGTCACGCTTTCTAACAAGGGTAGAAGAGGGATGGAGGAGAAAGAACAATTGCAACTTCTGTCAGCACTTCCCATTACAGTGATCACAGATAATGCTGCATTTGTCTCCTGCTGTGTGCTCCATAATTCTTCCAGGGAAGGAAACGGTCCTATTGAAACAGGCAATTCTTATGTTGCAGGGATATTTCAGTTTTACCTTGTTGTGTGTTGTGAAGGATAATTTTCCAAAACATTCTGTATTATGATTTCATAGTATTTTAAAGATATCTTTTTTGGAGAAATTAAAATTGGAACACAGTAGTGGTTTTCACTTCTGGTTATTTTTTTTAAGCCATCAGAACTTTTCCCACCAGCAAAAAAAAGATATTTTGCACTAAAAAACACCCATCGCTTGAGGGAAATTCTGTTCCTAATGATTTTCACAAATAAACTACAATCATTAATTGACTTTATCAGGTCTGTGATATTTATGTAGCAATAGAACATATTCTAGCCTTTGATGAAGGTTTGATATAGGACATACTTAATTGCTAATGCTATTGGAGTATTTGCTGATATAGCTAAAATTTATACAGAGACAATATAAATTAAAAGAAGTTTATCTGAGAAGAACACATCAAAATATTTGTGGAGTCCATTGAAAAGAAATACAAACTCAAGTGATATACTTTTAAAATTAAGAGTAATGTTAATTTCATCATTTATCAATGAAACTTTTTAAAAATATACTTTATTGAAAAGAGCATTATTCAAGTAAAATCTGTTACAGAAGAGTCCTTGTAGATATACACAGAAGTCCATAAGGTGGTGATAGAATTATTTTGTTGGACCTGATGATGTCATATTGGTGTTGCTGCTAGAGAAAACAAAAGAGTAAAAGATTCTGAAACACTCCCTGAGATTGCCTTGTGGTCCATAAAACCTGCATATTTAAAAAATGCAGCTTCTTGAACTGAACTGAACCTGATTTTTCCTTCAGTCATTCTCTAAAAGGTCCATAACAAAGGAAAAGTGCTAAAAAACTTGCGGTAATTAGCCACAAATTGGCAAACATGTGGAATTGTTTAATACCAAATTCAGTGTGCTTTAAGAAACTCCCCTGAAAAGTGTCACAGCTTATGTGAGATATTTGTGCTATTAAAAGAACAAAATGAAAATTGTTCAGATACCTTGCAGAAGCAACCACAGGTGTTCTCAGAAAAGTTTCCATCCATAAAATTGTTCATACACAAAGAGGACTCTATAAAAGGAGATAACTGTGACCTTTTAGTTTATATATAGCCTTCGGACTCTAATCATAACTACATAAACTGGCTATGTGAAAAGTGGTGTCCCACTGGAACAGGACTGGACTTTATGTGTAGGGACTGTTTTGCCACTGTCTATCACCATTGTTCTTTAATTTTGGGTCGCAATTAACAGAGATCTGAGTTTGAAACATTTTGTGTTTTAAGGTAAATATCAGTGGTCTCTGGAAAGATGTGGCAGGAGGTCATCTACCTTTTTCTGTACAAGGTTTCTTGTACCTTTATATTCCCTGATCACTGGTGAGATGGTAATTCCTACAGTTTTCCCAGGAAGGGTGGAAATCAAGGCTTTTTAGCTATAGGTGGTAGCTATCATCCACGTTTTTGCTAAAGAGCATTCCACCATTTTTCCATGTTCTGGTTAGTAATATTCCACAGTATTTTTTTTTTTTATTTTCACAAAATTTCATGTGAAACACATGTGATAGCTTAAGTTTGAGGAGGGAATTTTTAAATAATAAATTTAAATTAATGCATAATGACTTGCTCAGTTGTGTGGAGTCTTACAATTCATCAAGATTGCAAATGAAATGCTGGTTTCAAATGAGAAGTTTGGTTAGATGTATTTGTGTCAAAAATCTCAAAGGAAAACAAAAATCCATTAATTTCATACCTCTTAGACATGTAAAAATTTCCTGTCACTACTCAGCTGAAGCCATGTTATCTCATCTGTCCGTGATCATATACTTTGTAGAAGTCAGTGAAGCTGTTTTTCCTGTTTTCATCACGTTTTCTTCTTTTTTTTTACAAAATATGAGGTTTTGCAAATGTTAAGGAGGAAAACAATGTTAAATCCTATAAATCAATATTAAAACATAAGAATGATGTTGCCTCTATTCTTTTTGTCACACACACACAAAAGCCTTAAATAATTTCCAGTTCAGTGAAGTACTTTAAAAATATGAATGCTAAATAAATTTAAATCTGAGCCCTGAAGTTCAAAGCTGAAGAGCAATCAGAATATTTTAAAGACTTAATAACGTTGCGAGCATCTTTATGATTTCTTTGACTTTCAAAATCAACATTGTTTGCAAAGTTTTTAGCTGGGTGTTCCTAATATATCAGAGCATAAAGTGCTACAGATATGGCAGATGACATCAGGAAATAGCCTTAAGCCTGGAAAAATCTGAAAAACAATGTCATGCTGATCTCGGGTGTTTGGCTGTTCTAATGTGAATAACTGTCTCTGAAAACTAATAAACATGCAGAGAAGTCAGGTAATGTTGAAAAGATAATTAGCTCTGCAGATATTTGTAAATAGTTTATTTGGAGGACACTGCATTTAACATTCTATGAAAAATAATAGATAACCATCAAACTATCATCAAGGAAATTATATGCTTGTTTAGTATATTGTCTATGACATGATTATTCTAATGAGTTATTTACATATATCTTTCCTCCTGTTCAGTAATGCTAAGAACCGAAAAAACCTTTTTTTTCCCTTTTGAAGAGATCTATTTTATAGTCAGTGAAAATTTGTTGTACTAAGCTATTTTGAAAGGTAATTTGAATGTTTTGTAGATCTAGCATGAATTTTCCTGGAGGTTGAAACATTTATCTAAGATTCATTTGGCCCTAGATTCATGGCATTGTTTTGAGGAGTATCTGGGGTTTTTTCTACATTAAAAATAAATAAAAAAAACCCAAACAAACAAAAAAAAGAACAACCCAGCCTTAATTTTATAGGGCAGGATTACATAACAACACAGCCAGCAGCTGGTTCTGTCACAGCAGTGCAAGGGCCACATTTTCAGGGTTTGGTGTGTTTCACAGCAGTGACTTCAACATGACAATCCCATTAAGTTCTCATGAAGCTACCGTTTTGGGGTTTTTTAATACAGGTTCTGTTAAAAAAAAATCCAACAAACCTAACAAAAAAACAAACGAACAAAAAAAAAAATGAAGCTTGAAATAAATTTTGTCTAAATGGATAATGAGAAGAAAAAAAAATAAACAACTTTAACAAACCATAACTGGAAACAAACAAACAAAAAGACATCCCAGCCTTTTTCAGGAAAAAAAAATCAATTTTGTTTTTAAAACATTTTCAATGTCTTAGTTTCAACAGATATGCACTGCAAACATCTCCAGACACTCATTAAATATAGTTGCCATTTTCAATAATGAAAAACTTTCTAAGATAAGAATTTCTAACCGAGCATAACTGCAATGTTTATTGCTTTTTTTTTATGGTTGCTTTTTTTCTTTTGCTGTTTTGGGTTTCTTGGTTTGATTTGGTTTGTTTGCTTTTTATAAAAATTTGATTTGTTTGAAACCATGGAACCTGACTGTTAGAAGAGAGTCCAGCAGACTTCTTGTACATGAAAAGTTCTGTTAAGTATAAAGATTTATTTTCAGCTTTGAGGCACTTCCAAATATAAGAAACCATATTTTGCTGGTTTTGTTGTAGATGTAGCACAGCCTCTGGCCTGCATGAGGTCTACTTTAACCTGTATTTTACAGCTGGTACCAGGATAAATCCCAATTTCTGTTGAAAGACATGGTTTCTGCTCTTCTCATTGTCTCTGCTGCACAACTGATGATGTTCCCCTTTTCTAGCTCTCATCAATAATCCATACAAGGTTTACTTGGGAACTGTGCTTTGTTATGATCCAGCAGGAACTAAGCTGGTGCTCCTAAATGAGCAGGCTTAAGTCTCTTAGTGATGAATATTTGATAACAGTCCTGGAGGAGGTACCTCTGAAAAGATTGTGAACTCGGTTGCATATAATGAGCACCACATAAAGATGAGGATTTGGGAGTAACTTGGAAATGTGCTTTTGATCTCAATTAACTGTTAATCTAAATGTGTTCCTAATGTTAAACCATTAGGTATTAGTAATGTATTAAGTAGGGCAAGATGTTAGTACGTGCGGGGATTATTGCACATATCAGAAATTATTACTTGTTTTTGTGTGGAGTATTTTGCATTTCTTTTGTTTTCTTTTTATCAGAACACTTTGGAGTCCCAGCACATTCTTTTAAGTCATTGTTAGAATTCCCTTGTGATTTAGGTAACTGTATAACCTCCATGTTACAAGTGGTTCTGTGAGGCACAGAAGAGAATGTAAGTGAAATGTAGAGACATTGGGCATCTCTAACAATGAGAAATAAAATCTATTCCTTTTGCATAATTTTTGTAATTTGAAACAGCCACACACCATAGCTGTTTTTCCTTTAGTATGTTCCTTAATGACTGCCCCAGAACTTTACTGTACAACCTAGGCACCTGTCCCATGCCTCTAAAGCCAGGGAACTTGCATAAACATTGGCAACTTCTATTTAAATATCTGCTGAACTCTTTTGGCTGTTTTTTCCATTCCCAGAGTATTAGAATACTGACTTGCAGAAAAGCTGTAAAACTCCTGCTAGTGCTGAAAAATCAAAGCCAAAATGACAGAAATCTTGTTCCTTCTCAGTGACTCTGGAATATTTATTGTGTTAGAGAAGCAGAACATCTTCGAAGTCTCTAATGGCCATGCCTATGTGGAGTCAACAAAAGTTAGACCAATCCTTCAGCCTCTCTCCTTGATCTTCTCATTATCTTTACTTCTGTCTGGTCTGCAAGAGGATTTCAGCTAATTGGTCATATCAATGTTACAGGTCACCCAGACATTTGCATTTTTGGTAGCAGGTTGCTTCAAGACCTCAGAGAGGTGAGGCTGTTTTAGGTAAGAGTAATGTTATTCTTAATCTCATACCCTAAATACAAAATATTTTCTTTTTTTAAAAAAGATTTTATGATTTTTTTTCTTGAATTTCATAATAAAGGGGAATTTTATTATTCTTTTAGATCCTTAAGTTAAATGAGAATTAAAAAATAACAGCTGTCACTAAACAGAGTTCTTTTCAAAGCTCAAAATTATACAGAAAGCCACAAAAAATTGTAAGAATAGCATGTCATGAACAAAAATCTGAAAACAAAAACACCTCTGAAAGCTGTAGAGACATTTAGACCTTTTATCTTTTTTATTGTCTATTATTATTATTTCTTAAGATCATGTCATGAAATTTTAATTTTGTCACCTTGCTGAAATGGAACCTATTGATTTTCTTTATATATCAACCTGCCTAAACTGTTTCTGTCAGCAGGTAACAACTGAAGCAGTTTTTCTCAGCTATTCTTCCAGTTTCCAGAAACTGGAAACAGAAAGACAATAGTTTGTGAGAGCTTATCATCAGCCAGCTTCTCACTTGTTCACCTCACAATAATGACATCTCTCAGTCCAAAAATCTCAAGTTGTAGCATATTCTGCTTTTTATTACCTGTATTACTAATTTTTGTTTAAGGAAAACGGATGACTTAGGGTGTCCTAACTACTGACATGAGATGAAATATTGGGAGGGTTTTGCTTCTGGTTGTGGTGGTTTGGCTGAGGTTTTTAAAAATCACCGACTGACCTGCTATAAACACAATTGTGCTAACTGTAGTTGCCTTTGCTCAAAACTGCTCAAACCGTGGGATGAATTATAGATGCTGTGTATTCCCTGACACGATATTTGTTTGTGTTTGCTGTGTGGAGAAGCGTGGGCTTGTCAAACCTTTCCCCCAGTATCTCTTACACCGGGGTGGTGAGGGCAGACTGGCTCGCTCGGAGCTGGCTGTCAGCTCTGAGCTACTGTGACAGCTCTGGCAAAAGTCCTTCCCTGCTACAGCAGCTGCGAATGTCATCTGTCATCCTCCAACATGTTGTCAGCACAGCTACTTAAGCTGAGGTGGAATATTGGTCTATACCTACAAAACTCGTGCCCAAGCTATATATAAATATATTTATAAATAGACGTTGCTTATTCGTACTTGCCTTCATTTGTTTTCCTGTTGGTCTTCAAGGAAGTAAATCAATAGTGTGTGACACTTGGTCACACAAATACAAGAGCACAGGTTTCTCTTCTTGCTTCCTCTTTCTTTATACTGCACAGTGCTTGGAGAGAAGCTGGTAGCAGATGTCTCTCATCTAATCCTAAATCTTTCTTTCATTGATTTCCAAAAGTAAGGTGGAGCAGCCATGGTGGACTTGCCAGTGCTGGGTTAATGACTTGATGACCTTAGAAGTCTTTTTCCAGCCTAAATGATCCTACAATTCTCTTATTCTCTCTCAAGTTATTGAGCAATTGAGGTATTGTATTGGGATTTTCATGAGTTATAGTAAAAAAAGTTTTGTTTATAAATCTTGCTACTTTTTATTATAGAATCATAGAATAAGCTGATATGGAAGGGACCCCTCAAGGTCATCAAGTTCAATTCCTGGCCCTGGACAGGACACCGCAAGAGTCACACCTTGTTCCTGAGACTTTCGTCCAAACACTTCTTGAACTCTGTCTGGCTTGGTACTGTGACCAGGTGTGGTCCTGGGGAGCCTCTTCCAGTGTCAAAACACCCTCTGGATCAAGAACCTTTTCTGATATCCAGCATAAACCTCCCCTAAGTGAGCTTCATGTCATTCACTCTGCTCGTGTCACTGGTAACTGAGTGGAGAGATCAGTGTCTGCCTCTCCTCTTCCTCTTGTGAGGATGTTGAAGACCACAGTGAGGTCTCCCCTCAGACTCCTCCTCCAGGCTGAACAGTGCAGGTGACCTCAGCCCCTCCTCTTAAGGCTTCCCCTCCAGTCCCATCACCATCCTAATTTTTTTCACCTTGGAATGAGTTGTTGAGGGAAAACTTAAGGGATTTTTTCCATTTCTTCAAACTTTTTGAACTTCGATCTACTGCTGGAAGAGCTAATAATAATAATTTTCTGTGAGAGAGACAGATTTCATATTTGGTAATACAAATGGGAGCATGGCATTCTCACAGTAAGGCATATCCTCATAAGAAAATCTGAGCGAAAAAGATATTTCATAAAGCTAAGACAAGCCAAAATTTTTCTATTTAAGGTTGAAATCTGTGCTCCCCAGGCATAACACAGTTCACACTTAGAATACATCACCACAGGGACTAGAAATTGATTTCTTGATTTTTTTTTTTCCTAGCAGCTTTTCTAAGTTTGTAATATGTGACCTAACAAGCAGTTTTACAGAAGCATAGTAAATTTCTTATTAAATAATCTAATCCCCAGCTAGCTATGGGTCAAGGAACATTTGAGTATTTTTTGTTTACTTTTTACTGTAGATTTTATTTAAGTTAAGGGAGATAGTCTTATGCTTAGCCCAGTGACTGGGTGTCAATAATTGTCAGTGATTGAGGATTTCATTGTTTATATCCACAGGATAGTCATCCATGTTTACTGTGCATCACAAAAATTAAGCACAAGTGCTGAGCTCTGCTTGCATCACAGAATCATAGAATAATTTAGGTTGGAAAAATTCTTTAAGACAATAGAGTCCAACAGTTAACCAAGGACTGTCAAGTCCACCACTAAACTGTGTCCTTAAGTATCACATCTGCACACATCTGAAATACCTCCAAGCTTAGTGACTCCACCACATCCCTGGGCAGCCTGTTCCATCACTTGATAACGTTTTTGGTAAATAATTTTTTTTGTAACATCCAAGTTAAACCTCCTCTGGCACAACTTGAGGCCATTTTCTTTTGTCCTGTGGCTTGTAACCAGGGAGAAAAGACCAGCCCCCAACTCATCACAACCTCATCAGGCCGTCTCTGAGCCTCCTTTTCCCAGACTCCTGGATCCCACAGCCAATTCTAAGGAATCTTGTGCTCCAGGCCCTTCACCAGCTCCATTACCCTTTTCTGGACACAATCCCTGTTCCTTCATGTCTATTTTTATTTTTTTTTTTTTTGACAGACAGTAGATTGATGTAATTGAGAGTATCTGCAACTTGTCATATGATTTTGTAGCTGGGGACTGTGACTTTTAATAGGTCTATTTTCATCACATGGAGACATCAGCAATTTTTCTGGCCCCCACGTGCCATGTGCAGGTCAGTCTTTGTGCATACTAAGAGCAGCTCAGCAAAGACACTGCACTGAAAGTGTCTAAAAGGAGCAGGCAGCAAACATGATTGGGTTGATTTTTCTGAAGCAAGCATTAGATATGACAAGTTCGATGATAATATTAGTTAGTTTTACTTCTGGGTTGCTGTGAGGTTTAATTCATTAGCAGGTCTTGTTCTTTAATGGAAGTGTAAATCTTGATTTTGGCTGGGAAATTTATATTAGCTCAAGTGATAGAGGTATTATATTGTGCAGCTGCAAATCAAATAACTCAGCAGAAAGTTCCAGACACAAACCCTTATAAAATTCATCTTGTAACATCAGTAACAGTAAGAAAATACAGTACTTTCTCTGCTTGGAAGACAAAGGATGTCACAAACAGTTTAAACTCCAGATCTGTGGCATTGCTTAGAAGCAAAACATGTTAGTATAATCAGAATACTTTTTCTTTCAGATGCTTAGTCTTATAGGAGAGCACTACCTGCTACCTTTTTGTAGGTAGATGGGGTTAGAAATGATTGTGAAAGATAATCTGTGAAAAGGCTTATTAGAATGTGTTAAAAAGCTGCGTGACAGAAACTTCCTCCTCTTGCTGAGCTTTGGGACATCTGCTCTTTTAGCTCATAAACACATTTTCTTAGAAGCCAAAAATCAATATGAAGCTCAAAATGCAGAATTTTCTTTGTAGCTGAAAATGTTTGTTTGAAATAAAAATTTATATAAAGATGCTTTTTCTTGTATTTTACAAAAGTGCGATAGCCTTGCAAGTGCTGTTCTATTTAGTTTTATTGTCAATCTAGCAGCACAGGAAGGATCAGTTACTGAATAAATAATGATTTGCAATTTTTCCTGGGAAACACCTTGCCTTCCACTCTGGAACCACATTTTTATCAGGAGTCCTGGATTCAGCCTATTACAGAAGATTCATTCTTTTGAAGATAATTTGATTAAATTGTGTTTGGATATATGGGCTAAATACCATCCCAAGGCCTTTCTTTCAATCCCTCATACATGACTCTCTCTCAGTACTGCTCCCTGCAGCACCCATGGAGTGCCACCTGCTATGCTGACTGGCATGTCTGCCTTTCTCAGTAACTACATATGAATTTTACAGTGTAAACACCCTAATTTCTAGATGATTGTTCACTATTGCGCCTTGTTCCTCTGTTAGTTGTAACCCTCTTTTCAAACCCACAGCCAGATCTACTTGCTTTGGTGAAAGAACACTGCACAGCTGAAATATAGTTGATGGCACTTTTCCCATGATTTTCTTTCCTTTTTTTTTTTTTTTTTTTGAGAGTGATGAACAAGTTTATCTCTAAAATAATGCCATGAAACATTATCCATCTCTCAATTTAAGCAATGTTTTATGTGGTTTGCCTAATTAAATGGGCTGTTGGTAGTGCAGATGGTCATAGTCCCACTGATAGGGAGGGTACTGTCAAGATTTGCTCTGAGGATTAAACTCATATATTTGTATTATATGCAAAGAAGTAGCCTACAATTAATACTTTGACATTTTATTTCCAGCTTTTTTACCTGATTACTATTCAACAATATTAATAAGAAATTGAGTTCTCCAGTTGAGGTCACGATTCAAAGTTCATTTAAATCAGCAGATAATTCCCTGAGTTTTTAATTTATGTAGAAGAACATTAAAATAATCTTTAAGTTCCCATGGGTTATATATATTTTTTAAATATATATTTTTTTCCCAAGTGAGTGTTGAGCTGAGAGTTTGGACTTCAGTCTGTTGCAAATAAAAATAATCACGTTCATATATTTTGAAAAATAAAATCAATATTTTTGGTGTTTAATAATTTAAGTTAGTGTCTAAGGTAAAGACTCTTAAAATGTGATTTATTTTAATAGCATCACTTAACATGATTTGATCTCTGTAGGAGGAAGGCAGTTCATTACTGAGCTCTCTATCTCTCAGCTGGCTCCACCACTCTGCAGCACAGTACTATTTTTTTACTAGGTCATTGGTTTCCACAGTAGGTCATACTTTCTGCTAAACAGCTTGGCCTCCTATGGAGACAGAATCTGTGACCTTCCAAGGCTTCCTTGCTTGGGAAGTGTCAGTTCTACTTTAAAGAATAAGCATTTAATCAGAAGAAAATTTTCACTGGTGAAGTGTTTGGATGTACAGATTATTTCAAGAAAATTTCTAACCTCAGCACTTCACAGGGAAGTACAGCGAAATATTGTTGAAAAAAGCTATCTTTTCATATGCTGACAAATAAAACAGGTCCTTTCTGTAACTCCAGTGACATTTGTAAGTGCTTGAGGTTAATTGAATTTTTGCATTTTTGTGGAACAGAATGGAACGAAGGAGATTTCTTTTTCTTTCTTCAAGATTCATCATCTATTCGTGACATATATATTTTCAATATGAGCTTTCAAATTTTATTCAATTTTTTTTTTTTTAATGAAAGGAGGACTGTTAAAACTCTTTTTCCTCCTCGCCTCCACAGTGTTTGTTGGGTTTTGTTTCGTTTTGTTTGGGCTTTGTGTATGTGTACATGTTTTGTTTGTTTTAATAGAAAATAGCTTTTAATTAATCAAAACAATGGGGAAAAGAGAATAAAATGAGATCCCTGATTAATTTCCCAAATTTTGTTTGCAGTGCTATTTGTCTTTTCATTTCTACTTTCATATAATCCATTCTAAAATACCCTTTAATTAGAAAGGGTGGAATTTCATTTCTTTGCTAACATTGCATACGAAAGCAATATGTATGCTACTGCAAATTTATGAGGAGGATGCTCTTGTATTTACAAGATATTCTATATGGCAATGTAATGAAATGTCTGTTTTCGTGTGTTCTGTTTATCAGCCAATATAAATAATTTAGAAGAGATTTTTGACCTATCTCCTGGAAACTGACTCTATGAAATTGTGAAATTAATCTGCTCTTCTAATCTCCTTTGCATCTTGGTTGGTTTTTATTTGCTGCATTATATTACAAGCACATCTTTCTCCAATATTAAGTGATTTCACAGTTAAGTGCTTGAAGAAGCAAGTACTACTTACAAACCTTTGTAGAGAACCTTCTGCATCAGGACTCAGAAGATGACAAGCTCTACAAAACCAAATTCTAAAGAACAAAATCAATAACCACAAAATACTTTCTGATTTTTGCTGGTTTATACTGTCATATGGCATTTGACTAGGTTGAAGAAATTCAAAAGCAGTAAAATTATATCCTTTATTCAGCAGTGCGTGCATGTTTGTCAAGGTAGAATACCACAGAGAATCAGAGGACTTCTGTGCATCTACCATGGTTTTCTTCCTTCAAAGAACTAAGAGTGTGTCAATAGTGTTCCTAGTAAAATTTACTTTATTACTTTATTTACTTCACTATTGTTTTTTTTCCCAGAAACATTTCAGAATGTGATCAGAAAATTTACTGATGTAGGGCTCAAGTGCACACTCCCTCTTTCACAGCTAGGCCCAGGTAGGTCTCTGAAATATGTGTTTAACTGTGCATCTTCTCTGAGAATTTCATCTGGCAGCAATATATTTAGATAAATGCATTTTCCAAGTGAGGATTTCACTTAAGCAGAGCCCCTTTCACTTAGCACACTGCACAGAAATACTCCATCCTTTTATGTTATTTTCCAAAGCTGGGAATCTAGTCAAAGATTCAGCCCATGCTGAATTCCCATATTTCTTTAAGAGGGTCCAAACCCACCTCATCCTTCAGCAAAATATTAAGGGGTTCAAGAGCGAGACGAAGTTTTTCCTTGTGAAACTTTTCCTGTTCCTTTCCTTTCCATCCTTTCAAATGTCCAGAAGATGGACATTTGAACATGTCCACCACCCTGTGTTCCATCAGTAGGCACCACTGAAAAAGTGTTTCATTTTTCATTGCACCTTCTCTTTGGGTGTTTACATACACGAATAAATAAGTTACTTTGCAGCCAAATCAATTCTATAGTTCAAATTTCATCCATAAAGGACATTTAAAAACTACCATGGGTTTTAAATATTTTTGTGGATTCTCTCTCCCTTCTGCAGCTCTTCCAAGGAAGCAATGTGCATTTTTATAGTGTATAAGGACAGCACTAAATGAGTCTGTTGCAAAACCGTATTCAGAATTTTGCCCATTTCTGCTAGAAATCCATTTTTGGCTTCTCCAAGATCTATTTGAAAGAAATAAAATAAATAAATAAATAAATAAATAAATAAATATTTTTTCTAAGGTTTTATACTAGGTGTTATTGCTTTTTCTAATGATAATGTATGCCAAGGTAATCCTAAAAAAAATAAAGTGGAAAACTGAGAATACAGTAATAATCTTAATAAAGATATGAGAATAATATTTTAAAGACATTTGTAGAGAATTAACTGACATTTAGGAAATTATGTAGAAAAAGGTAGTCTTAGTAAATAAAAAAGTTATTTGAAGAAACATCCAACATAAAGCAATTATAAACAAAGGTGATTTAATTTATGGAAATTGCCACTTAGGGAAAAGAGTGAACAGGCTGCTAGACTGCCTCCTTACCAGGTGCAGTGGCTTTAGTAGCTATTTAAGTTATTTAGGTTCAGTGCTCTGCAGTGTACAGGAATCCAGTACTCTCCATATTTAAATGCATGCTTTTACGGAAGTGATAGCCATGTGATGAGCATTGTAAATGTTAAATAGTTAAATAGTTACATAGTTAAATAACCATAAATAGTTATTAGTGCTGCTATATGTGTTTCCCCACATATACTCTTTTATCTTCCCAGGAAGTGTCTCTCCAAGCAGAAGAAGCTCACCTTGGTCACCTGCTTGGCAGTCTGGATGGAAGAGTGGTGCTGAATGAGCTACTGGGAATCCCAGGTCCAGAAATAAAAACAATGGGTCTAACATCAGGATTCCCATGTGTCCACATTCACAAAGGGCCTGCATAGCATTTTTGAGGTACCTCTGACATGTCCCTAGAAACATCTTGATTTCAGTTCATGTCCAGGGATTTGGTTTGTTCATGCATAGTCAAAACGGATGATTTTGTTTTTCTCTGTAGAAAATACTTGGTAGAAATTTGCGTGTCTTTTTAGGTCTTGATGTCTACTTTACCTATCAAGGTACAACTTAGAAAAGTCCTTTGGTAGCCCAAATCTCAGCTCATATATCTTTAATTAAATGAGATTTCTTATTTTATTCAAATAATCTGGTTAAAAAGAAACACCTTGCTCTTTGTCCAAAAAAGGGGGTCTTGTGCTGAAATATATCAGTAAAAGTTGCAATGTCTTGGCTAGTACAGTTGCTCTTGACATAGAAAGACCACAGATATAAAGTGTCATGTGTTTCTGCTAGCTTGAAATTTTGTAACATGGTATGCTATGATAAAAGGTGCATTTTTTTTTCAAATTTTTCCATTTTTTAAAAAATATCTTTAGGAATTACATGATAATATAATTTGTAACAATGAGTGTTAACAGATTTTTATTCAGAAAGGCTTGAGTATGTCTTCTCTGAATCTTTTATCAAGATTTGACAGGCTGAGATACGAATAATAAATTCTGTCCTGTCATCGCTATTTCAAGGCTTAAAGACCATCTTGCAAATCCAATTCAGATAGGTAATTTTATTACAATTTTCAAGAAAATAACGTTTGACTAGAATAACATTTTAAAATATTTAGGAATGATCAAAAAAATCAAATTGCTCTTAGAAAAAATAATCATGAAATGAATCAAATGGTACAAGATACTGGCTCCCTGTCTTGAGTCATAAAAACTAGGGAGGGATTGTGTGTGCATTGTAGTAAGCAACTTGCTAAAATAAATGATTTAGAAAATATATTTTTAAATATGGTTAAAATGAACATATTTGAAAATTATTACATGTCACATTATGATGATTTATAAGAGCAAAGGATATTGAATGTTCTCATTAAGAATCACAGTAAACATGTAATGAACAAAACCATTTGTAATTAGTTTCATTACCTGGATGCATTTTTTTTGTGCATTTCTACTATGTGTCTTTTAATTATTTAAAATATGGCTGATTTTATTAAAAATCTTGGGATTTTTCCTCAAAATAACTTTTCCCAAATTGCAATGAATAGATAGGAAAACATACTTTTTAAGGTATTTTTTCTCTAGTATTAGAGAGAATATTAATGAGGAAATGTTTATCTGTTTCTTAGAGTTTTTTTCTATCTTGTATTTATATTTCATGTTAATAGCACGATTTTTGTGGAGTAATCTAGTTGTTGGAGCACAAATGAGAGACACTCTTTACTGAATTTTAACCCTAATTTTCCCGGTACTAACTACATGTCCTTAAGCAAGACACTTATCTCAGTTTTACAGACAGCAGAGGTTTTTGCCTATCTTCCCAACAGGGATGTTAAGAGGATTAATTTGTTAAATGCATGAAGATTTAAGCAAAAGTGAACCATTGTTAATAATGTGTTCAACTCCAGTTTGAGTACAGGATCCTAAAGAAAACAAAGTTTGAAAAGTCAAGACATTTGCAATATAGCATTGCAGACATAATCACAAAAAACTCTTGTTGCATTTAAGAGGTTTAAAACTTCTTGGATTTTGTTGCCAACCTTTGACTTTGTTGCTTTAACTGATGACTCTCAGTGTACTTCATTCCACGAAAGTATTTGTGGTTTTAAGCTTCTCTGGAAAGCTTTTTCAGCTATTTTACTGTATCCCCACACCCCAAAAGATGAAAGTTCATGTATTCACTCATTCATTCATTCACTCATTCAATTATTTAATTTCAGCCAAAGAATTGGTACCCTGGAGGAGTCAGAGGACAACTTCTTGAGGTGTTTGAATGATACTGTACCAGTCAGTCTGACTTTCTGTTGTAATTTGTTTTTTTAAAGGAGGCTACCCAAGGTTTGCCAGGGGAAGGTAAAAGGTGTCACTCCACAATGGTGTCAACAGTGGTACCCTGTCCTGTCACAGTTATTTGAAGTTTTGGGCTCTGGCCACCTGAAGGGAATTACCCCTGTGTCAAAGAACACCATTTTCTTTCTCTTCCCACTTTACTGTGGTTGACTAGCAGAAAGAGTTTTTAATTAAAAACTCATTTATTTCATTTAGTATGAAGCTTTTTTTGTGGCAAGCCTTAATCCTTTTGTTTATATGAAGTTGTCTGTGGTTTGGGTTTTTCTTTACCACCCATCCCAAGTGTGCCATATGAATGTTTTCCCAGGTTTTTCTTGTGCCTAGGAAATTATCTGTGATTCTACTCTGCCTTCCAGTACACTGCTTTTATGTCCTTCCCAGTTCCAGTTCAACCAGGCTGGAGTCAGGCACACACATTTGGTTTAAACCACTCTTAGTCTGGACTGGCACAGCTCTGCTGACCAGAGCTTGCAAGAGAGGTGACCCAAAATAATCCAGGGCTGTGAAGGGCTGGGGCTGATAACAGCAGTTCAAAATTATGTAAACAAAGTTTACTTAGTGTAGGAGCTTCCTCTGTGGGCAGGTATCCTCTGCTGTGAAAGCCAAGATAAATGCATTTATTCATTTTCCTAGAAAACAAGCAAACAAAAGCAGTCTATTGCATTAAGATTAGTAGTAATATTGACAGACACAAAAACCACATGGAACCGCTTGGCTAATTTTTGGAAAGGAAAGAGAGAAGCCACAAAGACCCCAAAATAATGTATACTTCATTCTTTTGGTGCTGCCCTTAATGTACCTGTGAAATAGTTATGTGCTTGAGTTGCAGTGATTAATTACCTCTGGTCTATCAAAACCCAAAGAAAAGAACAAATCTTCATTCCTGATTAGGGCTGATTAGACTCAAGTGACCATGAATTGAGCTGTGATTTTGTTGCTACATGAAATTCAGGATATTGAAAAACTCAGTATTCCTGGGGGAGAGTGGAAGAAAAGAGTAATAATTTTTAATATTTTTATTAGCAAAAGTAATGTTGCTCATGCACAAAACAAGTTCTCAGTGTAATTTAGACAATCACAAAAGGCTTTTAGTGGGAAACAAGTATGACTTTAAAGATTCAAGAAGAAGTAGCTTTGCTGTACCTCTTGAGTGTCTCTCCTTCACCTCTGGAGGTCACTTGTGCAAAGAAGTGAGCACTTTTTCACTTATGTACATGTAAATCACTGTTCCTGCTGATTTGCAGGCTGAAAAGTATGTCTTTGGCTGGCCTGTGGTCACTTTTTATATGACTGATCTTAAGGGCTATGAAAGTAAACAGACAAGAAGATGGTGCCAACATTTAAAAGCACATGCATAACATTACTGATGGTTTAACATACTTTTGAATACTGAATCAGGAGTTATATTTTGAGTGAATTCAAGAAGAGTCAAGAACAATGTTTATTTAATTTGGGTGAAGTGGGTTTTGGTACATTATCAGATAAGTTTCCAGAGGGATTTTACAACCGTATTTTTATTTGTGCATTGTTAAAAAAAAAAAATTAACAGCATAATATGCTAAGAAATAACAGACAACCTCTAAATGGCTGAATGCAACAAAGTGTGATTAAATAATGAAAGTTCTGAAAATATAAAATTGCTTGATCAAAAGTGTAAAACTTGAGATTGTAACTCAGAGATAGGCTTTTTTAAATGCTCCCTTTAAAAAATTTGGAAACGTGTTTTAGTTTAAGCTCTCTGTTGTTTCCTCTATGCACTTCCAGAGTGTTCCCTTCTTCCTCTGAATCTGGGCAGTTCCAGTAGGAATGATATCACCCCTCTGGGCCTGAGACTGTTACTCATTTTCTGTGTTTATGTGACTGCCCAATCTATACCAAAGAGACTGATGGAGTCCTGCTGGTCCTAAGTGCTGCTGGCTGAGGCAGGAATGATACCCAACCCCTTTCAGCAAAGAGGTGATTAATCCCTCTAAGTGTAGTTCATTTTTCTCCCTTTCTAGGGATTTTTGAGTGGAGCTTGCTGTCCATGGCTGTTTCTTGTTTCACCCTTGCATTCTCTTTATGTCAGGAAAGACTAAGAACCTGCACTTTTTCCCTGATGGGGTTGTAGTAAGTTTTCTATTTCGCAAAATGAATGGCTGTGGGTAACTCTATGGTGCATTAAAACATTTATCTCAGTGTTTATACGTGCTGAAATGAGACTCAGTGTTTCAGAGAAGTGTGAAGTGGTGATTCTCCCTCTCTGTCCATTGCTGGTGGGGAACCAAACTCTCCCAAGTTTGGTCTTCAGCATTCCCAGCTTGAAAACCAGATGAGACTGGACTGGAATTTCCCAAGTATAGGATGTAGCTTTCAATGGGATGTGTTGCCTTCAGAATCGCTTCTCCAAATTTGGTCAGTGACAGCAGTTGTAAGTTTTTTTTTAGAATAGACGGAGTGAGTAGGTCCTGAGGAAACTCAGCATGTACAGAGGTGCTCTGTGTCCAGGGGAGGAACTGTATTTGAAGTAAAGTGAATAAGTTCATTTGTGAGCTCTAAAAGTCCAGATTCTTGCATCACAGCTCAGGTTAAATCTTGTTGGTCTGAAGTATTTTCTCACTCTATTTTAATATTCAGTTTTAATCTATTACTGCTTCAAATTTATTATAATTAATGCTACTTTTTCATTACCCAGCCATGATACTATTTTCTGAAGATAACAATCTGTTAGTAATGCATTATTTAAATGTGAATAACAATAAAATAATATTTTACTGTACCTTTATTATTTATTTGCATATTAATTGTTATTTTTGTTTTCAATAGCTTGTGATTTAAAAGTACTCTGGGAAGTGAATGTAGTTTTGAAATAGTTATCATAATGTACTAAACACTTGCTACTGATTCAATTATTTTAACTATTGAAAGGAAGACAACAATTAATTTTTATTCTTTAATAACTAGTGAATAACTATTGTCTAATAAAATATTTAAAAACTAAAATATTTAAAATGTCTCTAGTACAATTTGTCAATTTTTTTACTTAATATTGTTACAATGTGTCACTCTTTCTATGCCTGCAACTATGTTAGCATAGGAGAAGTTAATCACTGCTTTTAGGTTCTCTCAAAATATTTATATGTAAATTACCTTTTTTTTTTTTAATGAGAAAGGTTAGTAGATGTCTAAAAAAATATAAAAACACATCTCAGCAAAATATTCCAATTTTACATCTGCTTTATAGCATTGCCTCCTTTCATATTTCTAAGAATCTGCAGATCTTTCTTTCTGTTATTACAGCATGGTTTTTCACATGGCCTCTTAACACAGATGGTTATATATATATATGTATATATGTATATATATATAAAAGTATACACACACCTTTAATTTGCTAATACTTTTTGCCACGTGTAAACCTCAGATTGCATTGCTGATGCCTTTTTGATGAAAAGACAGTGAACTCCTCAAAAAGAGAAGCACGTCCTCAAGTGAGGATTTTCTATTTGTTCTTTCTGATCCTTTTTTTTTTTTTCCCTGCTTAAGGGATGATTGTTATCAGTGTAAGTTATGGACTGGATCTGACTCTTTCTGCCATCTTCCATTATCTGCAGCACAAGCAGAGTGAACTATTCCAGGTTCCCAAACAGCTCGACTCTAGAGCATGCATTTTGGGTAATGGTTACTTGAGAATAACAAAAAGCAGTAAATCTAAACTAGAATCATATTAGACACATGGTTAAAAGCTGTGGAAAAATGCTTTCCCTTCGCTGTCGGGCTGCCATGCTCTCCCTGTGGTGTCTGTGAATTACTTCTCTTTGTCCAGTCCCTCACCTCAGAAGGTTTTTCACTGGTGTCCTGCCTGCCAGATAATGGGCTCAGGTAAAGTGTTTACATTTCTGTGAGGATTCAACTGGGGATCTAAAATATTGGGCTTCTCTACTCCCAGTATATGGCAGTATGGAGATATCACTTCATACACATAAAAGCATATTTTTTCCATATGCCAAGGTGAGCAATACTTCATCTGGTACTCTGGGAGTCACTGGAGAAGAGGCTGAGTTTTGCAGTATAAATCTAGAGCATGTAGCTCATATCCAGCTTGCTTGGACTGCAACAAAATAAATGCACGACTGTCTGCACCAGTCCATGGGAGACAAAAGAGTAAGTCCTTGGAGCACTCCAATGGAACTTGCTTGCTGGATTATTTTTTGAGGAAGTGCATGCACCATTATCAACTTGATCTTACTGAACATAAATTTTAGGTTGATTCATAGTTTTTTTCATATGTTGGATGGATATTCCACTTTTTGTACATAAAGAAGGGAAGTTTAAGTCTTGAGATGCCATGTTTTCATCAGAAAACAATATAAATATGAAGTTCAAATGTTTATTTTAATACACTTTACATCTATATTTAAAAATAAATTAAAATTAGATGGAGCCATTTCTTGCCTTCCTTGGTGTTTTTAAACTAGACAGGACTGTATTATACTATTAAAATTTTGCAAAGAATGTTATAATAGTGATATTTTATATTTCCCTTGCATCCATATCTAAAAAGGAAACAAATCAATGAACTATTTTAAGCACTTTTTCATGTTTTCTCTAGTGTATAGACTCTGTGATGAAAATTATTTTCTCAATCACTTCTACAGCAGCTTCATGTATTTCACTTGCAGTTGCTTTTCACCTTTGATAAAACCACAGAATATATCTCAAGTACAAAATAATTTCTCCTAGTATTAGGTAGAACATTTTTAAACTGTAGATTCAGTAGTAATTTCATGGTAGATGTGAAATTTTCTTTACTCTGTTCCTTGTCACCCCATCCACTCAAGACTTTCAGTTTTTAACTCTTTAAAGTTCAGATTTTTCTGCTTTCTCAGGCTTTTTAAATGGAATAGCAGTACTACGAACATTAATGGCAATCAGAATTTGAAGGTGCATTCATAGCAACAAGAGTTAGAAGACACATTCATGAAGACCTTCTGAAGTTAGGAAATATGAGAGAAATAATTTCCTAGTGGACACATCTGGTGTATTTTAAATAATTTAATCACTTTAAATCAAACATATACATAGTAAAGAGTAAGGCACATTTTTGCACAAATGTGTACTGCCATGCAGAATTTCATAGTGTACTTGTCTATAATAATGTATGATTATGCTGTCTTATTAGATGCATTAAAACGTGTAAAGCTCAGTATAACCTAACAGTCCCTAGATTTTACGAGAATCTACTGAGGAATTTGTTACTTTATAAGTATTAAATTACCAATTTCTGAAGGTCCTGATTAATTTAGGATTTAGATTTTCAGATCTATTTTACTAATTACTTATTGTGCATTTCTTGGATCTGATTTTGAATTTTCACCTATGTGTGAGACCATTCACTTCAAGACCTGTTCAAAAGTGTTGGATGATTAAGGTAAACCTGATAAACCTGATCCATGTCTTTCTACATACCCTCAGGTACCTCCTCTGCAAGTCAGCTCAGTCATGTGATTTCCCTCAGTTTCTGAGAATTTTGATTTAGCTCCTAAATCTTACACAGTGAGAGCCTTCATATCACTTTTCAATAATAACATTGTTCTTTTCTTGAAGATAGTTAACTAACCTTTTCACTTTGTCTCTTGATCCATTTTAAAGTACTCAGTGCTTTATGGGAAAAACAAAAAATTTTTCTCCTGAGCCTCAAGATGAGTAAATGGATCAGGTATCTGTAGTTGCCCAATTTTTACTTCCATTAGTTGAAAATGTTGGCCATGTTATTTTTTATATTCAGAAGTAATTATTTGAATATTTATTCATATCTGTCACTGGTCAAGCTGAGATCAAGCCCTGTGCTCTTTTTGTATGAGTGCTGACAAGTCTGTAACTCTTAAAGGGAATATTATTGGTGTTGGAATTCTGGCCTCTCATCCCAATGTTGCAATCTCCTTCTATCTCATCCCAGCTGGTACTGGTACTGGTACTGCTGGGTACTGGTAGACAAATTTCTGTTCCAAATACCTTCTTTTTACCCAGTAGCCTCATACATGCACATTCTGCTTTAGAGAGAGGCAAGAAAGGAGGACTGAGAGAGTCATTCTGTTTTCTAACAGACAGCAGAAACAGGTAAATGGGGCCAAGATTATAATTTTAGCAGCTCTTCCTCATTGAGGATGTGTGTTTCTGCTTTTGCTGCTTAAAGGCTGTTGCCACTCTCATCTAGGCTCTTCTTAATTCTCTGAGAAGTGAAGGATGAGAACAGCTGGAGAGATAAAAGGGTTTAAGAGTAAGACAAGAAAAAGAAAAGGTGGGAATCTTGTTCTGTTTTTTAGAAAACAAGGACTCTTCAGGCTCCAAAACATATGAAATTTAATGTAATGTTACTGATTGATATTAAATAAAAAGATATCATGAGGCATACCCAGTTAATTCCTCTGATTTCCTGGAAGAGTGGATGCAATGAGTTTTCTGCAATCTGGTTCAGCAAAAGCTATGCTCAGATCAGTAATTGTTCATGATCACGCTGAGATGATAGCAAAGATCAGAGTTTGGTGAGTTTATTGGCTAGGAAATATTACCTGAGGATGAGAAGGGTATGTAATTGTACTAGCTCAGTATTTTAATCTCACGGGAACCAGAGTCCAGCTTTCTCTGAAGTGACTACGTGGATTATTTTATTGTTTTGCTGTAGGACCAATGATGAGGATCCTGAAAGGTCATTAGTAGTGAAATCTGTTTTCGCAGCATTATAGGAAGTTATAGAGATTTCAGATGATTGGTTCAGTGCCAAGACATGCCTCTCAGCTTTGTTGTTGACATTGGGACTTACTAGAGAAGCAAATATTTATTCTTTCAAGAATCCGTTCCTTTTCTTGCATCCAAATATCACAATGAATAGCCATACAAAGAAAAAAAACCTGTCATTTACTCTGACTGAAAGTAGTTTCCCTTTCCTGTTCTTCCCCCATAATATTTCTTCCCCTCATAAGCTTATTCCAGTTAAAAATAAAAACAAAACAAAGCAAACAAACAAAACAACAACAACAAAAAAAAATAAAACCACAAAAAAACCAACACCAGACTCCTTTCTGAAAATGAAGAGATATAATGCACAGGGAGCAGAGTTGTTCTAGAAAGTCCTAACTGCCCCCTCAGCTCTCACTGGCATCGTGCCTGCACATTCTGTACTTGTCTGTAAATATCATAGCTCAGAGAGGAAACCAAAGAAATTCTTTATTATCTTTTATTCTCTCTGTTAAGTCCTTTTGGTAAGAGCTGAGGAACCTAATGGGCTGCAGTATCAGGTGCAGCAATTGTGCTCACTCTGATAGGGAAGAAAAAAGATGCAGGTAACCAGGCAAACTCAAAGGGTCAGAACTCGGGGGTATTCTCCAGGACAGCTCACAGGGTGAACAAAAGCAGAACTCAGGTAAACAAGAGGTAGCAGAACTGTTCTCAAGAATTATCCCACCTTTATACCTGCAAAAATTTTTGCCTGGTTTCAGTTTCCAAACTGAAGATTTCCTTGCTGTTGTTTCAATGCTTTCAAAATGCTTTCAGACACACATGACACGATTCAACTTGTAATTGTAACTTGCGCTGCTTAACTTGCACTGATGCAAAGAGAATCACAGAATTGTCTGAGCTGGAAGGGACCCAGAAGGATCATCCAGTGCAATTCTTAAGTGAATGGTCCATACAAGGATCAAACCCACAACCCAGACATTATTCACCATGCTCTAACTGAGCTCACCTCAGAGTCATGTTATAAAAATATATAGACACAATAGATTACTAGAAATACCTGCTGTTTCTATATGAAAGTTATATTTCCCTTTACAGGAGCTGTCTAACTAATGTCTTTTATGTCAAGGTGTGTCAAAATTTGTCTGATAAGCCTGTTCATTCATAAATTAATAATAATAATAATAATAATAATAATAATAATAATAATAATAATAATAATAATAATAATAATAATAATAATGGCAGAATCTATCAAAAGCAAAACCTCTTTTCCATGTGAAATACTCTCAGAGGCAGAGGGCTGAGGTCTCTCAGGGTGTTGGTGTGGCAGAGCTCCTCAGCAGTGTCTTGTGTAGCTGAGAGCTCCTTTCCCCAGCTGTCAGTCACAGCCCGAACTGCAGAGTGTCATTACTGGATCACTGGGGTAACAAGTGGGAAAATGCTGCCTTTGCTGCCTGGCTCATGTCTTTGCGCTGTCAGACTGCCACAGCCACTGCAGCTGTTTGCTTTACCTCTCTGTTTACCTTCTTCCCTGCAGGACCTGTAAATTTGATATAAAACCAGGAAGGAGCAGAAGTCCTGTCGTGTTGCTTTATTTTAACTTAAATCCTTATGGAGGTGGGAGAAGAAGGAGGTTGTGTAACAATTCATGCTGTTCCATGTTCACATGGATTCCTAGCAGTCAGTTCTCCAGGCCTGGAGGTTTGAAGGGGTAATAGAAAAACCTGGAGAAATGCCAGGAAGACAGAACAATGAAGATCCTCACCATAGTGTACCGATGAAAATAAAAAGGCTTCT
Source organism: Petroica traversi (assembly GCA_025920805.1). Classification (NCBI taxonomy): domain Eukaryota; kingdom Metazoa; phylum Chordata; class Aves; order Passeriformes; family Petroicidae; genus Petroica; species Petroica traversi. The sequence goes on from JAHLSL010000040.1 coordinate 6,775,144, forward strand.
ATAATTTCCATATGATATAGTTTCTATATAGTTCTGAGAGGCTGCTTACCTGATCAGAATAGAGACCCTTTTCCATCATGAAGATGGAACAGAATATGTATTCTTTATTTTGTTTAAATAAAATATATTTGGAAGTAAAATAGTAGTCTAATAATAATTGTTATTCAGATATCTATTCAGAATAGATAATTCAATTTTGTTTAGTATATCTCTCAAGGTCTTCTGGGAGGAAGAGTGAAAAGGATGTAAACTTCAGATTAATGAGAATCCAAGGGCTAACCAAAACACTGTTATTTATTTCCCATGAACTGTGCAATGTTTTTAAAGAAAGACAACTGTTTTCACCCAATTCTGCCCATCCTCAAACTTGAGCAAAAGTAATTTGCCACCTGCATTCTTTCTGTTTTTATCATAGTAACACTATACTATGGGAGTCCAGACACCCAGATGGAGGACTTAATATTACAACTAAACTTTATTTTTTAATATCTAAGAGTTAGGTTCAGACTGAGTCCCTATATGATCTTCCATCTCTCTCTTGTGCCATAAGGCCATTATACTTCTGAAAATGTGGCTACATGGACAGTGAAAATGAGATGCTTAAGATCCTCATCCCCCGCATCATGGATATAGAGCTCTGAGATGTTTTACTGCATATTTAATGTTATTTCTAATAAACAGGAACAAAAGTCCCAATTTTAATAGTGTTTGCATATTCAGCGAGAGTCTCTACATAATGAAGCCAAAACATAGATCTCCATGGATTTGATGTGCTTTAATTAGGCATTTCCTGAGCATCTCATAATGTTTCAGTACTGTAAACCCAAGGAGGTTAGAGTGTGAAAAGAGGCAACAAACTTGACAATTATTTTACTGGGGGGGGATACCCTTGTAGAAGTTAGACCATCTGAATGTTCTGAAGAAACTTGAAAATTAAATCCCTGTTTTGAAAGAATCCTTTTGTTTTGCACACATGCACAGTACCATGCTGAATGAGAAACAGGTTGGTTCTTTCCATACTTTTTACACACTTTGACCTGTTACTTTCAGCTATGAGTTTCCATCTTGAGGTACAGCACACACTTAACTGAACCAGCAAAGGTTATCCAATGATCTTCAAGTATTAATTTATTGATTAACCTTTCCCTTCCTTCACATCTTGTACATTAAATAATATTTGGGGGGGGGTTTGTTTGTTTGAGGTATGATTTTCTTTAGTTTTGTTGCTGTTTTTTATTTGTTTGTTTTTGTTTTGTTTTGGGTTTTTTTTTTAAATGGTTGTTTTTGGGGGTGAGTGATTTTTTGTGGGTTTTGGGGGTTTTTCTTTGTTATTTTTTTTTAAAAATTCTTTATTCCGTCTCTTGAAGTACAACAAATCTTGATGTACAGGCAGTAGCCAGAAGATTACTGCATCCTGTGTAGTACCACTTGAAATTAATTAGACCTCAACTCTCAATTAACTCTGCTTAAATTGGCCAATTCATGTTCTCTGTAAAGGAACCAAAATGTTTTGTGTATGTTTCATGTAGGTCATTGTTTTCTTCTGCTTTGGCTGCAGAATCAGCAAATGCAGACAGTCTCTGATCTCAAACTTCATTCAGCCTTAGCATAATTTAGCAATTTGTTGTCGAAGAGACTGTAACTAGAATATTCCTCTTCCTACAAAGAGTTTTAAAGTACTTCATTGATCATTTTCTTCTCCTCATGCTAATCTCTGAGTTCCACTGAATTACTGCTGTTTGTACAGGGAAAAAAAAATGAAAAGGAAAATTATGCTCCCACTGCACTATATACAAACAGAAATCGAAAAAGGAAACAATGGGTAGAAAACTAGCATCAACACAACTAAAGGCTGGCTAGGAGAGGGTGTAGTGAAAAAAAATCAAAAAGGCAACATCATACATAATCTCATTCTTTTAGAACTCTTTCTTGTCAATTAACTTCCTGTAACAAGTTCCCTTAACTCCTGAAGCACAAACTGATATCATGATTTGTACTAGATTTCAGGATAAAGGAAATGCAGAGGAAGAGCTATGAAATGCAAGATTAAATTGTAGCTCTTAACTGCATAAATTAACATGTATCATAATATGTAATTAATATGTATCCCCAAAACAGAGAATGTTTGCAGCAACCAGCAGTGGTCTGGTTTGTAATTACTGCCAAGAAAGAGATGAGAGTGTATTAAATGTCTGGTGGCTGATTAATGGAGATTTCTCACATATTCAGTTATCATCCGGCTACCAAGAAAGAGAGAAACATCTTTCTATCACTCTGTGTTTAAAAATAGAAATTTGTCCCAATTTGTTTTCAGTACACCTTTTCTCCATTATGGAATTGGAATAAAAAGTCTTGAAAGACTTTTTGTCTTTTGATCAACCCTAATCAAAACAGTCAGAATATGTAACAAGTATTTTCTGGTGTTGTAGTCTACAATCTCTCCTCTCACATCTTTACTCATGTTATTCTCTGGAAATAGTTCAGGAGCTGCTAGGAAACTTTGAGATTTATCCAGATTTTTATTAAACATCTCATGTGGTGTTATAATGAAAAAAAAATCCTGATTTTCTTTCATGAGGACTTTTTTTTAGAGATTTCCTAGGCCTTGAACACATTCTTTATTATTTTGTTATTCCCAAAGAAAGAACTTATTTTCTTCAACTTCTGTAGGTAGGAACTTGGATTCAATGTATTTTACTTAAAAACTATTTCTAATTCCAGTCCTGAAGCAGCATAAATTATACTTTAGTTTCCTTCATCTTCTGCCCACAAATTTTATAGCTCTTTCTCAATGTATTTAATTTCAATAATACAAGATTTCCTTACAAACTACTGGGAAGGGTTGTTTCATTATTCTAACTTCTTCTTTGTAAAGTAGAGAGCCTTTTTATTTGATGAAGCAAAATAATTGTCCATCTGACTTAAAGAAAATTCCCCGCCTGTGAGCAGGTCAGTGATTCATATTCTACAGGAGTCAAGGTGGAACCTGTTAATGAACAAAATGTCTCTCATCTGAGCCTGCTTGATGATGTTCTTCAGAAAGAGATGCCTCATGAAAAAGAGAGATACTGTTCTTAAAAAGATCTGGGAAAGCTCACTGTGACATTATTAAAATGCTCTATTTTTACATGAGGGTCAAGCTGGAACAGCTCCAGTGGTAAGGCTGTGGCAGTTGTCTTACAATGAGCACAGTTGGGTAGGAAATATCTCCTTGACTTCAATCCCATTAATAACCTCCCACATGAGGGAGGTTTGCCAAAGGGTCTGTAATAGGTTCCTTTCAGTGTTATTTTCTATTGCACCTGTCATTAGCTTGTGAAACTTCAGATCACAAGGTCTTTTCAACACATCTCAGGTAACTGGCATGCAGTTCCTTTTTTCTTTAGGTCTTATTTGCTCTACTAATGACAGTGTCTTTAAAAACAAAGTAATTTGTTCCTGCTCAAAAGAAATATTGGGCTGCATTAAGTACTTGGTTCAAGAATTTTCCTCTCTTGTAGATTCATGGGTTTTTGGCATCAAATGCTAAGGCTTTAAACCCCTCAATTTTCACTGTTAAATGTTCATAACATTTAATTTGATGGTTCAGCAAAAGTAAAAATATGGATGCCACAGAAGTTAATAATTAATGCCTTTTAATTGAAAAATGTTAGAAATTGGCTTGAATTTATTAAAATCTGCCCCAACTTTAAAGCTCGTTTTAGGCAGCAATCTAATCCAATGTGACCAAGAACACTCAGGATCTTAACAGACCTAATTTTGTGATAAAAAGCCCTTGTTAATAATAATGTTCCCCTTTAAATTGCCAAATAAGAAATACTGCTAGCATATTAAGATTTTTTTACACTGCCTGATGTCACATGCTTTTAGTACTTCAATTATTGCAACTCATTCTTATTTAACTTCTTCAATTAAATTCTGCTGTCTCAAGAGATGGTAAAATGCTGGTATTAAGATGTTACTCCATGGATTATCTCTGTCCATCACTCTTCCCTCGTATTACATTGCCTTCAATTAATCATTTTACCTGTTATTAAGTGTTTATTGACATTTGTGTGTGCCCTTTTATATCAAGACTGACTACATTATCTCCATTCCTGAAAGAATTTTGTTCATGTTTCTTTGTTCCTTTAACCACATCAGTTTAAAGTGCCTCAGCAAAACACAAACTTAATGCCCCAGCTCTGAATCACTTTATATGTCCTTCATAATACCCAAGGCTCCTTTGCTCCTGCGAATCTATTCTGTAGTCTCTGCTCCCCCATCTTTTAGGTTTGTTTCTCCTTCTCCAAATAGTGAGCATGTCCTCCTTTTCTGCCTCTTTTCAGTCTGTTCCAACCCCTCCCACTCTTCCTATCATCCCATCAATTCAACTATCCTTAATCTACAGTCCCACCTGCTTCCATGAGCCACCCTTCTTCCAGTCTGATCACCTCAAACACCTTGGATCCTCCTCTCCAAACCAAAACTTCTTGGTCTGTATAACTCCTAGGCCCTTTCTCTTGCTTGTTGCTGATTTCTCCCTCCTTTTTAAATTCTCACAGACACTGCTGCCACCTGTGCTCCAGTACTGATGCCTTGCTTCCTTTGCTGGTCTATTTTCACACCCACTAGGCTTCTGCTCTAAAGAAGGTGAGAGGTAAGCAAAGGAGAGAGATTTCCTCTCACAAAATGACTGCTTAAATGGTTTTTTCATTTGTCCCACAGGGGAAACCTGCTGTGTGTTTCAACAGTGTTCCCTCACCATCTCCTTGCTGATCCCCACTACATTTTATGAGTGCAGGCAGATTTTCCCTACTAGAGGTACCAGCAGAGCATGTTAATGATTGTTGTAGCTATTGTAGGACTGATTAGTGATAGCCAATCATTCATACCCTTTCCCATTTTATGTGAGAAAGGATATCTTACCTTCATACTGTTGTCTATTAAAAATTTTTGACTGACTGCAACTTTTTTTTCCCCAGCTGAGCTTCTAAATATATATCTTTATTCCCAATATTCCATCTCACCTTGTGTAAAGTGAGAGTTTATTTACTCATTTATTTGCCAACTATAACCTTCTATCATTTTGTGCCTTTTTTTTTTTGCCTTTTTTTTTTTTTTGCCTTTTTTTTTTTTTAGTTTACTGGAACCTAGGACATGGATGTCAAAATGTGTCTGCTGCAGGGTGTCATCTGGAGTGGGCACATTTCCATCACTGTAGCCACTCTCCATTCTAAATTCATCTCAAATGTCAGGTTTTGTCACACCAGCACCATGTTCACAACACCCTAAACTGACAATATCTTGAAACTGGTGAGTCATGTTCTACAAAGAAGGGATGGAGAAATGTCCGACTTTGGAAAGACCTTTCTGCATATTCCCTTGTAACCTCTTTCTCAAACAACCTTTAGCATTGTATTATTTTATCTAAATTCAACTGAGTAGTGTCAACCAAAAGGATTTTCTTCTAGGACTGTTACCAGTTTTTATTTAGTGTTTGTATAAAGTGCATTTCTAAAATACTTTAAATTATCATAACTGGATTTCTTTTTAAAATAACAGATTAACAAGATTATTTCATGGTCTGAAATTCATATAATATAATAGCACTTCCTGTTATGTTCTTGTGTGTCATGGTATTTTTTTAAATCTTCTGTCTTGATTTAAATACTTACTACCAAAAAAGCCTGAAGACACAATGACAGTTATCTAAATATTTGTATTTTAGCATTTCTTTAAGGAGTGGTCTATTGCATGTGTCCTGACTTGATTGCCTAAATCATGTCAGAGTAAAATAAAAGGGGATATTTTTTCTTGACTTCTTTTTGATTATAATCTTTGTAGTCTCACTTGCTTTTCATAAAAAGGTGATTGTTTTCTGAAAGTTAAATGTGTGTGATTTGAATGTCCAAGGCCTTATGTACAAAAATTCTTCTGGATTCATCAGAGCAGCTTTTCAGCAGAAATATTTCTCATAAATCCCTTTGTTGCAAAGACATAAAGATGTTCTTTCTTCCTATTCTCTCAGTCCTCAACGGTGTCGTTACTTTTGCTCCAGAGTAGATAGTTACCTCCATAGACAGATAGCAAGCATGCAAGCAAGAGGGTTTTATGGCCTTGAAATCTGCTTCAACTATGATTATAAGAGTGTTAAAATCAATTATCATTTATATTTGGAGGATAACTTTACTAGCTAAAAGTTAGACTTTAGTCAGTAATCACCATCATAGTATTTTCCTTTATTTCTTGCTGGTACTGCTTGTAACAGAAAGTTACTGGTTAACACACTACTTTTGCCATCCTGTCACCTTTGTAGGGGTCCATCAGTGGTGGGACCTTTTTATACCCAATGACTGATAGAGATAGTGCAGGAAGAGGCTATAATGGAGTTCAAAAATGTAGACAAAAGCTTATGTTTGTAACATAAAAAGAATGGAAACCAGTGAACAGATGACAAACACAAAGCAAAGAGCTTACAGAAATGACCTCATGAGCAATGATTTCTGGAGGAATATTCATTGTGTGAGACTGCCTTTGTCAGGACCAAAGGGAAAGGATTGCAGCCATTGATATATGATGAAATTTTAGACAAGAACTGCCTGTGAAGGCAAGATAGGAAAGCTGCCTCTGAAGTCTCCAGCAGAACATGAGAATCCAGAGTAGTCAGAAGTGTCACACACGGCTCAGTGACAGACAGGGTGTTGTCTACAGAAGGAAGATAGTGGAAAGGCATTGAGGAAGAAGAGTAGTGGTAGAAGAACTTTGAATTATTGAGGGATTATGGTCTGAGACTTGGAAAGAAGACCTGAGATTTAATGCAGAGTAATAATTTTGTGCAGCACCAAATGTTGGTGTGTCTGGGTTCCAATTGTTTGGTTTGCAGGCTCCCTCTGGGCTCTTTGATAAGGCATTGAACCTTTCTGTGTCTTTGTTTCCCCATCTGCCAATGAGTGATAAAAATCTGCTTCACAGTTGTATTCAGTGGCTTGGTTAATGAATATTTTGAGGATTTTTTTTGCAGCCATCAGATGGCAGAACTATAGAAATGCTAAAGCTATTAACAATCACCACTGAAATCCTGAAGTCAGAAAAGGCCTGATTTCTGAAGCTCCATGTACTTAATATAAATTGCTTTCTGATATATATCAAAATGGCTGAGTAACACAATAATCTGGGACCACAAGAAAAAAAGATTGAACTAAAAAAAAAAAAAACCAAAACTCAAAAAAGAAAAAGTGAAACTGAGTTTTGGTTCATTATCCACATCATGATGACAGCAAACTTAAAGAGAATGCTTAAAAAAACCAGAAACAATCCTAGAAGAATTAAGACCTTCAAAAAACTTTATCATTTATTAACAGCAAAACACCTTGACAGAAAGAGCTCTGAAATTCACATAGATAGAAACTAATGTCATGTTTCAGCTGAAGGAGAATGCTGACTGCAGCAGGAATTACGTACAACTAATAATATGGAATGAAAAATGAATGTTTATAGTATGCAAAAATGCATAAATAAGACTATATTTCTAAAAAAAAATGAAGGAGAATGTGGGGAAAGACACCAGCAGTGCCAATGTCACATGAGTCCTGCTCACATTCTGGATTGATTGATCTATTATTAATTTTAAGTATTTTAGGTGTGGATAGAATGTCCATCCCCATCAATCATTTAAAAATGTTTATTGGGAACTGTACGGATACAGAGAAATGTATTTTAACCCTGAGTTGCTAAGACATTTTTTCATGCTTTTCTTTCTTACCATCCTTGATTTGATTTATTTCCTCTAGCATCTTTTCTCCCAATTCTAAATCCTTACTTCCAGTAATTTATAGTGCAATATAATTATGAAAGAATTCTTAAGAATGATGTTATGTATTATTGGTTGTGGCTGTTTAACAAATCAGCCTGTTCTGTTTGGATTTATTGTTGTGTACACAGTTTTGTGAGGAGTAAATTTTATCCTTCATGTTAGCTGCTTGTATTTCATGTATGCTCCCATGTGCCTTACTCCAGACTTTAAAAAGTACAAAGCAAGATTTTGTTAACTTGTTACTGACATAATTCATGTTCCACTCCTTTGGCAACAAAATGTTTGGAGGAGGCAGAACTGGAATAGGGTGAAAGTAGAGGATTTTGTACCACAGGAAGAGCAGTAGGTGACAGAACCAAGGTTTTTAAAGCATGACCAAGAACTTCTCCAACAGCAGCCTAAGGAATGATTCACTTCCTAGGAGTGGGTTACAAGGTGAGGCCTGTAATTTGACTGATTGATCTGACACCCATTAATTAAATATTTTCTTTAACTAGAAAGCAGATTCCCTTCTTTCTATTTCCATTGATACAATTTAATCCTTCCCTAAATTCAAGTACAGTTGTCACAAGCAGGTTTTGTTTCCCTCCCCTTGTTGAATCAGGCATTTAATGTTTTACCTGACTGTTCTTTATAAGCCCTGCCAGTGTCCACAAAACTGGAAATATTGTTCCTAAAAGTAAATGTAAGATTATAAAATAATTTTCTTTGTTTTAGGAAATGAAACACAGCTTTGTGTTGTGGGAGATGTGGTGGAATATCTGTGTATCATCTTCCAGCCATTGGGTGAGCAACTGGAAATAAAAGCATGACTCTACATCAGCATGCTGACACCTTGTTTTAGCTAATGAAACAAAAACTCAAGGTAAGCTATGTCTGCCAAAACTACCTGAAGTTTGTAAGAGCAATTAAGTTATAAACCCAGAAGAAAAATTAAAATATTCAAAACATCTATTGATCTTGAGCATTTGGTGACTTGTCAGTAGCCACAGCCACTAAACCAGCCTGTTTTAACATGCTGCTAATTTGCAGTCTTTGATTAGATAGACTTTTTGGTAGGTATCCATAAAACTACAAGGATCTTCCCCGCCATTCATTATATTCTTTTTAATAAACGACCTCGGGTTTGTATCCCAGCAGGGAGGTTTGCAACACTGAATGTTCCTGTCAATTGAAAATTGATCTTTTCCACAGGATGTTCCAAAACATTAAGCAGGTATCTTTAGGCATGAGACCCAGGTCACCTCCATCCTGTAAGTAGCATGAGTAGTTTTATTTTTGGGTTGCATTTTTTTTTTTTTTAAGATCTGTAGCTTCAGCCAAGAAGAGTGTCTTTGAGATGACAGAATTTTACCTCTTCTACAAACTTTGAAACAAAAATGTAACTCATCAGGTAGATAGATGAGAAAATAAATAGTCTCAGTAGAATATGACTCAGTGGAATAGTCTCAGATGGATAATGACTACACTTGCATCAAGTGGAAGAGAAAAATACCTTTCTCTATAGAGATGTTTCATGGCATATTGATCTTTGTGAGATTATTTTTTCTCTGCCTCAAAACCTACCACCAAACAACCGACCTTTTAGTTTCAAATAACATATATAGTTTGTGTTTTGATGGACTAGAACCACAGGGCCAGGTCATGCCCTGTTAAATTCCGTCAATGGCAGCGGAGTAGAACTTGGAATAATGTCAGCTGAAATAGCTTGCTGTCAAATTACCATTTCCAAGTATGAATAAACTATACAGTAAAAAACCCACCAAGTCTTGAAAGGCATCCTGGGGGAAAAAAAAAAAAGAAAAGAAAAATAAGAGGAAAAAAAGAAAAGAAACCAAACCAACCAGAAAAAAACACCCCAAAACCCTAGAAAATCATATATGCAGTGTGGCTATCTGGAGATTGCAGGTTGCATTTCAGTTTGCATGTGGATAAAAATTCATAGAAAAGTAGTTAAGCTCCTGAGATCTCAGAACAATTTTAGGCCGTTTTAAGATATTTTGCTCATAGAACACCACAATACTTCTCTTTTTAGTGAGACATCCAGAGGAGATCTCCCTTTTCAGCTGAGTTGCTTTTTGAGCAGAGCACATTCACTCGGTGCAGACTGAAATTCTGGGTCCTGGGAATGGCTGTATTTAGCCCTGCAGAACAAAACCACTGGGCTTTGCAAATTCCAAAGTCAGCACCGTACCAGGAGAGTCTGGAGGGCAGCACCTGCCCAGGCACAGGCAGGAGGGAGCATCAGTCACATCCACAATCCCTTTTGCAAATGTCCATGCAAATCCAACTGCTGCATCTCACTTTGTCTGTGTAATGAGTGTGTAATCTATCATTTAACACTCTAAACTCTGGCAATGACTGTGCCCGTAATATTGGATTTGCTTTTGAGATGGGGAACTTGAAATGCAAGATCTAGTCCTGGAACTGCTGCAAGGCAGAACTTAAAGAAGTGGTGGAAGCCACTGCTTCAATCTTCTCTGGACTCATTCAATTTTATTAGTTCAATATTGATATGTATTTATATACATAAGATGAGTTGCTTTTTACATCAGGTGAAATGCTGCAGTTTGTTTCCTCTTATGGAGGGATTCATTTTCTTAAACCTTCGCATTTTCACATGGTGTACTCCTTGACCATTTTTAATTCAAAGCAGCTGTATTAATTCCTTCTACAGCAGTTCTCAGCACTGCAATTACAGCATTAACATTGAGCTTTTCAGACTTGATAACAGATTCTAATTTTATCCCATCTGGTTTATTGTGAGGATTTTTTTTTGTGCCTGGAGGTGACTTTTTCTTAATCATTTCTTCTGTACAGGATTGCTAGTAGGAGCTTAAAAGGCTTTCTTTGCTGCAGAGACCAACTGCTGGTTTCTTCTCCACCAGGACAATGTACCAGCAGTTCTCTGGATGAATTGTCTAGAAGGCAATCATTTGGAAGCTCTTGCCAAGCTACGGGGTTATTAGCTTTTGATCTCTTTTCTTAAATAATACCACTGTAAAGTTGCCCAAGTGTACTGGCATAATATTTGTACTGGGTTTTCTTCCTGAGAGGAAAGACTACAGAAAGCTACTGTTTTCACTTGCAAAAGTAAAAATTCTTCAAAACAAAGGCCTCAGATATTCACATGAACCTTCCCACTGCAGGTATTGGATGGGGTACATGTGAAGGAACAGATGGGTGCAGCTGCCAAGTGGGAATGAACAGGAAAGGAAGGAAGAGTAAGGGAAAAAAAAAAGCAAAAACAAAAAAGCAAACAGAAAACTCACAAAAAGCTAACATAATTTCCCCTCATCAGTAATTTTTTCGAATTCTTTTGAGACTTGCATTTTATCTCTGCAATTGTGTTGGCAATGACACATCTAGCAGAGACATAATGAGATGTTCAAAAAAGATGGAGTGGTTTAGCTCAGGTTTAGCCTCCTAATATGCCCAGGCAGCCACCTAAATAGTGATAAAAGATGAGAGTTTCATGGGTTTTGGGGTTTCTTTGTTTGTTTTTGTTTTTTGTTTTGTTTTTTTAAATATAAATTTAACATTTTCTAACTTTTTTGTGTCCCACTTGTTCCCACTCTGAATTTATATTTTCTGGGAGCTACCATAGAGTCTTCAGCTACCTTTGTGAACTTGTAGGGTCTCTGAGCTTTGTAAGATGTTACCCGTACAGCACACTAAATGATACCTTCCAAGGTTAGGGAATGAGGACTGGTCTGTAGCTGCTTATATATTCCTCAGCTGCACTTGGATTTCCAGCTTTTTTTTTCAATATTAACAAATTGGCAAATGGCTTTATGGCTGGATAACCAAGGAATAAATATTTTCTTTTTATGTATTCTAATATACATACTTGCTATAGGAAGCCGTAAGTCCTTGTGCATTTATTGAAAAGAGATTCAGTATTTTTATCTTAGCCTTGCCACAGATAGTACATGTGACATATAAGCAGGGGATTTATCAGTTTGGACATCACAAGAGTTGGGCTACTCTCATACGTAGTGATTGCTAGAGCTTTTTCTAATTATAGTTAAGGTTATGACTGTATTTTTCATATATATTTCAGATTTGTCTAATTGAAAGAAAAACAGTGAAACTGAGATAGTATCTAGAATATGTTTTCAAAATATAAGGGAATAGATCACTGTTAGACCCAGACTTTATCACTCAGTCAAAGCAAATCTCTTTTTTATCTATAAAATCTTTGATATTTTGGATGAAATTTCTTCATTTCAGTTAGTTGATATTATAAAAGTATTTTAGATTGTTATTCAACAGTTATGTTCTCTTTGGGAGTTGAAAGTAAACTAAAGAAGTTATTGCAGTTTGTTCTTTGTATTTCCTGTGGATTCTTAAATGCTCTGAGTTTCTTCCTGGTTCTCCCAAGTTGAACTGTAGCTACAAAAACAATATTGCAATATTCCTTACCTGTTGGATTGAGTCCCAGCATAACTATGATAACTCCACTGGCTGCTGTGCTTTCTCTGTACAAATCTGTTCAGAATAGAAATTTCTTAGAGAAAAAGTTTTATTGCCTTTTTTTTTTTTTTGACAAAGAACTATGTCTCATTCTCATTGCAAATGATGTAATTTCTCCTTTTCATTATATATCTTTCTGGCTATACTTTTAAAATAGTTTTAACTAGTCCTAATAATTCTTTTCAGTGAGCTTTATAATGTCTAAGGTCTCTCAGATGGGTATCCAGTCCTTGTCCTCCCCCTCCTCCCTCCTTGTTGGACTTTGCTAACTTAAACTTTCTTCAGAAATTAGAGAATATGTTTTTTTCCCATATCTAACTGCAACTATTCCTGTTCTGTACCATACCTATTCTCCCAGCTCTAGTTTAGGAACAATATCCATGCTATCACCTAAAAAAACCCTGTATTTAATGTTAGCATTCATGTAACCATCTCATGCATGTTTCTGAAATTAAATTTTAGTTTTCCTTCAACCATATGTTTAGAGTCACCCTCTTGTCATTTTCCCCAAGAATATTGTTCTTGCAATGCAACATCTTTCAGAACTGAAGACTAAATTCTTTACTTTTTCAAAAATCTGTGAATGTGTGAAAACAAGTACCAAAGCCTGTAGTACCCTAAAAACCTCTGTCCTTCATCTCAATCAATAGATTCTCACTTACCATTACACATCTTAGAATAATTTAGACAGATTTTTGTTAATGTGACAATGCTTTTTTTTCTGAGCTGATACTGAATTAATTTCTTTCAAATAAAATTTTGTGGGGCAACACATTAAATGTTTAGCGAAATCCAGAAACATTAAATTTTCTGTCTTCACTTTGCCACTAATTATTTTACTGTCTCTCTTCACACTATCTTCCTCTTCCAAGTTTACCTCTAATGTGGCATATCTTCTGCAGGATAGATAATGAGCCTTTTTCTTTAATGAAACATTTCAATTTTGAGAACAGGTGGTCAAGTATCTATTCCACTGACACAAGGAAAAAGCTGTCTTGACTAGAAAATAAGTCTGTGGTATGTAAAATACAGTATCTGCCATCTCAAATTAAATGGAAAATGTTCTGTGCCCCTTTAACTGTGGCTCTACACCCAAATTGTATCATGAGCATAACTGTTTTGTTTAGGCTTTTACCTTCATATTGGCAGCTGCTAAATAAAAGTTGTTTCAATTTCCTTTTTCTGCTGATTGAGTGGCCAGCTCTAAGTCCAGCTTCTGAACAGCATCTGGCACTTTTTATGCAGCCATAAAATATTTAAAAATAAGGTGAACCACTTTTGGCAAGCCTGTTACTTGAAACTCAAAGGGAATTCCAGAGTCTATAGCAAGGTTTATTATCTCTCTGCCAATGTAGCACATCCAGTAATGTGAGACTGTCTGCTGTGCTAATACCAAGCAGTCAGAGAGAAACAGATGACCCTTGTCACAGCATCCTGCCCTGGCCTTAGCCTGACAGGTAAAGAGGATTTCCTGATTAAGCAAAATTCTGAGCAATTACAGCTGAGAGGTAGAGGGACACCTCGTTGTGCTGTCATACTTTTTGTGATGGATCAAAGTATGACAGATTGTATATGGGCTGGAAACTAAACTTCAGAAAGAGGTTGGCCACCCTGAAAGCTGAAACACATCAGCTCGATGATTTCTTGGCAGGCTGCTACTCAAAAGGTGGAAATAAGAATTAATTGAATTTTCACAGGATTAATTTTAATGCTATTAAAAAAGTAGAAGCCCTTTGATTGTTTACTGTTGGAAAGATGGTTAAGGCCTACACCAGAGGAAACACAAATAATACACCAGGAAGCAGAGAAATTTAAAGCATGAGGTGCTTGTTACAGTGACACCAGGTGCTTAGAGTGATGAGAGACCAGGGGAGAGAAGATTCTCCTCTCAGGCAAAAACCACCCAGGAAGTGTGTCTCTAAAATGCTTTATGCAGCATTAGCAGGGTGTTGCCTGCTGGGAAAAGTTCTTAGATATAAAAGCACGGCGAGGAGAAGGTTTGATTTAATAAAATGTTTATTTCTGCTTGCGAGGAGTGCTGGCCTGGTGCTCAGCTGGAGTAGGCTGGCACAGCTCCACTGAGCTACAGCTGCCAGCTTCAGGAAGTTATCTATGCTTTCAGTACTTTTGTGCTTTTATAAGACATCTCTGTACAATTTTTTTTTTGTGCTATTCCAGCTTTTACCTTACAGTCCTTGCAATTTCGTTTGTCTCAGAAGAAGCTGCTGTGTCCCTTTTATCTGTCATGGGAAAGTGAGGCTACCCCTCAAAAAGATGGCAATTCTTAAGGCTTAAATATAGTTATCTGTCCCCTCTGTGATTCTTTCAGAGTCTCTGAACTGAGATAACTGTGGCACTGGCAGAGAAAGGAGTTTGCAGCAATCCATATATGTTAGTGCCTGTGACACTCTGGAGAGGATGAGAGGATTTCAGATTAGTCAGATACACAGCTAGCCCAAAGCTGAAAGGAATGGGTCCAGGGACAAGTAGTGTGATGTGTATCACCCTCTCTATTGTATCCTCCATGTTATTGCTTTTGAAAGCTTTGGGCACAGGTATTGCCCTTGGAAACTGCTATCTGCCACTGTGCTATAGACTTTATCTGCTGCCTGATAGGAATATGGTAAATTAGGTTTTAAGCTTTGCATATAAAATATAATTTAAGCTCCTCAAGACTCAGTTTTGAAGTCCACAGAGAAAAATGAAAAAAAAATCATTTAAAGTCAGTAAATTGAAGATTCTTCTTTATTTTCCTAATATGCTCTCAGGTACACTGTAAGTGCTGGTTAGAGGTTTAGGACATGTATTCATTTCTCTCCAGTGTGTTTTCTAATGTCCCTCTTTACTGGACAAAAATGCAGCAGTGAAGTTGTTATGCCACTTCACTGTAGACAAGGCAGGGGATTCTGAGGTTTATTAACCCCTCAAGTAACCTAATGGCACATTGTATGTCCTGTAAAAATGGACATTTTGAAAAAGCATTGTTTCCCCACAAAAAAAACCAAAAAACAACAACAACAACAACCAAACTGCTTCACTACCACGCTGGCATAGAAAGGTTCAACATCATGATAACTGTAAAAAATGCATCCTCATGGGGATAGCACTCAGCAATTCATTTAGCACAGCCTTTGATTTAGAGTTATAAATAGGGGAAAATCAAATATTCAGCAGCTCTGCCATTCCTTTGTGTATGGGTGCACACATATGAGAGGGGTCCAAAAAGAGGAGACAGCACAGGCTGCTATCTACGTAACTATCATATCTCCTTCTGAGGTGAGAAAATGAGACACAGGGTGAGTAATGAATGAACACCCAAGTGCATTTGTGTGTGCTATTTCTATGGATGCCTTGGGGTTTTCGTGTTTATGTTTAGGGGAAAAGAAAGAAAAGAAAGGAGAGAAAGGAGGAAAAGCATTTGGAAATGTAAAGTTATGCTGCTATAGATTTAGTTTTAGAAATGTTTGTGACGCAGATACTTGATTTTACATTCTTAAGACCATATATGAGCAAAGAAAAAGCCTCATTTGTAAACTGCTAGCATAACAAGAAGACAAAAAATGCTCGAACCAGAATCTACCCCAACACAACAACTGGTAATTCTGTCACCACCTCTGTCCATGTCTCTCCTCATGACTGGTGCTCAGACACAGGTGCCTTCCTGCCCTCTCCTGCCTCCAGGTGACCCAGATACTTTGCCTCACTTAAAAAAAAAATCAACTTCCATTCCTAATAAATGCTTCAAGCCCTTAAATGTCAGCTTTGGTCTCATCCAAACACAATCTATAGCAGTCTGCCTTCTGCTTGAACTGATCATCTGCTCAGAAACAATTTTAGAACTGACTTCCAGTCCAGATTGAAGACAGAAATCCTGCCCAGTGGCCTTTGAGAAGACTATTTTCTACACTGAAATAACTTTTTATATCCGAAATAACATAGCAAAATTAAAAGGCTTTTGCCTCTCTCAACCAAAGACAACATGTAAAGAATATGTGGAAGATGCAAAATGTCTTTGTGTCTGCATATAAAATCTTTTTACAAGAGCTTTATGAAAAATGTCTAAATTATTATAAATAATCTAAATATATATGCCTGTAAAATATAATAAATATTTATGAGTTATAAATGATTAAATTAAAAAAACTCATGGCTAAAATTATTTTAAACACTCTGAGATTAAGTTCTTCATTTGCTTGTGTATGTTCAACATATGAAAAAAAGTTTTGCTCTCTTGAAAGACAGAGTACCTCTGTCATACAGCAGTGAAATTGACCCCTTTTGTAAGTGATTTTGAAGTAGTGGAAGGTAGACTACATCTGGTTTACAAGTATTAAATTTTTCCCTATTCAAAATCCTTAAAAACCTGTTAAGAAAATTTTCTTGTTGAACAGTCTATGAAGGAATATACATGTTGGAAAGGATCTTCAGTTTACTGAGGAAATTTCATGGACTATAGACTCTTGATATTATGCTTTTGTATGACTCTCTTGCAGGGTTATCTGATAAAACTGTGTCAGTAAATATTGTAGTTCGCACATTTTTCTGTTTGAGATTAAAAAAAAGAAGTCTTATATGTTTTCTACAAGTGTTTCAGACAATTCTTTAATATTTCTTTCTGAGAGCCATCTGGGAGATGCATGCAGCTTATTCAAGCCTTTGAAATTATTCACAGAAGTAATTTGTTACTTCTTTTGCAGTGGGATACAAGAAATCTCCCCCTTTCTCATTTTGATTGCTTCTTTTCCTTTATTATTATTCCCTTGTTGCACAGTTTTTTGAACTGCTACAAAATATAAAACTATTTTTATCACAAAAGAATATGCATAATGATATAAAACATATTTCAATTTATTTAGCCTTTTCTGGGATAAAGTCCAATTACAATCTTTAAAGTATACCCCAGCTGATATTATTCTTCCATAGAAATTTCAAGATACATTTTTTGATAAAGACTCATTTAAATAATGTATCTTGGCTTTTTGCTGATTTAAATGTTCTGTAAAATACATGCAGCATTGTCAGTTACTGCTGTGTAGTTACCATATATATTTATGCTCAAGCTGTCTTTTCCATTTTTAATCATCTTATCTGTGCACTGAAAATTTACATTTCCATGAAACTGAACTCTCCACAGAACATCATATATATTTGTTTTTCAGTCATGCTGTGTTTTTAATGACTTCAAATACTTACAGTAAACACAAAACTTGAACCTAGTCAAGTACTTAGCCAGGTGATTAATTTTCAGCACTCAAAGCTGAGATATTTTGGTGGAACAGTTCACAGGAGTATGTTTGCAGGCCCAGGCAAAACTGAATACTGTGAAACCCCGAGGCAAATGTAGGTGCCTTCTAAAGCTTGCAACACTAAAAAGCTCCCCAGACAGAGAGAGACAGAGATTGGTTTTTCTTGTAGTGAAGTAGATTTTACCATATGATGTGTCCTAGGAGAGATAGGGTTTGGCATGACTCAGGCAGACACCTACAACTAAGCATCAGGAGCATAATCTTCACTTACCACAACGCATCTAAATTATTCTGTATTTAGGCTGACCCTAAATACAAAATTTTCATCAAGTTCATACTGTGTGGGCTAGTTCATTTACCCTCATCCAAAGATGAATATTTCTCTCCTGTTCATAAATTTCTTTTTCTTGTTCATTTGTATGAAAAGACTGTAGGTTCCCAACTGTTCTTTTGTCAAGCTGGAGTGCTTGATTTACTGTATACATTCCTTGCCACGTATTAAGAGCTGCTCTGAGCAAGTTCTATTCACTGTCAATGCAATAACTAAGCCTGCCAATGTTAAATTTGGGATGTAACAGGTATAAAAACAATCACTCTCCTTACAGAAATGTAGCAATGTCTTCCTGCTTCATTTTTCATACAAAAAAATGTCTGGTAGGTCAGTGCTATCCTCTTTCAGATTCATGACTGTATATTGAAAAAATTACAGACATCACAACCTGTAGTGTTTGCAGCTGTCTCTCAGCTCCTCCTCTGCACCTTTGCAGTAAACTGGAGGAGACTCCTTGGTACAGAGTGGATTTCAATTACTGAATAATATGAGTTTATTGAATTATGTCTGTCCATTGTTTGTTTTCATATTGCTTTGTGTTTTTTTCTGCTACCCTCAGAAAATTCCTTTCTTCCTTGCTTGCCAGATGCATGGCTTAGGCTCTAAAGCACAGTGTAGATGACTCACAGAAGTCACCCTGCATTTCTCTCTCCACTTATTTGCTGGCCAAACAAAAGGAAGCACTTCAGATCAAATTGAATCTCTCAGGTTTTGTCTTCAAATTTTTCAAGCTATTTTTCTTTATTTATTATTAGAAACTCCTTCATTTATGATTTGGGGATTTTTTTTTTTAAGCACAGAACTATTTTTCTCAATTTCATTAAATCTGCAGAAATTCATATACATGCATAAAAAGACTTATTTCTGGAACCAGCTTTTCAGAACATTCCTTAACTAAAAATATAGGTGTTCTTAATCATACCAGTGCTTGAAATAGCAGTGTTTGACATAAAACTGTTTTCTTGATCCAGAATGAGTTCCAGCAGCAGCAGCAGTAGTAGTGTGTCTGGAATTACAGATGTAAACTGGATATGAATATGCAGCATCTGTGATGGTTTTGCTGTTATAGCCAAGGCTTCAAACTATTTTTTGTAGGGCTGCTGGTGGTTTCCAGGGCTTTTATCTGCTAGTTTATTTGTTTGAATATTTTTTTAAGGAATGTAAAAACAGTGTGAGAAGTTCTATAACATGTGTGAGAATTTCTTTATTTTTAGGAAATACTAGAATTTATTTATTATTCCAGAAACACATATTTAGGGGGAAAAGGCTGAGGCAAAAAAAAAAAAAAAAAAAAAAAAAAAAGGAGGGGCAGACTGCCCTATTAATCTTTATTTTGTTGCTTAGCTTGATAGATTGTTTTGGTATTTCAGTCTGCTAATTACAACTAATCATGGAAAAGAAAGTCTATTAAAAAACAATAACAAAAAAGCCTACTGTGCTTTTCTTTGTGGTGGGCACTTGGTTTGTACTTGAAAACAGCAAAGTTGTCAGCTCCCTGTTCATTTTATAGCATTTTGCTTTCCAGCTGGCTGGAAATGTTCTAGATGCTTTTCCTTGGCTCATATGCAATTTGAAGTTGGTCTCAATTGGTTTGGTGCTGAGTTTTCTGCAAGGAAAAGAATCTCCTTTAACTATGTAATAGGGGTATCTTTTTGCACACTTACAAAACTTCCCCACCTCTCCTCCTCCTCCTGTACCTGAGTTTTTCAGTAATAATATGGAAAAAGTGTTTAGCTTCTGGTGTTTTGGATTGTCTTGGGGTCCCGTGGAGCAGGTTCATGAAAGATACATCTGTTGCTCTTTCTATGTTCTTTTCCCTTCTCTCTGTCCCTTTCCTCCCCCCACCCCAATAATGTTTTTAAACCCAGCTGTTAAAATGATCCAAAACTTGGCTTCTGAAGTGAAAAAGCAGAAAGCTTGTCTGAGTTTGTGAGCCTGGGTCAGTTATAGAGCTAAACAATTTTGCTAATATAAATATCCAATGAGTTGAGAATATGCTTTGAATGCTCAGGATTCACTCTGTTAGGAGGCAGAAATAATCCCAAGTGACAGGCTGGGATTAGTCACGGCAATTACAAACAGTGCTAGGGATTAGCCAAGGTGAAGCATATTAAAGCATTCAATTAGCTCCTAGATGCATATTGATGCCTTGCATAAAGTTATTCTTAAAGACAAATATATCTTTCTCACAGAAGGCAACAAAAAGATCACAGACAAATCCAAAACCCTTCTGGTTTTGGATGGGTTTTTGTATGAACTTTGGTTTTCCAGTTCTGAAAATCAGAGAGTTTAGTAATTCATGTACATTTTTATGTACACCACCAGTACAAACCAGACTTGTTTGCTGTCTGTACTATTTAATATTTTCATGGCATGTGAATGGTGATGTTAATGAAAATTACAGAAACATTCATCCAAAGAGTGGTAAATTCACTTAGAGTCCTTAAAAAGCTAAAAAAATTTCAAGTAGCAATGGTGCCAATAATAGCTTTACTCTAAATTATTCTGAATAATTCCTAAGAGGGAGAATGACATTCTGACATTTACCTAATCTAACCTAAAATATTAGGATCTAAAAGGAAACCTGATAATATGCATTAGCTGTTAGTAACAAGACAGATTTGCAGGGCTCCTCTCCAGACATTCTGCTCTCAGGTGCTTGAACTCTGCATGCAGATGCAAAGTAATTATCACTGGGGCACAGAACAAGGTGCTGATGTTCACCCTCTGAGGTTATAAGAAGGAACTGGATGCTCCTGTAAGCAGAGAAGGTTTTTGAAATCAAGATTATGTAAGCATAGCTATTTCCAAGTCTTGGAAAGAAGCTCAGAGTTTCCATTTAATGGTTGCAAAGGCTGCCTTAAGTTTTAACCATGACCTTCAGGTGATGTGGTCTAGATGTGAGAGCTTGTACCCATGATGGTCTGGGAAAAAAGTGTCCCCTCAATTTACAATATGTGAGTAAATCTGAGGTCTTTTTTCCTCTGCAGTCCAGAAGCTCCAAGAAAAAAATGTAAGTATGAGTTGGAGTGAATGTGTATTCTGATGCATTCACTCGCTTTGGTGTTTCTATAATTATGGAAGATGATGAATTTTATGGGATGGTTAAAGATGATCTTTGGTTTAGCTAGTAACTTATAAACTTCACATATCCTAAAATGTGTCTTTTGTATAAAGCTACACAGAGAGCATGTTGGATATTACTGTCAAAAATGATAATAGGCTACTTTCTTCCTACCCATTTTACTACTCTGGAGCTGTGCAGGATGTTTTTTCCTGCTACCTTTTTCTTTATCATGGAGATCTTTACTGGCAGGTCACACAGTATCCTTGTCTGCATATCTTAAACCCTGTATGATTTAATTTCATTTATGTGCCTCCCTCTATTGTTAATTAAACTAAAACTAACACCTCAGGTTCACAACAGCTTTGCTGCTTTAATATCCAACTTTTCTTCTGCTCTGTCCCTAATCAGAACAACTGAATGCCCTAAGGAAAAATAAACAATCTCAGCCTTTATAGGACTGATTTTTATTTGAAAATTATCAGAGCAAAAAATACTGCCTGTGCTGTTATAATAAGCAAAGCAGAAGGAGGCAGATCTTGGCTCCAGGGAAGACCAACCTATTTAATAGAAAGATTGGCTAGCCCAAGGAAGCCATTTTTTAAGCAGATTGAGGTCGCTGTGATCTGCAGGGATATGTGTGTTAGAACTAATAAGTTATTGCTGTACCCATGACACTTTCCTCCTGATTGTTTTGTTTTAATTCCAGCAAAAGCCATAGAAAGTCTCCCAACAGTTTCTGTTGCTGACCTGCTGGGTTTATGGCCCCAGGTAGCCAAACACTCCAAGCTATTCATTTTATAATATATCACTGACAGCTTGGAAGCGAGGACAAAACTTAAAAGTTGTGAAGCTGGAGAGATGAAAAGAGAGTGGAGAAGATGAAATACAAGTTAGAATTTTTTTTTTTTCCTCCTCTACTCAGAGTAACTGAGAAGATTTGCAATCCAGCCAAATCTATGCCATGAAAATAATTTGTCTCTACAGAAGACAGCTGTTGTCTTCATGCTCCTATGGTGGGACCATTTGTGTTACACATGTCCACTCCTGACATTTTTGGACTCCATCAAATTAGCCTTGTGTATCACTGAATACACCATTCCTGCATGCCACTTGACCTAGCCTATATTTTATTCCCTGCCTATTAAATCAGCAGGAGTTTTAAGGGCTCTAAACAAAACCAGGAATGTGGCCACCTGGTAGTGAAACAAACAATTGCTAATAAAACTCAAACCCTCAGGCAACTGCCTGGAATCACGTACATTATTTCTGCTTCCTAGTTGAGAGGTACAGCATTACCATGATGAGTCCTAAATTATTTCATTAAGTTTTCTTCACTCTCTGTTCAATCTTTAAAAAATTAATTACCAATTCCTCATTCTGTCAATTAGTGGAAACCTACATAAATTATAAGAAAGAGCTACTTGAGTCATGACTATTTTTTCAAATAGTTCTATTACTATATGAAACTACTCTACGAAAATTGCAGTATTTAATTCAGTGATATGATTTTTTTCCCTTGAAGTGTACAAAATAAAATTATTATAAAGCACTCATGTTTGAAAGCACCAAAAAGCCTGTCTACTTCATTTATTGGAGTGCCAGGCAATGATGTTGGTCATAGTACAAGGTTTATGTGAACCACAGAAAACAATGAATGCTGTGGTCCTGTACCAAAACAGCACTGTCACTTAAAAATATTTTGGTTTGTTCTTTTTTTTCTTCCTTCTTTATTTTTCATTTTAAGATGGAGTTCACATTTGAAAAAAATTAGAAAAAGAAGGATTGTGTAATTTCTGAGCAACAGACCTTTTAAGTGATTATTGCCATATTGAACACTGACTAATAAAACAGGGAATATGCCTACTTATTTTGGTATGGGATTCCCTTTCCTTCCTCAGAGCTTGTAAAGACTGCATGGATTTTGCTGTTGTACCAAAAGAAAGATGGGATAGTCTCTAGTACAATGTTCAATACCAGATATTTGGGATTTGAATCAATGTGAATTCAGCCACGCAAATTCCCCATGGTTTAGATTTAACCCAATATTGATAATGGTAAAAATAGAGTATTCAAGAATTCTACAATTCAAGAACTCTACAATGTTCAACTGCAGTCATCATCAACCCACTAGAGAATTTCAGCTTGACAATTTTCTTGCCTGTTGTAGCCATTTTCAGTCTATAAACACATGTCCTCTGCTTAAAAATTATATGTTTGTATGGTGGGGGTTAAAAGGGTACTGTGCAAGAGTTCAGCTGGGAATTCTGATCCAAAAATCATAGAAATAGGGATATTAGATTATATACTAACAAATCCTAGTATCCTATATATCAAATCCTAGACTTTCCCATCTCTATAAGATTGATTTTATAAAATTCCTAATTTTGATGTCTTAAAGAGAATAAGCATGAGTTCAATGTGATGCATCTTTGGGCGTTATTCTACATCTTAGAAACAACTCAGATTACCTAAATGTACCTCACTTACCAGTAGTTCAGCCATGTCCTTTTAGAAATTTTAGGGATTTTTTTTTCTTATTAACTTTGTTTTAAATGTTACTGAAGCATCACAATAACCCAAACTCTTATTGTGGCTGTTTCATTTTAATTTTTCTGACTTTTCTTTAAGGGACCAATATTCCTGCAGTTTCTGTTCAATAAAGTTTAAAAGCCACCTTGGTCTTTGTAGGTCTGCCCTAGCTTTACCCAGAATATCCCTCCTGTCACACATGAAATATTGCACAGTGATCTGGCATTAAAAGATTTGTGTATAGTTTGTGCATAACTTTTGTAATTTCAGTTCCTAGGCAGTTCAAACTCTATTATTTTGGATTTTCTTTATGAAATAAAATCTGTCTTTTTAGTAGAGGCAAAACACAGGTTTAAATGATGTCCCTTTGGCTGAATGAATATTGTTTGAGGAATGAGAGGAAACAAGGCCAAGTTAAACATGTACCTGCTGGTATACAGTCACCTGAAAAGCAGGTAAGCAGCTAATTTGCACCTCTTATTGCCATAAGAGACTTTTAAGTCCCTTTTTTCTGATCCCTTTCAAGCCTTTTCAATGGTTTGGAATGGATCTATAACTGCTGACAGCTTTCAGGACTCCCTCTAGATTAGTAAAACCATGATTGTTGTTGTCAGATATGGACCTGCAGTGTATGTATGTAGAACTGCACATGTGCATCTCCAGCCTGCCTGCAAGCTTTGCTCAGGACTGTGGCATCTTCTCAGCCAGCCAGTGGTATTCATGTAAAACCTCAAAGAGTTTTACAAATGATGGCAAATTAAAGCAAAATTAAGTTAAACAATCTTATTTAATCTGAATTGTGCCAGGGAGCCTTGAGTGTAGTCCTGAGAGGAGTAGAATGGAATGGAATTATGGAAACATTGGTCTCTTTTTGATCTTCATTTATTTCTTTTAGATGAAGCAAAAACCACAGGGAAGTGCAAGACTGCTCTTGTAGGAATGGTATGTTCTCTTGTTGCAGAATAGGAATGGGTGTCACTCAGACTACATGAGGTTTAATACTTATTCTTTTTCCAAATCAACAGAAATTGTCCATTATCAGACAAAAATTCCATCATTTATTTCCGTCTGCTTGGGAAAAATTTAAAAAAGTTGAGTGCGGATTAGGTAGAGAGTTTAAGTGTTTAAGGTATGGTTGTAATTGTATGCACCTAAATAATAGCTGGCTTGGCATTTCTAGGCGCCATTAAAGTATATAGTTGCCAAGCACACAAAGAGTACTTAATTCTCAACAATTTATTGAAGCTGGTTATCTATAATGCTCCTATGAAAACAACCTGGCTACAGTGATGTAAACTTGGACTGCAAGAATCTGAGAAATAAAGGCCACTTCAACCAGATGGTGTTCTTGTATAACAATAAATTCAATATCAGGTTAAGCAAAGGCAAACAACTGTTTATATTTTGGTTCATCAGCTTCAGGTAAATAACAGATACTGGTCCTCTGTATTATTGCCAAAAATAACTTCTTTGTCTGTCATTTATGGTAAACAACACTATTTGGGGGTGTTATCCCATTAAACCAAGCAGCTTCTGCTCTTGAACATGAAAATAATCTTTAAAATATATTCACTACTTTGTCTCTGAGACCATAGCAAAAGTTTTCTTCTTATCAGGTGAACTGATATGTCACATAAATAATTTGCCCAAACCAGTGCACGTTGTCAGTACAAGTATCTGTCTTTTTCTCAGTTCAGATGTTGTATTATGACAAAGTCCCTGTGTTTTTCAGATGGAACTTGATTTACATTTTAGTAATCATTTTTCTGATATGTTTTCTCTAAGCTAATTTAAAAATGAGTCAAGGTTTTGTGTTTCAGTAAACTTTTAATGAGTGCAATGTGGTAATGCTTTGCTCAGGGACTAATCAGGGAAAGCGGACAAAACAAAATAGAAACATCTCTTTAGTGCAATCTAAAAATTTAAATAAAATTAAGCAGACCACAAAACTCTTGAAGCAATCTATATACTATACGGGTAATGAAGAACATTTTTAAAGTCCAATTTTTTGAACTAAACAAATTGTAAAATGCATTTTTAAAATGCACAAAAGTTCCCACTTCTTAAATGTTCTGTTCCATGCCTCAAGCTGGAGGTTAAAAGTGAGTATCTGTGTTTCCCAGTGTTATTAATGAACATTAGAAAGAAAAAACTGCTGGAGGAATCCATCGTGTTGACAGAAAAGATAAATTTCTGATGAATGCTGATTAATAAATTAACAAAAATGTGTGAAAGTCATGAGAATTGTGTTAGGAGATGCTGGGAATTAAACCAGCTTCTCTTGTTTCAGTGTTACCAGCCTGGGACACTGAGCTTTTTATTTTTTTTGAGGGATCTGCTGTGGTTGTAAAGCTGGGATTTGAGATACTGCCCTTGGTATTAGGGAGGTGATGAAGGAGTCTTCTCTGATTATTTCAAGAGGTCTCTGTGGCAGAGTTTATTCTCAGTTCCATGTCCTGCAGGGTATGGGTGTGCTTCAGTTCTCCAGGCAGAGGCAAAGGGATATACAAGAGATAATAAATTTCTAAACTGGGGTGAAAAACCAAGAAGTCTAAGGAGAATTACAATTAAACAAAATCTCACTGAGAACTAACCTCTTAAGAAAAATAAAATTAAAAATTCAGAATACTGTCACACTTTCCTTTTAGTGTCTCCAGGATAGTCTTGTTTAGGTTATTCCCTTCTTCTTGAATCCCTCTATTTTACTCTGCTGTAGGATCCTGCAATTTTATTGCAGAATAGGGCAGAATTTTTTAAAAGGCCCATAAATCTGGCTAAAACCAAAGTGCTGATACCCTGTTGCAGTTTGGAATAAACAAGTACAAAATAAAACAATTCAAAACTGCAATGACAAGTAAAGATAGATTAACTTGGGCATCTTCTAAGTGTAGGCAAAATTTCATGTATGTTTAGCTGTTTCTGTGCTTTTTGAGGATGAAGATGACCTGTGGTGATTCTTCAAAGTAAACCACATAATTCTAAAACTTTGCTCTTTAAAGAAAACAATTATTCAGTAGTTCAATCATTTTATGAATGACTAATCAGTATTTTTTAATAACTGAGCATTTTTCATCTACCAGAAAATCACACTGGAAAGTATCAGATAAGTGAGTGTCTCTTTTAACTCTTTATTGATAGAATAAAAAAATATTTACAAGATATTTAACACAGCATTGTAGCTAGATATGAAGCAACTAGAATGCAATAGTTTTTCTTTAAATGGTGTTTTAATCAGGAAGAACAAGAAGATAAGTGTGTCTGCAGTAGAAATAATCAAATCTTGTCTCTGAAATATTTTTCTGAAATAGTGATGTCTCAGCAAGTTTGCTGGAAAACTGCACTAGTAGATCATATTGTGGGAATATTTTCCCAAATACATTGTATACATTAATGTGCCTTATGTTTTCCAAGAAAATTCATGTCTCCATTTTTGTTTAAAATATTTTCATTGCAAGTATCATCCTGAGACTCTTTAGATATTTCATTGTTTTAACTGATATTTAAGTTTGCTTTTGTTTTTATTCTGTAGGCTTTCATCCTGTAACTATCCCACAGGGATGGAGCTGCACTAAAAATGTTTTGAAGATGGGTGTATTTGATGCATGCCTACAACAAAACAAGATATCTGAAACATGTTCTGGGGTGAAAAAAAAAATGGAGGCAGAATTTGGAGTATCTTAAAATTGTCAAAATGTAATTCTGATGGAATGACCTAATTATAGGTTTTCCTTTCTTCTTTTCTTTTCTTATTTTTTTCTTTTTAATTGCAAATATGAGCTTCCTTAGCAGGGGCAAGCATATGGATTTCTCTTGACTGCAAAAATTTCAGCATTGCTCACAGGCACTTTAGTTGTCTCAAAGATTTTAAGGAACCCATTTGTCACTACACAGGGTGATGACAGACCAAACCTATTTGTCACTGTGAGTGACAAATAATGTGCACCACGAGGGACTTCTTGGCTGTATTTCATTTGTAAATCACAAACTCAATAGGGCGTATTTGAAATTCCCCACAAAGAGTGAATGAGGGACTTGCTACATATTTTATTTGTGTACTGTAGTATGCTAATTCTGTATAATATGCAAGAATAATTGCAAAGAAAAAAAGGTTTGTGACATTTTTCCTCAGAGTTTGTGAACTATGCTTATAAACCTTTTGAGGAAAATGTAGGCTCGGGGTTTCTCACTCTGAATTAAGACACCAAAAGAAAAAAAACAGAGGAAAAACTTTATTTTGCAGCCAGTGGCCTGAAATTCACAGAAGGTTATTCCTATTACTTATTGACGTGAAAAATCTGACCATGAGAAGTAATATTATAGTATCCATAGTATGAAAATACTTGAAAAACAGAAAGATTATGGTAGGGCCAAAGTTAGTCTCAAAGCAATGAGGGATGCATTTGTTATATCACACAACTGATTCAGCTGCTTTGTCAGGTTTAAACTCTGTCAGAACTCAGAGATATTGGTGGCTTTGTTCTGTTTATTTATTTTTAAAATCATCTTGCCCTCTACACAAAGCCTCTTCAGTGTCATGAATTGAATTTGGCTTTCAATGTATTTTGTTCATGTGATGGATTTTTTTCCATATTTGAAACATTTCCATGTACAAAGAGAAGCCTCGGGTGACTCTGGAGAGTTGTTATCCTTTAGTACCTTCTATTTAACACATCTTGAATGCACGAAACTCTTGCAGTTTGGTTCAGTGTCAATATGACTCTCTCACTACATTAAGTACCAATATTCTTGTCCTGCTACAGTGGTTGGACATCCATGCTTAGATATTTTCTGTAATAGTTTTTAATTATTAGGGCCTTATTGGCCCTAAACACCTTTTACTCGTGGATTATAACCTGGAAATAAATATATATTGGTTTAGATGCAAAAAATCAGCTTGCAAGTGTTTTATGATAGTAACATTGCCATAGGGAAAAGGTGGAACAGCTACTTGAACTGCTTTCCTGCAAGCTTGATAAATGTTTCTCTCCTGATGAAAATCATTCGGAAGTTCAAGTTCTTCAGCTCAAATAACAGGGATGGTTTGTACTGAAATATATGATCAACTTTATGGTGATAACCTCTGTTAATTGATATTGCAAAAGACCATCATTTTACCAGTAACATATCCTTCTATCTAAAGCATTTTTATTGTTGCACATGTAACAGTTTTAGGCAAATTTTTCATAAGGTCAAAGAACCAGCTTTCAGCTGAAGTACTGTTATACTCTTTTCAAAAGGCAGTCTTTCCTTTAAGATTTTTGTGTGTTTTTTCCATGACTCTTGAAAGGCATGAACTCCTTGCCTGGGCTAAAATTAGAAAGAAAACAAAACTGCATTTCTAAAGAGAGGAACCTTTATCTTGGCTAACAAGAAACCTTTAAATCTCATACTTAACATACTTAAGGGTTTGTTTTATTTGCTTGTAGTATCATAATTCATTTGATCCTGAACTACATTCACAGTAATTCTACTAACACAGTCAAACTGAAATACTCTTCTTTCATCTTTTTCTCCTATAATGTGTTAAAATGCTACCTAAGGAAGATATAATTTTTCCCCATTCCAATACAACAGTATGTCAAAAGAGTTGAACGGAATTCTCACATAGGGATTTCATTACTCTTGTTATTTATGATTTTAAATGTTATTATTAATAGTTTTAAATACAATTATTCTTTTCCAGAATACAGATCAGTACAAGTAGAGAGAGCCTTCTTTTGGTAACTTTAAATGTATTCTCAATTTACTTACACCCCAGTGAGGGAATCAACTCCTGGCTAAAAATAGTGTGTTTGTATAACAGGGTACCTTTCTGTGAACACATGCTGCGTAGGAGCTCTAATCTTCTTCTGGCATTCCACGCTCCTTGCAGCCTGGGCCTCACAGCTTCTGGAAGTCACAGGTAACGGGAAAATAAGAAGAAAGCTGAACCTTGATTATTCCAGCAATAGGGGAATCAGAGCTGTGGGGAGCCACTGCTGAGATCCATAACTGTTCACTTATTCATAGGGAGATGTGACTGAGCAAGAGTTCCTCAGAAAATCTGAGGATGGCATAGGATTTTTAGTGAAGGGCTAATTTTTAAATTACATTATAGCCATATTTTGCTCATTCTTTCAAGAATTATTTTTTTCCTTTAATATTTAGAGAATCAAATGAACAATAAAGACAGATTAAATACTTGAAAAAATAGAGATGGGAGTTTTAACCAAACTTAGAAATAGTGGAACAGTATGAAGACGCCATTAGGCTATAGTTACATATTATATGAAAAAGGAATTGATCCCTAAAGCTCAAGTTTTCTTTTTTTATATATATATCAGTTTGAACAGAGGTGGATATTTATTGCCTGGAGTTCATCTGTGGCTGTACCTCTAGCACTGCTCATTTTGGACTTAGAGCCCAAGCATTAATGACAGGACAGAAATTTTCCTCTGGCCAGAGACAAAGAAAATACCTACTCTTTTTCTCAGAGATGCCCTATAATTAAGAGGTAAACAAAAAAAAGGGAACATGTTGAAGGCCAACATTGTGAGTGTTAATAAAAAAATTGTACTGTTTAAAGTCATCTCACCTTCTGTACAAAGCTCTTCAATATCTTGGCATTGAATTTGGCTTTGAATGTGTTTCGTTCATGTGATGGATATTTTATTTTCCCCAGCACCCTTCTACAGCATTCAGTAGTGCTTGTAACATTACAATAGGAGAAAAAATAAAAGAAAAAAAGAACTTTAATGTCTCTCTTTTTGATTTTTTGAGGTTTTCTTGTTGTTGTTTTGTTTTGCTTTGTTTGACTGCTTTTGGGGTTTTTTGAGAGAACTACATGTTACAGCATATAAAGCTAATGGAAAATCAAATAACCTAGTAGTAAAAATGAAGCACATCTTCTAGGTCCACATAAAATGAAGGGTACATCTGTCTTGGAGTGATGAATTGCTTCATTTCTTTGTGAAATTTGGGTATTGCATTTAAACACTTCTATTAAATACTTCTTAAATAGTCTTTCATCAAACTCTAGCTGCTCAAGTGATACTGAAAGTAAAAGTACTGAGCAAATCATAAGAAAAACCCCAGAAATCTGAAATATAAGCTGTCAATAATGTTTCCATTCATCAGAAGTGACAAAGTCATGTTGCAGATACAATGTGCCAGAACTTAGAAGTTTTGTAAGAATTTCCCCATTGTTTCCTGAATTTAATATGCAGGTTGTGAGAAAAACACTAATTAAAGGAATCAGTGGCTTTTCTCCAGCACAGAATTATGAGGTCATTACTACTTGTTAAAATACTTTTCCCACTCAAATATTCATAATTATCTATTAGGTCTCTTGCAGACAGAGAGATTATGATAAAACATCTAGCTCTTGTTATTAGTGGGTAGTTTTCATCAGTATTCCAGATTAGTCCACTACTCTGAGCCATAGCCACATCAACATAAATCACCAATGCAAATGCTAAACAAAAGTAACTTCTCTGTGGGAAGGACACTGCTGGCTGCTTTATTTCCAATAGTTTTTTCTTCTGCATTACTTGCAGCACTTTGAAACCTGAAAATGCAATTTCTCTTGCTATTGATTTTTGTTCTTTCCCATTTGGTAAGCACAGAGGTAGATGGAGATCTATGTATGCCCCTTTCCATGTGGTGGGCCTGGAATATGTTTTATTGTTTCAGTGTACTGCTTCTGCAGCTTGGGAGCCTGGTCTCACTGTGAATGGAGCACTGCACCTGAAAAATCAGAAGTATCACTTTCTTACAGAAAGTTCTGATGAATTCCCTTATTTTAGTGGATATGCTATCCAGCGCTGGAATCACCTTAGTCTGGTTAAGTCCATATTCTTTACACACCCTTTAGATATCTAATTCTGAAAGCCTCAATATTTGATCACTTGAAAGTGTTTCAAGGTGCAAAAGTTCATAGCTTCATAACTTCAGGTTTATGCTAAACTGCAGCCTTATAATCTTTCCTTATAAGCAAAATTTAATTCTACTTGTTTATCGATTTCTGTTAAACTAAAAATGTCTATCACCAAACAGAGCTTCCGGTTAAAGCAGCATCTATTAAAGCAGGTTAAGCAGTGGAACTGGAGGAAATATCGTTGTGCTTACATTGCTCAAGTGTGTGGTGGTCACTCTTTAATCCATTAAAACAACATGGTAGCTGAAGGAGTTTTCCAATACAGGACATGGTCACTAACATAGCTGAAGTGTTTTCATCTTGTTCTTTGGACAAATGAGTCTATGAATTCTAGATTTAAATTTTAAAAAATGAGATTAGAACTATAAAACAAGTGTTTTAATATCTCTGCTCCAAGATGGAACAGTGTGCGTATTGTAACTCTCATAATTTTTCACTTGTTTAGAGACAGACAAAGGGGTCAGCAGTATCTGAAGTCCACCTTAGCTACTTTTACTTTTTTTTTTTATTCAGTCTGCCAGCTTCATCAGTATCACCTTTCCTAAAAAGAAAAAAAAAAAGTTACTTGTGCCACATGGTTAGAATAGGAAAGAAACTAGTTTGTTAAGGACAAGGAATTGGAAAGAGTTTTGAAGCTGATAATGTGGTATCAGGGTAATGGCAATGTAATCTGGCATTGCCCTGGGGATTTCCTATGAGAAAAATAACCAATTGTCTAGCAGGACTGTCACAACAGCAACCACAGCAAATGTCATGGGACAAGGAGAAAGAGGAAGATATTGGCTGCTACTATAGCTTTGACTGAAAACTGCAGAGCACTGTAGGTTATTGAAGGTCAGGTATTTTCACAAAAAAATAGAAATCCAGGGTGATTACTCCTTGCAGATGCAGATCCCAAATGTTATGCAGCTAGAGAGAAACTACAGGTCTTTAATGAAATTCAGTCTTGCAATACACATTTCACAGGGGAGATATAAACCAGTTTGGAAATTTTGTTGTTGTGTGTGGATGTCTGGGCATCTTATTTTGGGTTTTTGGGGTTCTTTTTGAGTTTCATGAGGCTGAGTGTTAAATCTGTCCTACTTCAATCTATTCAAGTTCAGTCAGAGAGAAAATGTTCTGCTAGATGGGAACTGATATATGCTCTGATGAAAGCTGGACATCTGTGGGGAAGATGAGCCGCACTGAAAATTCTTACTCACTCTCAACATGAGGAAGTCTTTTGAAAAGAATGGTATAAAGGGATTTTCTAAAAACCTCAAAATACAGGCTTTTCACCAGCATTGATACTGTTCCCAGATATCGAAATATTAAAATGCAGATGGACCTTTGGCAGCCATGTTAACTCCCGCTCATGAAGATCAGACCAATGCAGAGCAGTATGCTCAATAAAGGGAAAAAAGATTAAACTGTATGTCCTCAATTTCTTAAATGGGAAAATTAGTTCTGTTTCTCAGGGTTCATTGTGGAGGTTAATAGCAAACACATTCCAAAAAATGCTTTAGTGCAATAAAAACTAGTGATTAAATTATCCTCTCCTTTCTGGGCTGAACAGTGGTATAAAAAGCTCAAGTGATATGACAGGAATTACATTGACTCAAAATAAATATTTAGGGATTTAGTTCCATGTGATTTTTTATGAATCTACAGTCTAACCCCTCCCAGATTCTAAGAAACATGTGTCTAGTTATGACATTTAACTATATAATGGGATGAGGATTGTGTCATTTCTTGGTTTTGGTGCAAATAAGTAAAGGAGAAGTCTGAGGGGAGAATGAGGAGCCCATTTCTTCTTCTGGTTTAAAGTGACTTGTTTATGATATTCACTTTTATGGAGTAACTTATTTGAACGGTGTTTAGACAAACTTTAAGGGAAAAGAATAAAGGAGATATCCTAGGATCACTGTTTCTGTGAATTACAGAAACATTGTTAGTATTGGGTTTTTAAAGCCAAGTTAGAAGTCTTCAAAATGCATTGAAGATTCAAACTAGTTTTCTTCACAATGTTGTTCAATCATTGCTCTTTGATCTTTAACATCTAGGTGTTAACTAAAGGATTTCTTTTTTGTTTTCCACACCATGTGGTATAAGAGAGAGAGAAAAAAAACGGATTAGAAATCTCATCTCATATAAGTGAGCATTTTTAAACATCAGATTAGGTGAATAGATCTTTGATGTTTCAGATCTAAAAGTAAAGACATGAGGGAACCAATTATGAATAGGACATCAGCATGGACTTTAAGAACCTGTAATTTTTCCTTTTTTACTAAGAGATTTTCAATGGCAGATTCTAATAATTGTTGGATAGGGTTCTAGAAAAACACATAAAAACAATTGGGTTTGCCTTTACTTGCAGTAAATTTGTTTTACATGCAGATACAAAGACAATACATCCAAAGTAAAATTAATATTATTTACAAAAGTATATTTTTTTAATTGTCAATCCCGAGCTGCAACAAAATCAGCTGTCCTCTTTCCATAAGTCACCTAACAATATAAATACCTAAAAATAGCATTACTCAATTCATGTAACTTGGTCATTGGACAGAGGAAAAACTGAACTGCAATTGTACTTTCAATCAAAAACAGACAGGTGGATAATCCTTGTGATTCAGATTCAACTATGCGTAGTTTTTGCTTTTAACTTCCCTCTGATTCACTGCTTGCCACAAAACCTTTCAGAAGACAAGAAGTTATTTATAACTTTAAATGAGACATGAAATTATAGGAACTATGATTAAAATGTCTACATTTTCTAATTCATGATTATTACAAATCATAATGCAGAGATTTTTCACTTTAAAAAGTGCAGTGGGGCAGGAACAGGGAACAAGGCTATGGTTGACCAAATCTGCTGCACAACTGTGAGGCAACTGCTAAAAAGTATTCAGAGAATTTTCTCTGGGTTCTTGGAAAGCTTGTGTAGTGTGATTTCTAGTGGGTGGTGTTCATAGTTATGAAAGCAGTTATGAAAGCTATTGGACTGTTTGCTTTTGATGAGCATAGACATCTGTGGTTCATGTGAAAATCCTCTCTGGTGCAACAGATCCTTTCTGGATCTCCTCTCTCTTATAATCAACACCTTCTATTGCTCTGTCTTATCTTGTGTCTCTCAGACCAGCTGAAGGTCTGGCCCGAGGGCACCCAGGATGTGCAGTTTCTGTGTACTGAAATTTAAGGTTTGTCACCTGATCACGTGTAAGCTTGGGACCTTGGACTTTTTTCAATTATGTTGTAAGATACGATAACTCTAATTGTCATTGTGTAGAAATGCATCAAATAACTCAGCTACTTGGACAACACACAGTTTAGAATTTATTAGCTGCTGCTCTGCTCCTAATTTAGTGGCATAGTCTCATCTCATTGAAAGTTTAATTGCCATTATTGAGTAATCATTTTGATAGGTTATTCCATTCTGCCCTGTTTATCTTCTGTTCTTAAGAGTCTTGCTTTCCTCTTTCAACATTGCCATCTCAATCTGAGCTCCTTCTCACTAATTCTCAATATTTTCCGGCCTTTTTTTTTATGGCACAATCAGTGCTTGATAGCATCTCTATGTCTTCTGCAATTCTGTCAAATTGGCTGGTATGAAGAGAGTTGAGTACTGCAATTTCCTTTCTGAGCTCCTGCTGTTGAACCATTTTGACACATGGGATTTTTTGTCTTCCACTCTTTTTTGTTTTTTTTCAGTTTGTTCCTATACAATGAGATTGCTTTTATGTTTAAATCAATTACCCATTGAAAAAAGATAGTTTTCTGCAAAAATCTCCAATGTCTTCTAGGGTGTGTACATGAAATAAAGTATTTTCTAACTTGCAATCACAGTCCATAGTGGGTAGTTAGCTGGCAAACCCATTCTTTTATACTGGATATTTTTTCTATCATAATGAACTTGAAAGTGTTTCTGCCCTGTCATTTTGCATATCACATTTCATGTTTTTCATGGACAAAAGGAATTAAAAACAACCCAGTTCCTCCAAAAGAATCTGATTTTTATTTCAAAAGTTACACTACTTTTGTCACTACAGTACCTTTTGCACATTTTTATGCTTCTTCTGGTGTGTGCACATAAATGCGAAAACCCTCACTCATAATGGCAATGAGATCCCTGCAAGGGAGATGAGGTGGGATATGCAGCTATGGATTGTTATTTGAATCTTTGGAGAGAATGCTAAAAATAAATAGTAATAAAAACTTATTTGTATTTCCTGGCTTATTTGTTGCTTCTTACTTATTCTCCTTCCCAGTATTTCATATTAATATTACAGACCTATTTATTTCGTAGCTTTAATTACGGATATTTTTAAAATACCAAGTAACATCCAAGGCCTTTTTCTTTCCTGATGGATTTCTTAATGGCCATGACATGTTAAAAGTTGCTGGGCATTGAATGGATACTTGAATTCCATGGAAAACCTATGTACAATAAAAGGGCTTTGCATGACATGTCCTGAAATACAGAATCCTGTCAGGTATCCTGCAGACTTGTGGAGAGAGAAGTCCATGCTGGAGCAGATTTGGCAAGACTTGAGTCTACATGGGGGACTTTGGAGCTTTAGGATAAGTCCATGGAGGACAGTGTACCACTGGAGAGAACCCGCACTGGAGCAGGGAACAGTGTGAGGGTCCTGTCCCTGAGGAGACTTCAGTTCTCATTCCTCTGCACCACTATGGGGATGCAAAAAGCAGGAGTAAAATTGAGCCTGGGGAGAAGGGAGGGGTGAGGGGAAAGTGTTTTAAGATTTGGTTTTGTTTCTCATTACTCTGTTCTGATTTTGATGTGGGACAAGTCAAACTGTTTTCCCCAGGTAAAGCCTGCTTTGCCCATGGTAAACTGGGGAAGGATCTCTCCCTGCCTTACTCAACCCACGACCCTTTTGTTATATTTTATCCTCCTATCCAGCTAAGGGGAGTGACAGAGTGGCTTTGGGGGGCACCTGGCATCTAGAGAGGTTCAACCCACAAGAGGATAGAAACAGAGGAGAGGAGGCACCAGACTGCTGAATGGACCTGGTAAGAATTTGGGGATTATGAGTTTTAAAAAAACAAAATTAAATATAAAAGAGAATTCTGCTCTCAACAGGCCTTTATTCAATAACCCAAAATAGTTAACAAATATATACATGACTAGAGAGAAGTATTTATTTTTATGTATCATGGCCTGCTCTAAAGTACTTTCTTTTTCAAGTGATTTTGTTTAACTTTGCTTTGCTTCTGCTGCTCATAGTTGTTCAAGAAATGGTGAGTTGGAATGAAAGCATTGAGTGGCTAATTTAGGAATGTCTGATCCAGAAGGAATTAATTAAATTGGATTATTACTTTAATTCCAATGCTTTTATTACTGTAATAAAAATGTATTTTTATATGGTTTTAAAACTCTTGTCCATTGTTCTCTCCTGCAAGACACTGCAGTCACAGCTCTTCATTTCCACTTCTTCCCCTCTTGGTTTGCTTATTTGAGAACTTGTTTCCTCTATGTCACAGCTCTTTTAATCTTGATGGGATAAATAGCCACTCGAAGATCATTTCTATTTGGCTTCAATACCCCTATTTTCAAGCTTAATCAAGGTATTTATGTAATGCAAATCTCTTTTCCAGTGAACAAAACATAATTTTGTGGCCTATTTTGGATCTGGATCGTCCATTCTGTAAAGAAAAAGGAAAAACAACAACAACCATAGATCAAATTAAAAAGAGAACATTATTTGCATGAATGGCAAATAAGAATTTTAAAAGCCCTTTCTAAGTTGTGAGTCCTATATCTCTCATTATGTAAGTGCTAAGGATGACTATAAAGAACTGTACATTTTATTTTAAATGTATTCTGTATGTATCCATATGTATATATCTACATGCACAGACACTTCAACCCTTTACATGGTGCTAGTTACAAGCTCTACAGTAAAGACATTAAATCTACTCTGGATGAGTGAAAAGACCCAACTGAGAAATTCTAGTCCTGTATCAGTTGTAGAGTTTCCATTTACCGTCCCAGCATTTGGGACTGCAAAGGTTTGAAAAGTATGGCAGTTCTCCTGGATGTAAATATCTTTTCCATTCTGCCAGTCTGGAACTTAACCAGACACAATTTTATTGTGTACATTTTGAGTCAGGATAATTTCTCACAGATGCCCATGTATCTCAGTTCCTGTTTATGTATCATTTTTGCTACCGTTTGATATTGCGACCTGCAGTTTTTATTTATTGCCATTAACCAAGCCATTCAGTCTTCTTTTATAATACTAAACAAAAAGAATGAACAATTATATAGGTTCTTAGAGAAAATGCACACAGTCTCAACTGGCTATGCACAGCTGTTAACATTTAAATCCCATCTGTAAGTGGAAACAATTATCTTTAAATTCTACGTGTAATAAAACCCGCAGAATACTTCTGGCCTTTTCTGAAATTTGTCTTTGGAAATTAATGCTGAAAATTAGTATTTTCTTCATTACTGTTTTACTAACATAAACTATGGGGTGGAATGTACTGTTAGTGTAGGAGTGAAATCTGAGGCCTGAATCCCTGTTATTCAGAAAGCCAGACTTCACCCTGAGCGTGAAATAAATTTTAAAAAATTAGATTTGGGATTTGTGAGAAGATATTCCTGAGCTAATTCTAAGTATATCCCATACAGGATGTCCCAGTTTTGGGATGGCCACTCTCAATAAACATGGATGTGCCTAGTCAGGTTCTCCAAGGGACCTGTTTCTAGACTGCAGTCAGAGATCTGTGGTGCACATTCAGCACGCCTTAAGTCCTGCAACTGAAGTTTTATTTTACCATTCTAACTTGTCTTTTCAAAAACCTCTTTCCTTTTACCTCGCTTTCTGCTGCTAATGGTGGATGGCAGCTGTCTTGAGACCTCAGCGCTCCACACTTCTCTTGTCAATGAAAGCGTTTTCATGTTGGCACTGACAGACAGACAGAAATATTTTCATGCCATCCTTATGAAGTTTCCTCTGATGGACTGGATGAGTTCAACTGTTAGGGCTCTTAACTGATTCCACTCTTATTTTTAATTTGTGACTTTACAGCTCAAGAATAAATTTTCACATTTATCAGACAGCTTATAATTAGTACTCATTAGAGGATTTCCAGCAAGAGGATGCATTATGGTTGCACTAAATCAGCATGAAATACTTCAAAAACCTTACATCTGACATGTTAGCATAAGACAGACATAACATCCTGGAAAAATAGATAGCAAGGAACTTAAAGATCAGCAGCTCAATCACCTAGCACAGGGACAAGTTAATATTTCTGTGTCTTTTTTAATGCTTACAAGAAGGATACATTTATTTTTTGGCTGGACTAGTTGAGTCCAGATTGAAATACAACCACAACTCTTTGTCCTTGCCCTGGAGAACTAACATTAAAATGTGTATAACTGACTTCAAAAGTGCAGGTATATGTTTGTATTCCCTGAAAGCATCTGAATTAAAATTTAAAAAAAAATTACTGGAGGAATCTTAGGAAATCTGAGATGCATACTGGCATTTTGAGGTACAGACTGCTGAATTGCAACAGTATTTAGCAATCTTAGGTACAGTATGGACACCTAAGTGTGCAAACAATGAAAATCATAGAATCATAGATCTATGTTTGGTTGGAAAGGGACCTTTATAGGTTATCTTGTCCAACCCCTAAGATGCTTTTCTCAAGAGAAGATCTTTCTCTTGACTGGTTTTCTTATAATTAAGAAGTGAGAGATATTCCAGAAATGTAATAATTGGAGCTTTCTACTTCTTTTCATCTTCCTTACTTAAAGGAAAAAAAAGCTACTCAGGAAATGAGAAATTGGAGAAAAATTAAAGATAAAATTCTTGTTCTTTGAAGTGTACTGGAAAGAACATAATACTTCAGAGAGAATCAATATGTCGTCTGCAAACTAAATATGCCCTCTTCAATATTTGCACTGTTTCAAAGTCTATTCATCTTAAATAAGTCTTTAGATGCACTGGCGTCGCATTGAAGAATTATATCAAAACAAGATGTAGTTGAGATCATCTTAAGAAAAAAATGTGAAAGTGCCCTCTCTGTCAGTTCATGTCAATATCTTTTATAGTTACCTACATATCTGAAAAGAGAAACATTGGGAAACGAGGCCAAAGAGAAGGGAGAGTGCTGAGAGAGAACGTGGGAGAGGCTCACAAGATTCCATCGGCTCTGAAGAATAGTGGCCTTGTGGGATCCACAAGAATTGTTAAACCTAAGAGACAAACAGCTGAGGATGTGCAAGACCATTGTCACCTACTGATGTCAAAGGCAGGTGTTTAATTCAGACTAAGGCCAGGAGTACAGTAGCTGTTTTATGCAGACAAAGTCAACAGAATTAATTACAGAAATCTTGAAGAAAAAAAAAAAATTCTTTGAAGGACTTTTCCTCTTAAAAGTCAGTGGTGCATCCCCATGATGTTCCACTTCTGAATAAATAGCTGGGGTCGGCCTTCCAGCTCTGAGAAGGGTGTGTGCATTCATGAGTGAGGGACCAAGCAGAGAAATGCACTGTATGAACAGTTATCTGCTGTTAATAAATTAACTTATTAATTAAAGTACCTTAAATTATTGACAGTTATCTGTCTTTCTTTTCTCTCTATGAGAGAAAAGTATATTTATGACAAAAGAATGGAATGAACTTTCTCATATCTATTTATATCTAAAATACATCCTTTCATGGAGAAGCATGTAAATTAGACCCCTGGTGAGGACAGCCTTCAGAATCAAGTTTAAACTTTGAGTTTGAAAGTTCAGACTGAAGTACATCATGTATCCACCATGGAAAGACTCAATGTGTTGAAATGTTTATAAGGTGGTCTTAAACAGCACCTACTTCTGAACAGCCAAAGAACATAA
The DNA here is from genome assembly GCA_025920805.1 of Petroica traversi. NCBI lineage: Eukaryota > Metazoa > Chordata > Aves > Passeriformes > Petroicidae > Petroica > Petroica traversi. Next base: position 6,815,359 of record JAHLSL010000040.1, read on the forward strand.
AGTATGGGGGAGAAGCTTTAGGTAATGGAGTTAAAGACTGAATTTAAGTTTTGACTGGCTCAAAATAAAAGCAAAAAGGATGGAAGAAAGGCTATAATTATTGGAAGAACATAATGTGATGCTTAGACAGGATGTGAAATTCGCTGAGGAACATATTGCAGCTATAATTAGAGATAGTGTTTCAGTCACTTTAAAAATGAGTCATTAGAGAATGCATTAAAAAGAAAAATTCTACATCTGTTTGGTCTCCCAGTTGGGACAAAAACATGAGACCTAAAAGGGAAATGCAAATTCTTTCTTCTAAGGAGCTCTGAGGTTAAATTCCAGAAGTGAAGCACAAATTGAGCTCTGAAGTAGGAAACAAATAGAAACAAATCAAAAGTATAGATGGCTTGCAATGCTTTCCATACATACTTCTAGAACTTATACAAGAGCGCTGATACCTTTCCTGCAAGGAGATGAAATGTATTACTTAGGAATTTTTACAAGGTATCCCTCTCACCTTTCATCATTCCTTCCAATCGTAGGCAAGGGAGAATAGTTCCACTGCGTGTTTTTGTAATGTACACTGATTAAGTATAGTTGGGTAACTTGCCTCAGTTTTTCTGAGTCCATCTTCAGTATTAAATGAGCTAGATGGAGAACAGCTTTTGCTATTCATTTCCTGTCTATAATAAACAGTTTTCAATTAATTTCTTTTCTAATTGTGCTCGGACTAGGGGTGAGAAGCACAGATGTCAAATTTTGATTGCATTGGCTTTTGCAAAGAGCTGAATTTTCTGGGGGGAGGAGAAGTTTATGGGAAGGAGGTCAATGCATGTATCTGGCACCACATTGCTTTCAGGCTGTCTGCATGAGGGGATGTTCCACAACAAAATATTGCAATTTAATCAAATCAGCAAATTAAAGGAAAATGAGCTACACAGTAAAAAAGCAATTGTGTGGTCCAACAGTTTCCTCTTTTTTTGGCCTCTAATACAGATTAATCTGTAGATCTCTTTATTTCGGATGATCATAACCTGTTTTGAAGTGTGTTTTTCTATGGAGTTATGGCACAGGTTAAACTTGTGTAGACTTGCTAGAAAATTATTCAGTGTCAGTGGTCTACCTGGACAAAAAAAATCCCAACCCTAATCAAACAAACAAAAAACCCCCAGAACACACCTGGAAGATTTGAAGTCTATTAGTATGCAAGCAATATGGTTGTGAACTGCGGGAGAACACTTTCCTGAATCCAGCTGAGACTAAAAAAATTTTAAAAAGCCATACTCTGTACTTTGAATTATTTGTGTTTCTTATAAAACTTCTTGATGAGTGTAAATTGTGAAGACCAACAAATAGTTTCAGAACAATTCATTATTTCAACATGTAAAAGGTAAGGTGAGGTAAGTTTGCAGCCAGTCATTTTGATCTTCATCATATTGTCTGAATGTGGCTATTGTTATAATTATCTATGGAACAATGGTGCTTCTGCTCTACTTAATTTGCCTACAAGAGATGAGTTCTCTTAATTTGCTTGCCAGTTAAGCCTTAGCTCTGATGAAGTGCACAGGAAATATTATTCTAGAGATGGTTTAATCCCAACACACTCTACTTGTCTGACACTGCCTTGTGGAGGCTGAGCCTTTTCCTCAGCTGCCTTTTGAAATTTCCTTTAAGAGCATTCAAGACAAAGCAGCTTCTGGGCTTTAACAAGAAATGAAAATACCTGAGAATTAACTCAATTCTCATAATAACTGCTATATTTTTTATTTAGATTTATTAAACAGTGTCTGGAAGACAAGTTATTGACAGCTTTTGTAAAACTCAAAGATGTTTATTTAATCTATTAATCCTGTCTCTGCTAAACTGTCACAAAGATGATCTTTTGGATAAGGACAACCTGTTCCCTGAGAAACTAATAGAAAAGTTTTGTGCAGTTGTATAGATTAGCAAATATAACAGAATTCTTATCCCTCTTGAAATGGATGAAAACAAGATTTAATTTAAAATTAAAATGATTTTACCTCTACATATAATCTCTGCTCTGTGAATATTTACATCAGCCTCAGTAAGAGGTATTTTCTAATGCACCCAAGTATTTTTATCACTCTGCTTCTCCTTGAAAAGAGGGTGGGAAATGCTCATGAGGCAGCAGGCACAGAGGGTTCTCCATCAGCTGTCTGCAGCCTAATGTCGTCTGTGACCACTGCGGGCCTGGTCCTCCAGCTGGACACCTAGAGATAAACACAGAGTGGAATAATCATATTACAACTATTTGGATATGCTTCAAACTAAAAGGCTTTCTCGGGGAGAGGAATTTTGATGCGTGATATCCGCAAAGCTGATTTAGAACAAATTGTTTGTGCACGCTGGAGTAGGAGCAACCTCCCCAGTAAATCTGATCATGGTCCTGTGTCAGCATTCCTGCTTTGCTGGTGATTGGCAAGGGTGGGAGGCATATATCCTGCAAGATTTTAATACTTTAAAGAAGAGTGGAAGTACAAGAAATGCAAGATATGGGGGAGGAAGAGAGAATGAGTTTATGGTTTTTTGGTTGTTTTGTTTTTTTTAAAGAAACTCTTCATTTTTGACAGGTGTCCTTAATAAGAGAGGCATGAAAATAAAGCTACGTTTTACATTTTACCTTCTGGTGAACCTAAGCAAGCCATTCAAGTCACACTTAGGATGCTATTAAAAGAGTTGCTCTGCTTTTATGTAAATGAAAATATAAATTATCATACTTGAATTCTGAAAGTGCCAACATTACAATACCGTCTCAATAACAACTGTAAGTTGGGTTTATGACTAGTGTATTTTAAGTAACTCACAGGTTCTATAATTATACTGAAGATGTAAAGCAATGGTACTGCAAAGTTGGGATGACTTTCTTAGTTCAGACAAAGCACAGTCTGAACACCGGGGTTAAAACCTGAAAAAAACTTCAGCAATTCTTTTTTAAAAGCTAAAGCATAAAGCCTTGTAAAACTCCACTCACTTTTGAAAGACGGTGAATTAAAATATTGAGGAAGCTCAGAGATATACTTGCATTTTCCTCCTCTAACTCAAGAACTGGTTTGGTGTTCTTTGTTTTTGCTTGTTTGTTTGTTTGTTTGTTTATTACCATTCAGAATAGCCTTTGCCATTTGTAAGACTAAAAAGTTTGTTTTCATAGTATTGAGTACATCTAGGAGGGAATTTTATAAAAGGATGTCTAGAGTATCACCACTAATGTCGGCAATTATTTTTTCGTATTGTCCTTTTCAGTATTTTTTTGTGAAACGGTTGTCTAGATAATAAAGACATTGTGGTAAATGAACATCACAATCAAAATAGGCTGCTCTTCCTTGTTCTGGGTTTTTTTGTTTTGTTTTTTTTTTGCAGTGATTTAGAGATCCTTCAGAACTTTCACCGTTTTGGTAGACGATAGATATAAAGTGACCTATAATACCACCTGCATCAATGCACCAAATCTGATATAATATTTTTGAAAAATTGACTTGTGTGGGTGATTCTGTTCCTCTGGAAACTATTGGTGTGTTACACTCAGTTGCATGGCATTGCCTGGTCCTGATTCTAGCAGGTAAATTATGCTGACACACTGCTGACAGTAACTTATTTTCCTGCATTTTTTTCCCTGCATGTTTTCTATGTTGCAAGTGTGTAATACAAAGGGAAATGAGCTGGAAAGACTGCAGTTACTTTGCTTAATAAATGGCTGCTGAGTAAATTCACAGAGAAAACTCTGTGGTAGCATTTCTTTCAAAGAACAGACCTGAAGATTAGATATTTAACAAAACACAACAGAAGAAGATCTGAAAGGAAAACATCACATTAAATACTTTCTTTTCTGTGTAGTTTTTATATCTGGAACATTCCTCCATCTTTAAACAAATAAATACAGGAGGCTGCAAACAGCCTCTTTGCAAGTTGGAGGATTCATAGATTGTTTTATTATGTTTTTCTACCCATTGTTTACACACCATAATCAACTAGCTCAGTAGCCAGAAAGTCTTGTTGAGCTTGCAGTTTTTCTCAGATCAAATCTTGTGCTGCATCATGCTGTGCAAATAGCTTCCCATTGAAATCTCCAGAGCTGTCAAATGTAGTGGGCCAAATTCTGCTCTGAGATGTGCCCTAACAAGCATTCCATATTCTTCCTCATGTCATCATCCCCAATACAAATCCCTTTTCTTCATATATCCACAAATAAAAATAATCTCCATCCTCCCCAAAACTATCTCTCCCCACTTAAGGAGTTAAAAGTAAAGTGGGTAAAGAAAGCAGACTGAGCCAAGTGAAGAACTAAAAACGCATTACTTTAATCCAGTTTACAAACCTTTTCTCATGCGTTCTTCCAAATGAGTTTAGGAATAAGAACTCTGCAAGTATTCTGGAAGACAGCTATAACTAGTTAATGTCAGAAATCTCATTCACTATTCTATGCATTAATTTGATATTTATTTTCCTCCTTTTTTGTAGGATCCTTCATAAAATTACTAGGGAAATAAAATAATTATGAGTCTATTTTCTAACTTTTTCTGTGGTACGGCAGTTGAATTATGCTATAAGTAATTTATGAGGAGCTGTTAACACAAATAATTTTTTTGCCTGTATTTTTGTCCAATGCTTTCATTTAAAACAGTATACTAATTAATCAAATTCTAAAGCATTTAAAATTAGCATTTCTATTTTTTTTATGATGCAGTAATTAAAATTAAAGAAAAAGTTTTGAGTAAATGAAGTTATAATACTGAATTACATAATTGGGTTTCTGAATAATCTCCTGAATAACTACTGTGAATTTTTTTATTTGACAATTTTTTGAAGAACGATGAGAGCAAAATCATATGCTCTAACTAGATTTCAGTGATGGTATGAGGGTTTTGATGGGATCAGATGACCAGGGTCTGGAAATATTACAGAATAACTTTAATATTCAGAATAAACTAAATATGGGAAAACTTTACTTGCAGACATAGAAAATATGAGTATGTGAGAATATACATTGATACATGCACTCATCTGGATCAAATGGTATTTAACAGGATGTGGTTTATAGTGGTATGGTACATGCTGTTGGTCACCTAAATCTGTGCCCTCAAGTAAAATAAAAAAGAAATTTCATACATTTGCCAGGGACTTTGGGCCAACCCAGATTTGAAGGGGAAAGTGAAGTTAAAAAAACTGTCTGAATTTTGCATCGGCTTATTGAAGGAAATGGGAAATAATTTTAAACACTGTCTGGCTTTTATCCACCCTAATTGGCCTGTTCATTCTTGTGTCTTCATATTTTTGCATGTCTGCTGTGAAGAGGGAAAATAGAACTTACAAAAATAGTTAAAAGTCAGTCTGATATTGAGAAAAATGAGATTTATTGGCAGGAGGGAGATGTTACGAGTGAAGCAGCTGAAATAAAGCCATATGTAGGGAAGGTAAAATAAGGTAATAAAGCATGGGATGAATGGCAATAAAAAGACCAAAGATTCCAAATTTGAACAATAGAAGCAGAAGTCAAGCAGTCAGCATGTAACGGATGGAAAGAATTAATTTAATATGCTAGCAAGAAGGAGGCTATAAATTCTGTGAAAAGAAATGGAAGTGAGCCACCATGCTGAACTGGACTACAAAACCACAGAAAGAGGAGGCTTTGATGTAGATTTGATGGGGGAATCCTGTGGGGTGCAGGCAGGGGAGAGGGGCTGGATTCAGGGATTTCGGAATACGGAAATACAGCAGAGGACTGTGCTCCCCTGATGGAAACAGCAATGAGAGCTGTATTGGATGTGGTCATTTTGCCATTTAATAAGCACCTCGCTGCCCTAAGAATAATGCTTTGGTTACCTTTGTACCTTTCATTTGGAGAGAAACTGGAGGAAATCTCGGGCGCGTAATTGCCAGCTCTCGTTCTCAGTTCCTGGATTCATTCTCCGTGGTTCCAGTCATTAAAGCTCCCTTCCCACAGTTCCACCTGTCCCATGAGCTGTGGGTGGATCCCAGTTTCCTTTGTGATGAGTGTAGTCCCGGCTGTTTTTTCCATTCAGGTTTGAGTTTGGGGGTGTGTCTGATGCTTGGATGAGGCTTTTGCCTCGGTGGCTGGTTGGGAGCAGTTTAACAAAAGCAAAAATAGCTCCATTGCCCTTCCCAAAAGGCAATTCATGGACGTACACACATATGTACAGATCAATGATGTCCCTTAAAAAAAAAACCCTTTTTGCCTTTTTTCTCTCTGTCAGGATGCATTTTAGACAATTCCACAGGAAGGCTTTCAGTTCTGTGTAAGGCACAGCTGCTCAAGCCTTCGTGTGTTTCTTTCATGGCGTTATTAGCACCATTTCCTGCGGCTTTCAGGCTTGTAGATAATATTTAAAAAGTCAGGCAATGTAGGCTAAATGACAGCTTTTTGACAGTGACCAGAAATCCTTGTACATTTGTCACTAAAGACCTAGAAAGATACAGAAAGGGGAGTGTAAGGCAAAGGCCTGTGTATGGTAGTATGTGGAATAAAAAGTCACTTTTGTTTAATACTTTATTTTTTGATATACGCTGAATGTTGCATTTTTTAAAGTCCATCGGAATATAAGTTCAAAGGCTGAATTTTCTGCATTTCCAGCTTTGGACACATGATCTTATGCTCATTACTCTCTTAATTAGACCTTTTCTGAGAACTTTGAAGTTTTGGGGGAATATTCTTTCCAAAGAGAAATTTCAAAAGTAAACTTTTTTCAGTAGGTTTCTACAGTTAAATTCCATGTTTTGAAATTTCCACTTTAATGTTTTGTGTTTCTCTAAACATTTACAAGTATATTTACCCTTTATGAATAAGGAATAAATGCTTGTTGTTATGTATTTATCAAGGAACAGAGACAATACATAGATTTTACTATATAAAATAAGATAAGCTTGAACTAGTCTGATTTAACCTTGCCTCAATTACCTTAAGGTAAAATCAAGACTTCAAAGAAAAGATTTGATTTGAATTTTAATAGTGTTCCTAAGCACATGAGTAATCTTTCTTGGCTTTTTATTGTCAGTATTTTCCAGTTCTTTTTAACACCTGAGCTTAAACAGGACTTCTTTTTGCACCTGTAATTTTTTATGCAGCCATTACACAGAATTTTTCATCTTCAGTTAGTTGTAGGAACATTTATGTCAGAAGGAATCTGTGTAAACACCTAAACTGAATGTGTACCACGTTTTCATATACACTGATATTAAAATTCAGGGAAACGTCATTTTGTTTTGATGAAACTAGGGCCCATAATGAGTTACTCAAACAATATATATGTGCATATATATGTATATATGTATATATATATATAAATATATATGTGTATATATTTGTATATATGAATATATATATGTATATATATATGTATATATAATATAATTTATGCCATTATTTTATCCTCCAAATTGTGTGTGGAAAAAATCTAGAAAAAATGCTTCAAAGGAACATTATAATTAAAGTTACAGAAGTATGTTGGTCAATATGGAATGAATGAAATTAAACAAAGTCCCGGAAGGAATACACATGAATGTCCAAGAAAAGGTGACACTCAGGAGCTCCAGTGGATTACAGAGAATGAGCCCCATGTATGGGTGAAATCATCACTGTAATCATGTTTGAGAAAAACAGTTTAATTTTTGTATTATTTTTATGGATACACAAGTAAAGATTCGCCATACATGTATTTCTTTTAAACTGATCACTTCTTTTAAGCATCATGTAGCAAAAGTGTTGTAAAGAAAGGATTTAGCTGTCACATTTTCCATACATCCCTATCAGTGTCTTCTTTGAAAGTTCCTCGCTCCTTCCTTCTTAAAGCTAGCTATTTTTTTATTTCTGTTGTAAAAAAGTCTTTCCTAGCATAGAACACTTTGAGCATCTTCTACGTAACTGTTTTATAGTGTACTTTTTTTTTAATATTATCACATGAAAAATTACTTTTCTGGTTATAGTAAATTACTTACTGTCTTAACCAGAAAGTTACAAGAAAAAATGCTAACTGCAATATGGAAGAATAACTTGTAGGCCAAGTGAAATTCTAAATAGCTAGTGTTATTTTGAAACTTGACAATCCCTTGAAGTGACTTGCAGCACTAAATTTCGTATGTCAGAGTGGTGAAGTCTGATGTTTGCAATGAATCTGTCTGTACTCAGTGTCACTTTTTAATTTTATTTTATAGTTCTTGGGGGGTGGTGATTAGTTATTAAATATCTGCAGAATTCTCAATCAAGTCTTTCATACCTGACATAAAATGGCACCTCCCTACATCTAACCTAATCATAATTAGCACAATTTTCTTACTTATCCAGTATTTTACAAGTTTAATTTACAATTATTTACTTCCATCCAATTACAACTGTAGAGGAAGAGAGTTTGTTGTAAGCACCACTGTTTGACCAGCATACATATCTTGGGAGGGGAAAAAAAGCCAAACCTCTCTACTATTTACTAGGCTAATATATCTGACTTGTACACAACACTGTATTTCTCAGCAATTAACTTTTTTTTCATGTAAAGGGATTTCTTTCAACCGCCCCCATCAAAAAGCTTACGCATTGGAAAGCTCACCTTTTCTTTTTCCTATGTCTATCCATTTGCCTTATTAAAAATCTTGTCTTTTTTAAATATGTGTAGGCATTCACAGCTCTAAGTGTTTAACCTCTGAACTGGTTTCTTGCTGACTACCAGAGTAGAACGAGAGCAGTTACCTGTTCCCAGCTCTTCTGGGCAGTAACATTAAAGAAATGAGAGAAAGTCAAGCAGGTTTGCCAGAGCAAAAAAATGAATTAGACTTACTGTTTGTTCTTATTGAAGCAAACATAGATATCTGATCCTTTTCATCCAAATTAAAGAAAGTGTCCTGTTTGCTTTGGGAAAAGAAGCAGACTTATTCACTTATGGTATTTTCTGGTTTTATTCTTCACACATTTGTTTTCAGAAGTACCTGTTAAACATGTTCATGTCTGAAAGTATTAATTCAACTGGCTGCACAGTAGACTTCCATTAGACTTGTGGCAATTTTTTTTCCTGTATTTTTTATATTTTTCTGTACTTTTAACCTGATATTTCCTTTTCCACTGGAAAGAATCTGTGATGAAAATGGTTATACAGAATAAGAGTGGTCCTTCCAGATCTAGCCAAAGTGTGGTCTGTTCTGTCTCTCCAGCACCGTTGTTTCCAGCTCACTGTGTACTTCTTTATCTCTATTTCTCTGTATTTACAAATATATTGAATTTCTCATTAAAATGTTCAGTGTCTCCTTGAATGCATATAAACTTACAGGGCTCTGCAGGAGGGAATTCTGGAGCCTAAGGGACTTTGACAAGAAGCACTTTCTCTGTTTACATTTTCCTTGGATATATAACTAACTCATTTCAGCAGAGCCCTCCCAGGCCTAGGGAGTCGATCTTTTAACTCAGACAAACCTTACCCACCTCTAACTCTGAAATGCCTGCTTGCAGAGGAGAGCCATGTGCTTTTTGAAGCAAACCACCCCCTTTTTGTCCCGTGCTGTCCTGTGGCTCCTTTCTGACTGAAGCGCGGCAGGCGATGAGCTTCGGGTGTGCAGGGAGAGCAGCTCCAGCTGCTGAGCAGTGTCCTGGCAATGGCACCTGGCAAGAGACACTTTGAAATAAACCTCCCTTGAAGCCTCTATCCTGGGAGTGTAAGCACCAGCTGTTTCACTCTACAAACCTGCAAGTGGAAAAAAAAAAAATCACATCTGTCTATCAGTGCATCTAGACTTCCATACATCAGGATCAAGAAAATTTCTTAGCTCTCCATATCTGCTGCTACATCCTTGGGAACCTGAAATAACTCAGTAAAGCAGCATCTTGCTGATTTCTAGTGACTGTTGGCAAACCACTTATCTCAGATTAGGGGACAAAAATATATAGAAATCCCGGAATTTAAAAGCATAGTATCTTTTACACAATGATTCTGCATCTTTCTATGTATCTGTAAAATAAGTGATCTCTGCAAGGGCGATTTAGCTCCAAACTGGATTAATTTGTTGTGTGTTTCCCATGCTTTTATTTTCTTATCTGAAATGGCTGCATGTGGTTCTCACAGAAATATCAAATCCACCCTGTTAGACTTTTCATTATCTAAATTGTCAGCTGACATAACAAGAGTAGCCGAGACCTATTTCCAATTTCTAAAAGATCAGGGTTATTTTTAATACATATTTCCTTGTTAAATCTTACACCCTTAAGAGCAGCCTTCCATTTTCCAATATTTATATATGCTTCAGAATGGCCTGTTGCAGTTGAGAAGTAGTAGAACAGAAGTGTGGTCGCATATACCATTCCTGAAGAATAGAATATGTCTTAGTTTAAGGGTTTACTTTAATTTTAAACTTCTGACCTTGATACTTAGATTTTTTTTTTATTATTTTGATTTTTTTTTTTTAGTGCAGTTCATTTGGAATACCTTTATAGGGCTGTGAAAATTACTTGTTTTCTTGATTGAGTTGATGAACAGAAAAAAATCCCAGACACAAATCAACCAAAAAAAACCCCAACAAAATCAAACAAACCACTCCTCAAACAGATCCAAAATATTTTTGTAGGGGAAAAAAAATATTTGATTTGACCTCTTTCTGCTTTACAAAAATACAATACATATATATTTTCCTGGCACATGTGATGGAAAAGGGCAATGCTTGTGAATAACAATTCAACACATAACTCCTCTGTCTGAAAAATTAAGGGACCCAATTCACTCTTGTCATATTTGTAATGTCTATTTTATTCTGTCAGAACTGCCAACTATTCTGTTTTAGACAAGAATGGATTTATTCTGCAGACAATTTAAATACCTGTTTGACTCAGGAATATATATTTTATTATGTCTAGAAAGTGCTAGATTGCTCAAAAAGCAGACTGAACAAGTTAAAGCATCAAACCACGGAGCTTAAGAGAACCTGTATTAAAACAGTTTAAAGCTTGAGAGCTATAGATTGTGGCACATCACCTATACTCCTTTCTGACAATCCTTAAAGTTAGTGAAAGGGCTTTTTGCCAAAATAAAATGTGTGGAAGGAGCTTAGCCTTCTATTGATCTTGTAGCTTTCTGGCAGAATATAGAGAATTCTGGAGCAATTGAGGAGCTGACTTAAAAAAAAAAAGGGAAATAATAAATGGGGAATCTTAAATGAAGTCAAAAGACAGGAAAAAAATAAATTTAAGGCTGAGAGAATACATATTCCCAATGACAAGTCATTTGGAACCCTGATTTACCTTGGAATGGACTTTTGGGGAGTTTGTGGTTTGGTTTTTTTCCAGCAGATTGTCACTTGTTTCCTTTCTCACCATGGGACAGTCAGTTTGTCTGTCTGTCTTCCCACTCTTCCCACTCCTGGGGCCATATTGCCAGAAATGAAAGATAATAGTCCAATTATAAGTTCTAATAACTGAAAAAAAGATCCAAACTCAAAAGTTTAAGGCATTATTCTGTCAGTGATTTGGTACCATTTGCAGCAGTAAATTTTCCTTTTGGTTGGTTGCTAACTAAGTACAGAAAATACATGGGGAATAGTTTTGCATTTTTTTTAATAATGTAAAAAGAAACATTGAATATAGTATTAAAATTATGTTGTCTATGTGACATTATAGCTTCTTTTTCTCTGTCAATTTAAGAATCATTCTTGCAATAAATACTAGTGTATATCTCTGTTTCTTAAGAAAATAAACAAAGCCAAACCCATCCCATTTTACAGGAGAATTTCGTGGTTGTGGATGTGAAATATTTTCAAAGCCTGCTGCTGCATTCCAGTACATTTATTCCCAAGGAGGAAATAAAGATATTGTATTAGAGAAAAAAGAGTCCATGAAGGATACAGGCAGGAGATTAAAGACAAGGAAGAAGGCATGCTATTTGAAACAATGTTGAATAATTGTATCAATTGGTGAATTGGATTTTAAGTGTGAATGAGAAATTTAAAAAAATAATAAAATAGAAATGTCTGATTTCTCAGCTTAAAAAAAAGACATCAAAGTTTCAGAATAAATTCATTCTGTACCCTCACAATATGAGGAAAACAGCTCTATATTACTCTGAGACAGTAGCCTTTGAAGTATGTGTTGAAATATTGAGGTTTTAACATGCTTCATCTCTACAGCATGTTATAGCTGCTTTTTTCCTTTCGTTTTTCAGACCTTTGTGGTGCCTGAAGCTCCACTTCCAATTTTGGATCACCTATTAGATTTCTTTCACATGGAGTAGATCCTGTCAGTGGAGCTGCTTCATTTGAAGATGTGAAATTCCTGTCAAAATAAACAGGTTACCCAATATAAATTAGTCACAGGTTAAAATTCAATGAAAACCATGTGAACAATAAAAATAATTGCAGATGCACATCTATTTGGTGACAATGGTGCTAACTTCTTTTCCAACCCTAGCAAAAATTAAGTTCTTATTTTAAATCATTATAACAAGCTGAAAATTCTGATGAATACAGGAGGCAATAGATTTCCATATTTGACCTTCAAAATACATAATATGTTGTTTCATTATTGTCACTCACTCTTGGATAGATGAACTTATTTTAACTGAACATCCCCAGTAAAAAAATTCTAACACATCCACGAAAACAGACTGACTAAGTAGCTTGCTTGGTAGAATTATAAACTGCTTAAATATAGGGTGGAAAAGGTTTTATTTAATTGTAATAAGGTTTTACATTTACATTATCATGCTGATAGATATATGGGTGGACAGTATTAAGCCAGAATTGCTTGTACTGACTGTAGTGCTCAAAACACATTTTGATTTAGACTGAGGACTAATCCAGATTAAAACAAGACTTCAGAGACAGAATGTCTAATACTTATTTATAGAAAAATAAAACAAGGAAAGAACAAAGCATAATTAAAAAAGCATTACTGAGTAATCAACTTTATCCAATATGCAGCAGCAAGTATCTCTTGATACCTTTGAGCAGAACTGAAGAAACTCAGGCATATAACCAAAAATCTGTTAACAATTATCTCTATTAACATTATGACAGAGGCATTATCTTTCAGTTCAGTATTCTTTCTATCTTAAATACCAAAAGGAGATAAATTGAGAGCACATTCTGTGGTTTTATTAAAGGCACATCCATTACCTGTGTTCTATGCTTCTTCTCTGGCAAGAAAATCCAGGTTATAAGGTGAGCTTAAGCAGTATCTGGCAGTTCTTCAAGATAAATAAGTATGATGGTTGAATTTGGCTGTTGATCTGTACACGAAAGTAACATTATTTCGAAGACATTAAAAACTGCTGGCTACTAAAATGATGAAGCAGGTGGTGACAGGTAGCAAAATGCCAGAGTGGGAAAAGAATTTGGAGAAGATTAATTGGAAGAAAGGTTAGCTTGGCAGAAATAAGTAATCCTATTTAAGACTTCTGTATCTGCAGGTCTGCAAAACCCCTTTTGTTGCAGTAGGTGCATCAGTAGGCCACGGAAGGATTGCAATAATCACCTTGACTGACTAAATAGGGTTGGGGAATCTCTCAGAGGATGGAGTGGTTTAAGAGTCTCATAAGTCTTCTCTCAAAGCATTTTATACTGAGCATTGGAGAAGGTGGGGAGTAATCAAAAATGTTTAGAACAAAAATAGGAACAGGTATCCCTTTAAGTTTAGCTTGCATAGGTGTAGGGATTTTGTTTGTTGTTTGTGGAGTTTTTTACATATCAATATTGTACAAATGGGCTGAAGCTTTTCCCTACAAATTAAATCTTATAATGGGATTTAAACACCTTTACAAAAGTTACCTGATGCAAATAAAGTCCTGACATTAATTCTCTTTGATTTCTAATTGGGGTTATAATTACTTTAAATGGAGCGTTGCTCTACCAGCACTGCTGCATAATTAATTTCACTTGTGACTGAAATGTTCTCCTTGATAACTCTTCTTGACGAGTAACTTCTACTTTTAGGCTTAACAAGAACAAAAAAAACACCCAACCCCACCACAAATAGTTGCACCCCCCCAAAAAAAACCCCACAAAAACCAAAGAAGCTATTAGGTGTCCAAACATCCTACAGAGGTTTTTTCCATTATTACTGAAACATTATTCTTATTATTGAAATCTCTTTACAGTGGAAACTTTGGCATTAAACATCCCAAGTTTCCTACAGCTAAGAACGAAACTTTCAAAGTTGATGTTTGAACTTCTGCTTCTTTTATGGTTAGTGATAAAAATTAAGGAGCTAAAAGCTATAGGATCTTAAGTGATAAAGTAACAATGAGTTTAAAGGATGAAGGACACCAATGTTGACTTCTAGGTCATCTGCTTTCTGTTTTCTTATTGCAAGTGGCAAAAAAGTTCAAAAAAATACTTCAAAAGTATTTTGTTCCAGGTTTAGATGATTATAGGAAAAAATTTATATCTAGAACAATTCAAACAGGACTTTAAAACAAGTTTTACTTTTTATCAGACTCTCATGTGTGTGTCATGTCCCTCCACCATTTTTTGAGGGGGGGTGGGGTATGGATGTTTGATATGTATTCCTTTTTTTTTATTAAATGAGAAATTATTTTGGTTGAGAACAAAGTCTTGGAGAATAATACAGATTCAGAAATGTTGGCCACTGCTCTGAAAACTGGTGACTCTTGTAAAGAAATATTTCTTCTATTTGGTATTATTTAGATATATGAAAGCTAGAAAGACACCTGATTGGAGCTCTGTGAAAATGAAGGTGATAACAGGGTCTCTGTTGTGGTCTTGGAGTCGCTTTGCAGCTCTTTTGCTCTTATTTTTTGCTGTCTAAATCAGGCATTCATTATTTTAAGTTTTGTTTTAATTCCTGCAATCCACCAGCACCAGGATTCCAGGGTTTCTTATCTGGTTGCAACTTTCGTTCCACTGTTAGATTCTCAAGGCAGGGGTAATTTGGACTGGTGATAAATAGGTTATTTTTCTCATTCAGAAATACTGCCTCAGTAACTTGTTTTCTTCTACACAACTTTGAAAATAAATAATCTGTCTTTATCTCGATTTTATTTTCTTTAAGAGAACCTGTTTTGACGTATATGTAGGTAAGGTGGGAAGGAAAGACGGTGATGGAAGGCCGAGGTAGAGAAAAATTTTATCAAAATTATCTTTTGTAAATGGATTTCTGGAACACTTTGGGAGTTCACCGGCACTAAATTTCCTTCAAATGGAAATAGGGTCAGGGATAAAATTTCAAAGTTCTCAGAAGAACACAGACAGGCCGTATAAAACATGGAAATAAAATGCAATTTAAAAAAGCCTAGGAGAATAAGAGTGTTTAACCTGCCCAGCTCCAGAAGAGCCTGTGTTAGATCCATACATTCCACTTGTGTCCTCTGGTGGAATGTGTAAGTTGCCTCTGTAAATATCAGTGACACGTCCCCAATGCGCTGCTGGCTGTGTCACCTCCTCACTGCTGCCACTCTCCAGGAGCAGAGCAGCTCCAGTGTGGAGTGTGTCACAGGCTGGATCTGTGACACCAGGGGGGCTGCAGTCACACATTCTGCCAGACCACTATTTACACCAACTCTCATCTCTCTGGCTCTGCTGGAACTTGAGGGAAAAGGGAATTGTGTGTTTTTGCTGCTGCCATGGTGTTTCTGCCGTGGGTTAGTGGATATTTGCTGCTTTCTGCTCCACTCACTGGTGTGGGGCACCTGCCTCTGAGTGCTGCCTCCTTCTGCAGCTGCTGCAGAGCCTGCACAGCTCCCTGAGGCACGGCCCAAGTTTGTTCAGGGTGAAGCTTTTCATCCTATCGAGAATTCCTCTGTGGAAAAGAGGACAAAATAAGCCTCGCGTCAGCTTCAATGACATTTTAAAAATAAGCATCACAGGCAGATTTCTGTATTCCATTAAATATGCATGTATGTCAAAATGAAAAGTTTATGTAAAAAAATGTTTTTTGATCGTCTGGTTTTCTCCCTCCTCCTTAAAATTCACTTCACAGGGAGCGTCGGGGGAAGGGCTCTTTTGGTGTTCTGCTTTTGAAACAGGCTGTTCTCAATGCTCGTCTGTTCCCACAGAACTAAAAATCAATTTCTTGATTATCACTGAACTATGGCAATTTTAAGCCTGCTAGGTTATGCAAGCAAAATATTCTGCTTGCTAACTTGATAATTTTCACCCTTGTCGAAATGTAAATGCACATTCTTTCTGATCGTGCTCACAGAAAACTCAAAAAATAGACCATCTAGGTTCTGTTTGTTTTGGTTGTTTCTAAGTTTCTTGTCGTATATTTGTTGTATCAGAGAACAACTCAGGTGGGAACAGACCCTGAGAGATCTTGAGACCAAACTCTTGCTCAAAATGAGGAGAGCTACAAATTCAGACAAGGTTGTTCAGGACTTTTTCTGGCTGAGTTTTAAACCTCTGAGGTCAATTCTTTTAATTCCACTTCTTAAAATCTTCATGAAAACCACCATTATATATTTTTAGTTTATGTCATTAGACATAAGAATTAATTTTAATTTGCTCTTTCCTTTTCTTTTTTTTTTTTTTTGGACTTCTAGGAAATTGTTTTTCCAAATTTTCTGATATATCTAACTTCTGTTCTTGTGTAAAAACTTTATAAAATAAAAATTAAATAGTTAAAGTTGAAAAGAAGGCTCACAGGAGATATGATTAAATACACAAGAACTCTTTTGCTTGGAGAAGTGAAAGGAAAATCAGTAATTCTGGGTTTGGGTTTTCTTCCACTTGTAACTGATACAGAGAACCTAGGAAGAGTAAAACTGGGCTCTTTAAGGAGATTTATCAGTGTATGAATGTTAAAAGATTTCAGTAATTACAATATAACTTTCATGATTCCTCTCAGTCTTCATATCATTTGAGAAATTATTTTTCTTCCCCCTGCTCCAAGTTATTTCCAAAAATTTTTACAGAGGGGTTGTACAAATCCATGGATTATCCATTCTTTCTGTTAGATACATATGAAACATCTACATTTATCTGTTTTTAATCTACCTAACCTGTGAAACAGAGTTCCTGTATGCTGTTGTACCACTGAAGATATGAAGTGACAAGTCAATTGTCCCAGAGTCTAACAGCATTGCATCAGTATTCCATAAACCAAAGAAACCAACCAAAAAAAAAATCTTGTAATCTCACCAAATATTATCCAATTTTCCTTTCCTGAGACCTACATTCCACTGGTTCGACATTAATTATAATATCACTCTTTAAAAATATTTTCATTTCTTGTATCTTTATTCCTCCTGTGTTGGATTTGTCTGTGGTTTACGTTGGGCTGCCAAGTTTTCCAGCTATCTGGAACACTCTGTTTACCATTAAAGCAATAAAAGAACAGGATCTTCCTTTCTGTTTTCTGAAACACTGGCTGGGTACCAAGAGATCCAGGTCTAGGGATTTGAACTTTTTTGACCTTAAGTTTTCCCTAGTTTGTGTTGGTAACTGTTTTGTAAACAACTGTATTTTACTCATATGAGGCAAACATCTTTATTTTCTTCAAACGGTTCTATTATTTCCTTCTCATGATGTACTGTGACTTTTTTTTTTTTTGGTGGGATATTATTAAGCTCTCCTTGTTTAAGTAAAATTTCTCTAGAATATACCTAATATCAGCTTTTTTCCAGATGTCATCTATCTTAGTGGAAAGCTTTTATCTGTTTTCTTTGTTCTTTATTTTTTTTTTAAACATAATGCAACCATCTGTCATTCACAAAAATGTGAGGTATCTAGAACTCCACCATGAGGTTTTATTACACATTTGATAACTATTATTCAGATTTGTTTTTCTTGTTTTCTCAAATTTAATTTAAACCACAATAACATTTACTTCAGAGAAAAAATCCTCTCTCAAGTATGAAAATATGTTGCATTTATAGCAATAGATGTAATTGTTTCATGAACGATTGCAGTACTAACTCTTGATCTGGGGCTCAGTTACTTGTTTTCTGCCAAAGTTATGCCTTGTTATGCTAAATAGAAAATGAGAGTGGAAAAAATTCAGCAGAAATTCCTAAATCATGCTGGTTTCTCTATTAAGAGAGATCCCAGAAGAGAAGAGAGAAGGCTTCACAATGAGGTGAAAGAAACAAATCAGTGTGTAGCCTTCTACAGAAGGAATAGAAAATGAGAAAGACTAAAAGGAACAAAATACTGAGAACCTACAAAACAGTGTGACTGTCTCAATGACATTTAAAATAGATTTCTGAAGCATCCCAAACAGGGAATTGAAATGTTACCTTGAATTTTAAGCAGTGCATATTTATGTCAAGGAAACAGAATGATCACAATAAAACTAGTTTAATAATGGATTTATTCCTTCAATTGCTTGAGATAAGCAGTAACACAAGTTAATTTTATAATAGTATTGTGTATTAGTTACAGCCATACTGTTATAGAGATGTTCTGCCTCCCAATTTACTACAGGTTTTATGTTTGAGTGACAGTGAAAATAGAAGAGAATTGCTGTTTAAAGGAATGCTAAAATATGGATTCTCACTCTGTACCTTCAAAGTTTTAGTGAAGTAGTACTGCTTTTCTAGTTTAATACTGTGAAAAACAGCTGTTTCTGACCTTAAGATTTTTATTTTAAGAGGTTATGTTTTAAGCTTTTAAAGCCATAAGCCTTTTAAATACAGACACCCCTACCTACAACAAGGTCTTGCTACTCTGACTTTTAATTTTTTTTTTTTTTTAAAACACCCCAATCAGTGACATAAATTTGCTGCAGACTCCCCTAGAGCTCATTTGCTTTGCATCAGAGCAGAATTTGGTCAGGTCCTCTGAGGATGCAAGGCGTGTGCCTTTGTTGGTCTGTAGTCAGCCTTTGCCACCCTCCAGGTGTGCCCAGCATTACACATAAGGAACTGTATGCTCCATTAGCTCTTTATTCCAGTAGCAGATATAATGAAAACTTTGAGTCCCTGGATTTGAGGAAGGCTAATAAGTTTAGAGAAATCTTGACTTTGTAATCAGCAAAAATACAGAAAAAATATATGAAGTTCCTTAGGTATTTTTCATTGTGGTTTTCTATTTTTTCCTGCTTTAATTGAAACTGATTTCTTCTACAAATCCACTGCACTTTAACTGAGATATACTTGTAAGTTTTGCTCCATAAAGTGTCAGGCTATAATGCTGGTTAAGAAATAAATCTGCCAGTGATGTGAATGTCCATACCACAACCATACACAAGGAGACAGGTCTATGTTTGTTATAATTTTATAAGACTTAATAATAATCTGAGCTCATCTAGAAGTAGATGCTCAAGTTTATTAGTTTTCTGTAGTAAGAAATTTGAAAGTGGAGCTACTTGGAGTGCCATTTACATGGCACCAATCTTAGAGCCTAACTTGGCATCAGAATGTCTTCAAAGAAGGAGAGTACATGGTTCATTACTGCACCCGAATTCATCATTCCTACCACTGCACAGCTTGGGGCATGTCGGACTCCACAAATTAAACAGGTAGTCTTGATCTGTTCCAGGCTGGTACACCTGCAGCAAAAGCACCTGGTGCACAGAAAAGAGGCACTGGGGATTCATTAGGTGGCATTTTCCTTCTGAAGCAGCATTGATTAACTCTGTGTTATGCTAATAACTGCTGCGAGCGCTCTCAGGCAGCAGGATGGGGAACGGGCACATAGAGGAGCTGTAAGGATGGTATGAGCTTCCAGGTTTGGATCAAGTTCTTTTCTTCCTAGTGAAAGGTTTGCTGAGGGGGATTTTTGGTTTTGTCGTTTGTGGTTTTCCCCCCCCCCCCCCGCCCCCCCCAACCCCACTGTTCTTTAATATTGCGCTCAACTGTTTTATGTTTGATAATAAGTCATGTCATAAAAGAAAATCAAAGCAGCTGGTACTGAAATACGCCAAACAATACTGTAATATTTTGCCCTGCTTTAGCCACTTATTTAGCTTTGCTTTGCTACAGGGCATGTCAGCTATTGTATATATTTCAGATTTGCTGGCAGAGGAATGTTGGAAGGAAAGTCATGCTTAACCTCAAACCATAATTATGGGTGCATGGGGTACAGACAGAGTCTCCCTCCCCAAGTGGTGCAGTCAAGGCTTCTGCTCACTCAAAGACCCCTGGACCCTGGGAGAGCTGTGCATTATTGATGTCTATGTTGGCCAGTTTGTTGTACCTGAACTACCAGAGGTTTTATTCTTAGTTTTGCAATAAATGTATAGCATTGTTTTCCAAGCCCAGTGAGATAATCTAAAAGAATCAGGCCATTTCCCTTAGCTCTATTTAGCTCCAGTAAAATTTCCAGCCTCTCCTGATGTTCCTGACGAGTTACATATTAACAGGAACATGTATAAAGTCTTCAGCTTCTTTTTTATGTACAGACAGAGTTGTATAGTGAATACTACAGCCAAGTAGAAGTCTGAAGGTCAGAATTTATAATTAACTCATATAAATAGCATTGACTTATGTTAATCATAGAACTACAGAATCATAGAATCGTTAATGTTAGAAAAGACCTTTAAGTTCATCAAGTACAACCTTTTTTTATTTTTTTAAGGAAAAGCCAGCTTTACTTTGGCGATACCATCAGCTTCCTCTTCTATGAAACAAAGTTCCTCAAAGACTCCCAAATGGTGATATATCTAATTATGTTTTTAAAGCTGTGTTTTAAATTGGTGAAGGAGTTAATATAATTCTTTTTGTTTACCTGAATGTATGAAAAATGGAATTAATTTATATAAAACAATGGGGTTTTTGGTTTATTTCAAAAGAAAGAGATGAGATGTTTTGGCCAATGCCTTGTTCTGATATAGATTCAAAACCTCAGTACAGTTTTCCATTCTTTACCTGTTCTTGACATCTTGATGATAAGAAGGATTGATGACATGAAGGATTTACTGATGTGACCAAAGGAAGAAAAGAAGAATAAAATATTTGGACCTTGAAGGGAATGGTTATTGTTGAGAAATTCGCTTTGAGCTCTGAAATGAAAGAGCACCCTTTCTGAACTTCAAATGTAGCGGGGAGATGAAGGGAACTATTCCCTGTCGATCTGTCGTAAACTGTAGTTTAATTTTTACTGTTTACTGTTTTGTTTGTTTGTTTGTTTTAACGGAGGAGGGGAAAGTGTAGAGAACAGGTCCAAGATATCATAAGGTGTACATGAGAATCTGCATTAAAATATTGTCTAAGTTGAAGAAAGGAGTTAGTTCTGAAAGAAAATAGTTTCTTTTCCTTGTAACACTGTTAATACTAAACACTGAAAACCAACTAAATCTAAAAACAAACCACCAAAGCAAAGTTAGAAAACATACAACCGGTCTTAGAAAGAGTGCCTGTACAGTTCAGGGTATATTTTTTATTTTCCTTGTGAATTTGAAAGGTAGATGGGCATATCAGTTAAAAATTGATGTCAAACTTCTATAAGAAGCTATGGTACAATAGAAACAAAAATGAAAAATACGGTTTAATGCCTTGGCTTTACATTTGAAGCACCTCAAAAGAAAGGGAACACAATTACAGGTTTACCTCCCAGTACGAGATTGTGATTTGTAATTTCAGACACATTTTAATACATTTTCTCTTTGGGCAGTGGGAGCATTGATTTAATTGAAATCAGTATGGTCTGGGCTGTTGGGTCAGAATAGAACAGAACATCTTTCTCTGAGTTTGTTTGGGTACATGGATAGTGCAGCACATGGCTCAGGGACGAGAGATTTCTGAAAACCAGGATGTTTAGGATGAAAACAGTAAAACTGTGTACATTTTCCAGGGACCCAAACTTTCTGAGTTCTGTGGTAACACAAATCCAGGCACAGCATTTTCTTTTAAAGTTTCTAAATACAATGCATGTATTCAGAATGCATATTCTTGATGGGAATGGTAGTTAGAAATGGCAGAGTGAGGTTCTACCTCTTAGAGAACCTATTTATGCTGTTCTTATATGGTTGAGTTTATTCTAATTAATGGATCTGTTACTCAGCTTTTCAAAACATGGAAGATCTTGTTTTGCTTTAACAGTCTTGTTCCAAGTATTTGTTCTTGCATAGAAACACATTGCAGACTTTCATGGAGTATTTTTCCTGAATGCCTCTTGGAAACTGTAGTTTTTATTAGTGAATTTTTCATGAGGTGATTTTTCATGAGCTCCAAGCTCATCAGTGAGAAACAGCAACATGGGAAAACATTGTTTTGTATAGATTTACCAATGTATGAAGACAATCTGGACAAACTTGGCCAGATGTCCCTGAAATGTCAGCCATGCAATGCCAGAGGACATCACATGGCTACTTTGTGCGTATCAGTGTTGTCCTATGATCACTACTCCACGGGTACACTTGCAGGGGAGCTGGAGATCAAGAAGAATCTTGGAGGTTAAGTTGTCAGCCTGTGATTTAGTATTCTCAATGTTCTCTTGGTTCACATAGTGGAATACAGTGAGAAATCACATAGAACCCTCCCAGTTGTTGAGATCAACTTCCCAACAGAGGTCCATTGGGTAGTGATTTGAGCAGTGCCATAGTCTGCTTGAAACAGGTATAAAGCAAACTATACTCATAATTCACCACACAAATTTTCAAGTTGGTTTTGAGTGTTCCTTCCTGGGGAAGGAGGGAATTGTTTTATGCAGAGACCAGACGTAAACATGGAAAAATCTATTCTTTGTTATGCTTTGATGACATTTCTATGTCTCCTTTTCATTCATATCTGCAGTGCTTGCCCTTTTAGCTTTGAGTGTACCCCTACCCAGGGAGATCAGATTTAAGAGCCCCCCTCAGAGCACGGAATCCATTACTTGTTACAGATGAGAACCTGCTGCCAAAATACCCTTATACAAATGTGTCTTTACTGACTTCTTCTGTTTAGGTTTGTGATTTGAAGTTTTGTGGTTTTGCTCTCTGCCAAAATTGGTTGTGAATCCTGTTGTGTTGGTGACATGAAGAGCACTGGTCAAAGTCAAGTAAACAGAGACTCTCAATGCTCATCCTTGCCTGTATGCTGGTGGTGAGCTTAATTTTTGCTTAAATTGTCTTTAATTGTTCGAGGTGAATTTGCCCTTTTACTGGTTGGAGGATATCTCTACTTTTGTTTTTATAAGTTCTCTAATAATTTCTCACTAGTCTGTGTTAGAGGTGAGTTACAAAGCTCTTAAGTTCCTTTTGTGTTTTTTCTTACAAGGTGCTACCAATCAAAAACTTGTTTGTGATCTATTAGACATTGCAACAAAAAGGTGTCACACAATACCTTTATCACAATGTCAACGTGCCATTCCAGTTTTACTGCCAATATTTTCTCTTCTGGAGAAGAGAGCTGCTTTGGACTTAGTTACAAGTCTTCTATTAGACAAGTTTTAAGATCTTGGTATCTGTCTGTCCTTTCTTTAAAAGGGGGATTGAAAGAGAAAGCTGCAATTTAAAACTATGACTGTCAGTATTGATATTCAAGGAATTGAAAAAGAAATTATTTTTTTTTTTAAATCAAAACAAGCCCCTGTGGGAAGTCCCAAGCATTTAGCCAATACTTACAGTCTTATTAATCTCTTTTTGTTGTTTGAGTGTTTTTTGTATTATGAATGTTGCAAAATGTCCATAGGTGTTTGCTGCAGATCACTGAATTGATGTTTGGGGGTTTTAAGGTTTAAAAAAAATAGTGATAGCAGTTTGATAATTGGGGCACTACAATTCCTATTGCTGTACAGCAAGCACAGAAAAGGCAAGGCAGATGTCTTGGAATTAGTTCAGCTGTAGTGATGATAAACTGTTCAACAGTTTCAGATTGAAATTCAGCCTATTTTAAATATGCCATCATACAAGTTCTGTGAGGTGAATACAAATGGTAGCCACTTATGAGGAAAGGTACAAAAATCTTGAACACCTGGGAAAAAAACAAAAACAAAGCCAACAACTTTCATCTGCTTATTGCAAACTCTTATCACTTTAGCTAATATGTGGTAATTCAATAATTTATGCAGCTGACCTAATTTGTCATACAAGGATTGCATTAATAAACAAGCTCAGCTGTGTAGGGCTCCAAGCAGGGCTCCTTAGGAGTGGATATGTTTGGAAAGAAGGAATAGTTTTATGTAACAGTCATTCTCTCCTTTTCTGGGAAGTTTCAAATTTTGGCAGTGCATAATGTCTACATATAAAAAACACCTACTTGGTCTACACTCACCAGTTTTTTCTTCTCTTACCTTGCAATGTCTATTCTTTGTGCTCAAAAATCCCTTCTTCAGATTTCTCACAGCAGTTTTAATGAGCAATGAAATTTTAAATAGGCGGGTGAGTCACTGGCCAAGTTTATTCCCAGTTGATTCCAGATATTCACTTCAGAATAAGCCTAGAAACTCATTTTTCCACAAATCATGGTGGTTATTTTCAAAAAAAGTGGCCTCAATAAGAGTGTTTCTTAATAAAGATTAATCTGAGGGGGTTTTATTTGTGGACGGGTGGTTAAGAGTGTTTGTGTTTTTCTTTTGGTGTGGGGGCCTTTTTTTGATTGGTTGGTTGGTTGGTTTTTTTGTTTGTTGTTTATTGTTGGTTTTTGTTTGTTTGCTTTTGTTGGGTTTTTTAGTTGGTTGGTTGGTTTTGGTTTTTTGTTTCTTTTGGTTGTTGTTGTTGTTTAACAGTGATGTCCAAATGTGTGTAATGCTTAGGTATCTACACAGCTATAGGCAGAATTTTGCATTCTTCTGCTGAGGTACATTCTGTCCATTGCTTTCATTCATATCTTCATCCTGAAAACATATCACAGTCTTACTTGTAAAGGACAGTAAATTTCTCCATAAATCCCAGGTTAGGAACTTTTTAAGCCCAAGTGACTCCTTAATGTTGGATCTTTTGTCTGAAATGCAACATTTTTGTGGATTTCCAGTATATATCTAAATATACAAAGTAATTTTGCAGGTTACAGAGATGTGAAATCTTATTAGGAACAAATTCTAAAGGGGTTGTTAATCACAAAATGAAAAATTAGAAAAAAGAAAATCCACTGCTGTTAATGGAAGAATGGCTGTACTATGTGCAGTATTTCTTACTCCTCCACATCTACATTAAATATATACATTTCAGGTATTTCTAAGAGCTTCATCACCACAATATTAAAATATCTAACTTGTTCCTAACATATGTCATGATATATATGAGATGGGAATATTATTTCACATTAAAGCTCTCAAAAATAAAGACTATTTTTAGGACTTTATTTTTACAGATGTTTTATTTTAACTTTTCCAGTTCTATCTTCACGTGTAATTTACTATTCCAGTGTTCAGAAAGAATTTCTTAGTGAAGGTACAAAATAAAACTCTTAATAGTCTTCAAATTCTTGTGTTTTTTTCAGTAAATCTAAGCAGTTTTTATGAGAGAGGCATTTATGTGCAAAGCAAATAGGCCAGTGTACCTGATATTCAGTACAGGTGTGCAACAGCCTGTAATATTTAGCACTTTGGAAATTGGCAGGTGATTTCTATGCCAAATTTAGACCTAGAAAACTCATCCAAACCAGAGCAGCTTAAGTTGTTAAGCATTAATCAAGTGCCTCCATAGTGACAGGTCAGTACTGACAGAATTAATTCATGGAGGAAAACTAGCTATTGTTTCATGGGAGTACAAATACATGGTGGAGGCAAGATAGGAAAAAAACTCCTTTGGATCAGAAACCTTTTCCTTGGGGATAGGAAAATATAAAAACTGAGGAACACTGGATTATGAAAGTGGTTCATGATCAACCATCTCCATCAGTTGTCTTCTCCATGGTTCTACCAGCAAATTTCTGGAGAAGAAAGGCCTTGCTTTACTTTCTCTCTACACTTGCTCCTGGCCTTGGACTTCACTTTTCCAAAGTTTTCTGTCTGTTTTGATTTGTTGATAACTTCAAGTCAGTTTGTGCCAATGTCTGAGACTGTCAGTGAAGATGAATACAAATTTGGGTGTGAAAGTTTATGACTGAATACATACACCTGGTTCTAGTTCACCACATTGATGTATTTCCTCTTCATGTATTTCTAGGTTTATAAAATATAAAATTTCTCAAAAAAAAAATTTTAAAAAGAAGTCTCAGGATCTACTACCAACTGATTAATAAGCCTCCTATCTTTGGGGAGAAAATGACCAATTTTAGACCAAATGTATTATTTAAAGGGAAAAAGAAAAAGTAAGCAAATAGGATAGATTTATCTGCTTGATGAAGACAAAGTCTTCTCTTGGGTCAAAGACGGATGTTTTTGATAGATGATTCTGCAGTGACAAGTATTACCTGAAGTGTTTGCTTTTGAGACTGTTTCTTGATGAAAAGATTTTTTTTAACAAGGAAACCCTTTTCCTTTTGTCATGTTTTTCAGTTTAATTTTAATGGACTCTTGCACTTGATAATTTACTGGTGTTTCATTGTTTTTATTCCCTGCATAAATCCTGAGTGAAGTTCTAGATCTGTGTGGTGCTAACAGCAGCTCAGCTAGCAGGGATATAGAGTGTACTAAAGGAAAGGAAACTGTCCGTATATAATGCAGGAGCAAGTAACCAGTGGCTATTACTCTTTCATAGCAACGTGTGGTAAAGTTTGCAGATGTATGTATAAATCAGATTACTCAAAACAAAACAGATATTTATAGTTTGAAATGTACTAACAAAGATGTGAGTTAACCTGCACAATGAGGAAAGACTGAAGGTGTTAGGTTTGTTGTTCCTGGAGAAGAGAAGACTTGGGAGTACCTTAGCATGGTTTTCGAGTACTTAAAAGTCAGATACAAAGCTGGTGGAGCCTCTCTCTTAACAGGGACATTCCTGAAGAAGACAAGGAGTGATGTGTACAAGTTGCACCAAGGAGAGGTTTTGTCTCAATACAAGAAATAAAATTTTTGCGGTAAGAGCTCATCCCCTGGAGCAACCACTTCAGGGACATGGGTGAGTCCTTGTTGCTAGAGGTTTCCAAGCTGCAGGTGGGCAGATAATCTCATTTACATTTCTTTTCCCACAAGGTTGGACCAGATGATTTTTTTAGGTCACTGTCAACCTAGACTGTTTTATGGTAAATTAGAGACAGAAAAGAGGAGTTAAGAAATCTGATTCCCAAACTAGAATGCATATGTGTGTAAGCAGTTTTTTTATTAAAACAAAAAAAAAAAAAAAGAAAAGAAAAGAAAAAAAAAAGGTGGGTAGCAGTAAACCAGCTTATTGCTTCTTCAGATGAGTGGGATATTCATTACAATTTGTACAGTGAGCTTGAAGATTTGGATTTAGAGAGGAATTGCGCCAACCAAAAATTAGCCCCCCCCAAACCCCTGAAATTATATTAAAAAATTCTATAAATTGGAAGATCAAATATGAGCATGAAAAGAGATTTTTCAATATTCAGTTTAAGTAGGAAGAAGAATGAAATGCAGATTAGTTTTTTTAACTTGTTTTCCTCGTCTTTACTGCTAAACCAAAGGACAACAAACAAAGAGGGAGTTAATGTAACACAGTGAATTTTATATTAATGCATATAACCCATTATCATAGAAATTTCAGTTAGAAAGTGACCTCGAAGTGTTGTGATCTTGTTAAATAATTTCTATATATAAGATAAAGTAGTCTAACATTTTCACTGAAAACATTTGATAACTCCATGTCTTATACAGATGTTCCCACAGGACTCTGAAAAAAAGCTAATGGGAAGAACTGTAAAATGTAGTTACTCTGCCAGCACAATTGATGGGCCATCCACTTTTTTGATCAACACATGCGCAGGGACTTTTATTGCAGAGGGAAAACCCAACCAAACCAAATCAAACAAAAAATCTTGGGATCCTTAAAAAATGTAAAAAATATTGTGTATTTTATGTAAAAAAGATTGTGAGCACCTATGACAAAAGTTGTAGGTGCTCACCCAGGTCTCTGCTTTCACATATAATATTTTATATAATATAATATTTTTCTCACAGTCTGCCTGCACACTTATGTGGTGTTAGCCTGTGTCCTGAGTCTGTTTTCACCACTGGGCTCTCCCATCAAACTGAAACCCACTGATAGTCCATAAATTACAGAAGGGCTGGTGTATGCTCTTTACACAAACTTTATTTCTACCTCCAGTGGGGATGCCTAAGAAAAAAATATAACTATTAAATATTTTTATTCAAGAAATGGTTATGCCATCTTAAAGTTTTCTCTACAGGAACAAAACAAAACAAAACACTTAAAGGTCATTTTCTGACTGAAGAGTGCGTGATGGTAAGTACAATCCTCTAAGCATAATTTTGCCTCTTAAACTCAGGTGAGTTCCAGGAAATTTTCTCTCTCTGCTGTGTAAAACTGAATACAGTACGAGTATGCTACAAATATGTACATTAATCAAAATATGTATATGCTCTCTGGGCTTATTCTCTGCTAGGCCAAATATTTCAAATAATTGATTTAACAATTACATGTAAAGTCCAAGAACAAGAACCTTCAGGTTTGGAAGTCAAATGCTAAAGTTAGAAAGAAGCCATGATTAAAACCACTATTAATTTCTCTTGTGGTGTCATTTTTGTTATTCATTGCTGTGGCCATTAATTACATAATAATTTACTGTAAATCTCTCTATAAAACCTTAGCACTCACCGCTGCACAGGGGAGAAAGCATTTACTAAATGGGGAACTACTAAATGATTCTTCATTATGCTCATCATTAAGTAGTGGTGCTGTATTTTTTTTACACACCATCGAGTTGCTGCACTTTATACAAAATTATTAACTTCCCTCATAGGGTTCCTTTGTTGTTTATTACCACAATCTGATGGATTCACAATTTTTTATGTAATTAGCTAAACAATAGTGTGTTAAGTTAAGCAACTGCTTTGCCTTTTGTCTTAGAAAAGTGAACTTAAGCCCAGAGAGCTTATGGCTCAAGTAAGGCAGCTTTTATTTTATGTTGTATTTGGAGGTGCCAAATATTTCCTTTTAAGGTGTCAAGGCACCACTTCCCTATGCAGGTAACCAGAAAGGTGAGTTTCTGTAGACACACACCACAATATGCACTGCCTGGAATAGGACACAAGAGTTTATGACTGTGGGCATCAGCTGTCAGAACTTATTTGCTGTGTGGCCTCAGAGGTGTTTGCTGGTTATCAGGGGAGGGTTATCTACAAAGACTTCTAGATCCTCATTTTACAGGTCTTGTCTTTTCTTCTCCTGTGCAGCTTTAGCCTCTGTGGTCCTTTCTTTCCACTGGGGACTCTGCCTCTCTTTTTATTTCCTTCCACTTTTATCACGTTGCTCTAGAAACTCACAGCTTTCTCTTGTACAACAAGGAGAACTTGTGAGACTGACTTCCTCCCTCTTACCCTGTTTTCTTAAATATGTTTCTGTTAAATATGGCTGTGAAACTAATTCTTGCTTATGTCCACTTGTGTGACCTCTAAAGACAAAGGCTGTTGGAACATCACTGCCCAGCTCTAAAGGGCTGTGTAGTGCCTTTGTGACTTGGAGTGAATTTGAACTGCCTTTAAGAGAGTCTGAGTGTCTGCAATCAGTGCGTTACTGATGCAGGGAAAATCTTTGTGCTGGTTTTCAAAGTGCCTGCTACACAAAAAACATGCCCCTGAGAAAAATTTGCTCCCTCCTCATGAAATAATAATGGTCTAAGGAGAAATGAAATTCATTGCAACTTTCATACTCTATGGGAACACCACAGGCAGATACCGTCACAGAATCACTGAAAGGGCAAGGTTGGAAGGGACCACAGTGGGGTCACCTGGTCCAACCTCACTCCTCAAGCAGGGTCATCCCAGAGCACATCACACGGGATTGTGTCCAGACAGTTCTCCAATATCTCCAGTAAGGGAGGTTCCTTACCCTCTCTGGGCAACATGTTCCAATGCACAAGTAAAAAAGTTCTTCCTCATGTTCAGGTGGAACCTCCTGGGCATCCATTTCTGGTCATGTCCTATTGCTCAGCACTGCTGGTTCTGCTCCAGGATCATCTCCCTTGACCTGCTGGCAGTGCTTTATCCTTTTTCTGATGCTTTATTAGCAGCTGCCTAGTGAAAAATACGAGAAAGGCAGAGAGGGAGAATTTTCCAAATGTTCTGATTCCATACACTCTCTGATTCCAACAATGCCATAGAGATTTTGACATGAATTTAGAAATGTGGTTATGGTAGCTTTTGGCAAAGTATTTTCATGGGTTTATTTAATCAGTGTATATTTATCCCCAACCCATTATACTTAGTTTTAAAATTTCAGTACAAATTCTGTTACAAATACTTTGATTTAGAAAGCACGGCCATGAAAACAGCCGGCTTTTTTCACCTTAGAATCAATGCTTAAAAAGCTAATAGACTTGCATTATTTTGTGACATGTATTTTATTCAGAGCAGACCGTCATCAACTTTCTATTTATTGTATTTATCTGAAAAAAAGTTTGTTAAATCAACATTTTTATTGTTTCCATGCTGGGCCGCCTTATTATTTTGGAAAAATTTTAATAAGGAAATAGGAAGGTATTTAAATAATTATTGGTAAATCTGGCACTGCTTAGAACTGATAGAGTGCTGTACTGGCATTTCATGTTTCTTTTAGACACTTCAATAAATTACTGGGGGAAAAGATATGTGTAGTATATTCCAGTGACCCCTGTAATCTTTGTAGTTATTGATGCTGTTTCTTTTGTTTCTCATAAAATTTATAAAATCTCATTGATTGATATCGTTTTCCATAAGTATGAAGATTTACAATACATTTTGCCGTAACTGGTTTCAACTTTCATCCAACTTTATGAATGTACTGCTAAACCAAACAAATCCATGTCTGGGCTTCTTTAGAATGGCTGAATAAGCATGGATGAATATTTAGGTGTCACAACATAAAGAGTTATGGCGATGTAACTGTTGTGAGCAAGCTGGTGCTATTTTATGATCTTTCATAACTGTTTTCTTTCCTTAAAAGCACAATTTTATTGAAATAAGGAGTTATAATAGGCAATGACTTAGCAATCTGCTTCTCTAGCCACTATTGCATGCAGAATGACAGACCAGCATAATTGTTGCTGGTTGCTCACAGAGGTATAATCCTTGATGCTCAAGTTTCAGCAGCCCAGCCAGGTCTCACTCACCTCATTTTGGCTTCCCTGCCCTGCAGCCCACAGTTCCTCCTGCACGAAGCATTGTCCTCCCTGTTACAGCTTGATTTCATATCTTCTATTACACCTGCATCTCTCATTACTAAAAGGCTTCTGTGCACTTCTAATGATGCTCTTAAGTAGAATTTTTTTCCTTTTTCATTTCCCCCCTCTCCAGGATAGTGTTTGTGTGATTGCCTGTTATTTACAGCTTGCACGCACCAAAAACCAGCAGCAAGGAAAAACCTCATTTTCTCATTCCTCGCTGTACATTAGTGAGCGAGTAAATGTTGCTTAATTGTGTTTTTATCTCAGCTAATAAAGCTGTGCCAGGCTGTTAGACATGGAAGACTGCTTAAAGCCAACTTTGTCCCCACCAAGGGTCTCTGCAGACCCTGTTGCCTGGATACAGCAAGGCCAGGGTACCTCAGCAGGGGCTGAATGTTTGCAGGGGATCTCTCATGATCTGTAATTGCTCAGAGAAGTTGGTGATACTCCGAGTTTCCTTTTTCATCAGTGCCTTAGGAAATAAGGAGAAAGGTGGCTTTTCATTTATCTTTTTTTCTTTCTTTCTTTTGTTCTTCTTTGTTTCTTTTAAAGTTCCTTTTCTTTCCTTTCTCCCTTATTCTTTTGTATCTGTGCCGCACTTGTCACAGTCCTGGCATTTTGTGAATGTTCTTTCAGGACTGATTAATTTATTTCTTTTGTCTGTTAATGTATGCAGTGTATAAATTTAACATGCATCCTATTAAAATCCCTTAAACTGAAATTCTTTAACTGTATCTTTGAACTTTATTTGATATGCCAAATACATTTTAAAAAATGCATGAATCTGAATGAATTCTTCCTGCTTGACCAAGTATGATTTCCTGCTGAAATTTGAATACTGTGTACTAGAGCTATCCACAGATTTTTTTGACAGCTTGAGTACATTTCCAGATGGTGTGCAATCACCATTCCTTTTTAAATCTGTTTTTATAATGGTGATAATTAAGAATTATTCTCTAGGACTGAATAGTCAGTACACCAAAACTGAAAATAGTCAAGGAATTAGTTGGCCACAAAGGGCTGAGCTAAAATTTGTTTCAGGACCATGACTTATAATAGGACCACGATTATAGCCTACTTTTAAATGAAATGGTGTTTTGTTAATTGTTGCACAGGGGAACAAAATTGTTCACCTCTGTATGTTTTCTGTGACAGAGAAAAGGGGCAGAGGTAATGTTTCAGTAGATTGTTGATCAGATCAGGCTCACTGCCTTTAAAATACTACTTTTAACAGTAAAACCTCTCCATATATGCTGCTATACAGGCAAAAGCATGTAAAGTAACTGAGATCATCAGTCAGAGCTTCTGAAAATGAAATCTATTACTACAGGTTCGATCCATATGCAAGATGAGTGACTGAACTTTGTTTCTCTCATGTAGTCTAAGTATTCATGCCAAACATCATATTTATCCAGAATCACAGTTATTAGTTATATAGCTGTAATTAGGCATTGTATATAATTGCACACCATTATTTCCATGCACTTACCTAATTAAAGTATTTAGCTTGTATGCATAAAACTGTAATGAGAAATTATTATATTGTCGGATGGTTGTCTGCTCGTGTCTGAAATCACTGCCATTGTTGGGTTCCAGCAGCAAGTCTTGTACACAGTAACATACTCTTGTTGTGGAGGAAGAAAATTCAGTAATTTAAAATGCTTCACTTTACTCCCAGGTAGCCCTGGGGTTGAGGCAGGAAGAGGAAAATGACTGAAAAAACCCTGATTTTTAGTCTAGATAGTTAAATTATTTTAATCCAAGAACTGCTAATTTAACAGGTGGACTTCTGCCCTTAGGTACAGTATATTCCCAGAGTTCCTTATGATCTTTGTAGTTATTGAGGTTGTTTCTTCTACTTTTCATAAAATTTATAAAATCTCATTGAGGGATACTTGCTTCCCAAGTATGCAGGTTAAGAATTATCCACCTGAAACGGGGTTGGATGTATGGCAATATATCATGCTGTTTCTATTCTCAGATTAGACAAACATACAGGCAATATTGATTGTAATCTCCTGATCAAACTGTAGCTGCTGCTGCAGTGTTCAAATATCCTGAGAAACCCAGGGAAAAGCCAGTAAAATTCAGTCATGCAAAACCAATCATGATAGAAATGTAACTCAGCTGAAGCAAGAACTTGGAAGGAAAAGGTAATGGTTTTTGGCCCTTTTGGTAATACTAATTTAACTCTGGTGTCAAAGAAATATCTTGGTAATTTGTAAATCCACTTTTGAATGCTTAGTTAACAAATATATGTATTAGCAATATCTATAGCTCACTTCCTGGAAAAGGCAATGAGTTGCCACAGAACTATTTTGCTAGTGTTGCAAAAGAAATATATCTGACAATTTTACTGGGAAATGTCTTATACATTGATCTGATATACACACTCTATTGATCTTTGAGACATCTTAATGGGATTAAATGGAAAATACATTTATTAATTATAACACAGAAAATTTTTCACAGAGCAGGGAGGACCAGACTTGTTTTAAAAGAAAAAACGTCTAAATCTGGCTCGAGGGAAAGTGTTAATTAAGAGTCTAGAGGGCAAGGGGTGAGTATAAAAGCCTCGGGTGCACAGGTTTTTAACAGTTTTATTTATTATAGCCTTTGCACAAAAAGAAAATTAGTAGGAGCTAACACAGAGGGCAAAGTTAAAAAAGTGTTTGAGGCAGTAATATTCACTGAGTGCACTCACATTTTCTCTCACTATATTAGAGTTGTATGCTTTGCCAATATATGTTCACAGTTATGGCAGTTTCTCCAGTAGCATCACAAGTGTAATTGATGGGTTGCCCTTGCCTACAAAAATGTGTCTTCCAGGCTGAAATGTGGGAAAGTGTGAGAGGAGGAGGAAGGAAAAAAGGGAAAACCAAGGGATGCAAAAAGTATTGTCTTCCGCGTGGAATTTCTAAAAATGTTCTATCTACTGTTAATTCTCAAAGTCTGCTTCAGTTTAAACAGCTAATAAATTGGAAAATTTTAATAATGAAAACAAGCTAAGAAAGCTAAAATTTGAACCAAAGAGTGTTTTTAGTATAATATGTATAAATTTACTCCAGACTAACTTTTCAGATACTTTTGTCTTTTCTGTAGAGTTCACCTGGGGAAAGTTATTTTGTTCACTTTAAGTCTCAAACATTGAAATTACTTGAACAAGCATGACTTATTCTGCTGATGGCTGTGTATACAGAATAACATAATTTGTTAGATTACAGATTCACATGGTCTCTTTTCCCTTTTGTAAAATCAGTGTAATCTACACTATGTCTGTAAGTAATTGTGTTTACAAAGTGTTTTGCTTTCCCAGAAGTTCACATGAGTTCAGGAGTGGTGACCTGAGCCTAGGGCATGAGTGAGTTGTGCTGATAAAGCCCAAAGAATTATTGAACTCTGAAGCACTTTGCAACCAGAAGTACCATGAGAAGATTTCTCTCCTGACATTCAGTTTCATTTTTTAATCACCTTGACCTTGGGTTTTTCAAGGTGAATGGTACAAACCCTCATTTAATCCTTTCCCCAGGAAGGAAAGCATTTATTTATTAGGGTTGGGGGTTTTTTGTATGGAAGCTCATTTTCACTGTCATGCTTGGTGAGTGTTGCAGTGCCTCAAATCCACCAGTGACATTTTCTCACATTAATAAGTAAATATTAATGATTGGATGGTTTTAATTAGGGCAAATGGTGTTTATTTCTCTTTTCAGAGCTATGAGTAGAAGGTATATGTTGAAATTACATTAATTATGTATTGCACATAGACATGAAGTGCTTTGTATAATCAATTAAGGCATGGGAAAAATTATGTCATTTATGATTACATCTGAGGTGGAAGATATGTGTAAATAATGAATATAGGAATGGTGTCAGTGATTTGCTCTACTTCTGAATATTTACACTCTGAAGATTAATTTTCAAGTATTTACTACTCCTTTAAAGGATGTAAGAGAAAATACTTCCAAAATAAGCTATCAAACATAAGAAAAAAAACAGCAAACAAATCTTTGTACTGAAATATTAAAAAATGTATAAATTTGTGTGCAATCCTTATCTGATAATCTCTGGTGTTTCACCGTACAAATAGCTTACTTAGAGTGCAAAATCAAATAGCATTTCAATCCTTTATTAAAAACAAAATGCCTACTATAACATCAAGCCTGCCAGATTCATATAAAAGCTCCCACAATGCAGCAGATTTTGTGTTAAAATTGAATTGGCAAAATGGAGCCCTGAATAAATTAGTCTGCCTAACCTTGTCTCTGTCTTTGCTGTGTGTATGATCTATGACTGCTGTGTCAAAAAGAAAAAAAATCACATTGTCATCTAAATATTCAGGCTCTGATCCTGAAAAGACCTATGACTATGCTTAATTTTAGCTACATGAGGGTCCCTATGGCCCTTTAGTTGCCTAATGAAGTGCTCAAAAATAAGCAAGCATGCGTAATAATCTTTGTTAGGAATTGGGCATAAAGAAGTCATAAAAAAGGCAGTCGTGTCCAAGACAGTAAAACATCTTTTCAAATTGTTTTAACAGAAAGGGTAAATTTAGCAGAAAACAAATTACAGCCATGATTAGGGAATAGCTGTGGACTTAATTACCTTGTTTTTAAAGTGTGTATATATATATATATATAACAATTTCAATGTCATATTACAAAAGAAAATATGACTATAGGATGAAATTAGCTAGAGAATGTGCTCTTTTAGAGTGTTTTTTATCGTTTTAAATCAAGGAGGGACGTGTTCCATAGATTTTAGGCATTTCTGTAAAGAACATTTGTGTAAGAAAAAATGTTGCAAACTACCTGGAAAATTTATAATGGAAGCATGATGAATTTTATGGCGATTTGTAAGTAAATCTGTTGATTATTCTGTGTAGAAATTAATCTAAAAGTGCATTGTTTATGAAACTCTCGCATGTGTTACAGTTTATTCTTTTTCCTGTATGATTTTCCTAATGGATTAATAGAACCTTTGCATTTCCTATGTGGATGAAGTTAAAATCTCATGAACAGACTACAATGGAAAGCATAAATTGCTAATCAGGGTGATTTATTTGCAACTGTATTTAATTGTGAGAGATTTATATAGTCTATGAGAAGGGTGAAAACAGCACCTTTAAAGCTTTTAAAATGCCTGTTTTGTAACCTACTCTGCCGAGTTTGTGTTTATAC
The DNA here is from genome assembly GCA_025920805.1 of Petroica traversi. Classification (NCBI taxonomy): domain Eukaryota; kingdom Metazoa; phylum Chordata; class Aves; order Passeriformes; family Petroicidae; genus Petroica; species Petroica traversi. Next base: position 6,851,561 of record JAHLSL010000040.1, read on the forward strand.
ACAGAATTTAAGTGCCCCAGCTGAGGTGGTGGCCATGAGTCTGTGGGCAGCCAGTGTGGAACTCTGTGCCTGGGAGCTGGGGCAGAAAATGGCACAGCCTGCCCTTTCCTCATGTTTGGATATAAACATTCTTGGCAAAAGGCACAGAGAAAAACCTTTCTGTCAAGGCCCTGCTGAATGCTGGGCAAGATCTTCAAGTGTCCTCCTGGTGGTTTTCTCATCTTGTATTTTCTCTCTCTGCTCAAAACAACCCCAAACCAACAAATCATGTCTTGTTATGCTGTAAATCTGTTGTAAATTAAGAGGCAGATTTAAATTTTACCATCCTGGTTTGACTTGTGGGTACCTGATAGCAGATGAAGACTCTCCAAGTTTAGCAGGGACAAAACCAAAGATGGGCTTTGGAGGGCAGAATCCTGAGCCTGCTCAAGAATGAACCATCTGTCTGGAAATGCCACCTTCTGGGATAGCCCTGATCATAGATGTTTTTAACATCTACCCAGCTAATTAAGTGGCCAAACCCAAAATGCCTAAATTGGATTATTTTTAGCACTTAAATACCATGATAATACAGTTATGCCACAGATAATCATTAGAATTAATCTGAGACGTAAAGTAATTTTTAGAAAAATATTCAGCTTCTGTTATCTGTAGAAGAGAGGATATTATGGCAAGATGAATTAAAGGAGAAAGTATTTTAAATATAATTCCATGTAGTACAGGCTGATAAACATTCAAACCCCTAGGCTGTGTTTATTTGTGTCTGGCATGCAATAACTATAGGCAAAAGGTGGGTCAGAGAGGGGGGAGTAAGAGAGAGAGAGAGAGGGAAGGTTCCAGGTATCCACAGGGTGTATATGAGAAGTCTGTCATAGTGGGAATGTTTGCCCAGATGTATTAATCAGGATGCATTAACCAAACCTCTGCTCTGCCAGGCCAGGAATTAGTGCCTTCCTGCCACAAATGCCTCCCTTTTGTACTTGCCTCAAGTTCCCACTGTGGTGGCTTATCTCACAGCAAGTTCATTCTGTGGCCTTGACAGTGTTTGAGACAGGCAACTCTGCTTTTTTATCTATTTTTATGCCTTAAGTTGAATTTTCCCTTAGTTTGTCCAAGTTTTGAATTTCTTAACATCTTGTCACGTGAAAAAGGGTAGAACAATAGAGCCATTGTTCCATAGTAAATTTAAGAGATGTCTTCTATTCAGAGGCAAACCCAACTGATGGCTATTTAAAGCAGCATCAATACACAGTGCTTCATTTACTGTTCTAATTCCAAATTGTTTTCAGTGTTGAATATGTCTGATGAATGGAGGCAGGCAACTGTTTCTACCCTAACAATATTCTTACAGAGTAGATGTAAACCAAATGCAGCCTGTATTTACATCACTTAATTTTTCAGTTCATCTAGCAGTAAAGCAGTAAATAATTTAATTTCTGTATGCATTTACCTATTCTAGTTTTCTTTAAGTTTGTTCTCGTGTTCTTGTGTTCTACTTTGTAATTATCTATTCTGTGCAGATGCTCTGCAAGTCATGAACATGCATGCCATCTGCATAGGCCTTCATTTCCAAGAGCAAACTACTCCCAAGACTAGTTCTGATCAATTGATGGATTGATAATTGGTTTGCTGATCTGTGCCTTCTAAAGCATGTACTGCCAGGATTCTTTTTGCAGTAGCTGTTTTCTCTAATAAAAGGAAAGGTTATAGCATAGACCATTCACAAATATTGCTCTAATCTTCTGTAGCATTCTTACTACTGCTGCAGCTGTTCACCTTCCTGCTTGAACTTTAAAACAGCCTTAATAGTACCAATAAATCAGCCTTCATCACTCTGGAGCCACTAACTTAGGGAAAGGAGTGATAGTGACTTATTTGGATAACTTCTCTTATCACAAATGACAGGTGACTGGAGGAAGAAGGTGGCATTGGAAAAATGTAGGAATTTAGCTAATATTGTGTAATTATACCCATAAGCTGGGAGTGGCTGAAAATTTTTGTTGGGCTCCATTCTCATCCCTTCAGACTCTAATCATAGCAGTATCCTAGCCTGGGGTGCTCCCTTCAGTGCAGATAGTGATGCTATTAATTTAAAGTTCACAGAAGTGTTAACTTGATAACAGGACTCCCTTAATCAGAGTTGACTGTAGTAGCTAATTCTGGAAAGGAAAATGCTTCCAAGTGAGAAACATAACCCTTTCTTTTGCTAACTACAAAACAATAGGGGGAAACTGCTGTCATTTCTTAACATGGTTTTACTGGGCTGGGGAGAATATACACACAAAAACATGTGGTTTTTTTAGTGAGATTAAGGAAAAAATCTGTCTGCATATCTATTAATCATTTGATTAAGATTCTTTCTAAACACAGAATAAAAATGTTTCTAGAATGAGGATTTTGCAAATTACTTCTGTATGTAGAATTGTTCAGACAATTTCTGATTAATTCTGTTGGCATCTGGGCTTTTGCATGTTTTCGTGCCCTTTGCATGTTTTTGTTTGTTCACCTTAACACTTTTAAAATATTTTTTTCCTTAGCATTTTTTTGTATCATATTTATACTACCTAGTGACAAGGGCTAGGGAGCCAAAGAAGAAAAAACTCTTGGGTTTTTAGACTTGATGTGGGCCTCTAGTGAGTTCTACAAAAATTTACTTGGAAATGTTTTTTGGTGATAGAGTGATGGCTTTTGTCATCCTCATGAAAACTTGTATGAACAGCACATTTTAGTGCAATGTTTGTATCTTGAGTAATTACTATGGATAGTTGCTTTTCTGTTGTTTTTTTTTTTTTCTCCTCTTATTGCTACAGTCAGCAGACACTTTAAATTTTCATATAGCATGCTAAGTGCTTGGGCTGATTAGTGCGAAATTTAGCTGCATTCATGAGAAAGATGAAAAAGGAATACAAAGTGAGCTTTATTTTTTATATTGAAGTTATAATCCTTTCCTACTGTAGATGTTCTGATGCTCTTTCACTTGAAAGAAATCAATAACCATTGGAATATGAATTTAACAGAGGCAAATTCCATTTAATGGCAATCCTATTTTGAGTTAATGTTTTTGTTTTCAATAAAAAGCGAGAAGAGTTGGTAGACATAGACTTGATACATGATGCTTTGAATCAAAACGTAGGTTTCTGTGTGTCCACAGATAATTGTGACTCTGGTCTGGGATGCTGGATGCTGCTGAACTGATCCAAACAGTGAGGTGGATACAAATTCATCTGAATTATTCACAGAAACTGGATCTGAATCTCTCGCAGGCCAAGCCAGTCCTTTAACCTCTAGGTCAGACAAGTCTGTCTTTTCTTGTCAATCTCAAACTTTATAATAAAGCATATTGGTCTTAGCAAATGCCAAAAGTTGGAATATTTTTGGCCTGGCATAATATCTGCTTTCAAAATTGCATGAGCAGGTGTTTTCTTAGGTTTCACAGTGCCTAAATGACCCTTGTGTGAGAATACCCCCTGAGCTTACAGCAAACACTGGAGCTGACTAAGAGCCTCACAGGGAAGCACATCACTTTCCTAGAAGTAGCTGATGTGCAGATCAACCTGCAATTTCTTTCCCAAAGAACAGGCATACAGATTAGCAGTGTGGTTTTCTTTGATAGACACCTGAATCAGAGGACAGATTTGTTAGTTGTTAAACTGAGATTCCATGTCACAGGATTTTAAAGTTTGTATACAGCCTCCTTCATTCTTACAGAGCGACCTAAGGGAATACACAAATGGAATATCTAAAATGGACTAGGCTGGAATCCATGTGGAATCTGCTGAACAAAAGCCTTGTAAAACAGCTGCTAGTTTTGGTGTTAACTGAAATACACATTGATGAGTTAGATGGCTTTGATTTTGAAGGATAAATAAGGAGTACATTGACTGGCAAGGAGCTGGGTAAGGCCAGCCAGTAAAAAGAAATTTTTCATTCCAGAAAACTAATGAAGGAGAAATTGCATTGTCCTGTCTTTTAATGAGTGAAATGGTCTTAGAGAAATACCTCTGTTTTAATTTCCTTGATATCAGGGCAGTCAAACTGTGCTTGTTTAAAAGCCCCACATGCCGTATTAGTGATTATTATTTATGCATGTGTGCACCATGCACTGCAGGAAGCAGTGCAATTCAGCAACTTCCATTTAATTAATTACTGAAGTCCTTCCTAGAAGTGCTGTAAATAATTTTGTGCTTGGTGTTGCACCACCATGGACTGTACTATAGTTAGCAGTGCTGCTGATCTGTATTCATCTGCTTTTATTTAGGAACTTTCATTCACAAAAGATGGATGTCAAGGGACAAAGCCTCAGAGACAAAGATCGCAGAGATGTTCAGAAAGGGACAACTTCTGGTAGTCATTCAGTGGGTACCAGGGAGAAGAGAGCTCATTTTCCATTGGACTGGGATCAGAAACTCAGTATTTGCTTTGCATCCAGGTGTTGGTGGGTCCCAAAGCAGCATGGTAGCCAGCATAATTAACCCATGGATAATAAGGGAGGGGAAGCAGTAAAGAACACGGAATAACTATTAATTCTGCTGAAATTTGCAGCAGTTCTCATGTGTACTTAAGTTCTTCATAGTGAAAAGGAGAGAAATCAATGGTTCAGCCAATGTTAACAATCAGTCATGGACAAGTTTTAAAGGAAAAAATAAATTCTATTCACCAGTGTTACCAGCAAAAATATAAGCAACTACAAAATGAAAACAGTAGTCATAACAGAGAGTCAAGTCTTTCTCTGTATAAGAAAAGAAATACTTTTCCCTGTGAATTTGTGTGTGAATACTTTCCTGAGAACTGTTCAGTGAAGAAACCTGCAGGTAATTTTCAAATGTTGAAGAAAGCAGAATTTTAAGACCTTTTCCTAGCTGAAGGCCTTCAGCAGATGTTGTCCATTGTCTGCTTCCTTTCATCCTCTTCCCCCATTATAACAGTACTGAATTAAACAACTAGGAATAAACCCTCAAAATGTGCATTTAGTAATAAATTTCAGATTATTCACTCAGCTTTAATACAAAGTCAACCTTCTCATGTCAGCCTCTGCTTACAGACAAATGGCTCTCAGTGTGAATAAGCAATGAATGACTGTGCACCAGACGGTCAGCAAATTCAAATGCTAGGGAGATGATCCTTTTGTAATGATTCCACCTACACTGAAAAACAAATTGATTTATTAAGAGGAATAAATTGGCTTAACAGTGGACACACCACCAACAGTGAACTGGCATTATTTTTCATTATTGGTTTGAAACTACTGATGCAATTAAATACCACTTACTTTTCCAACCCGTGCCAGAAAACACTGTGTAAGAAAGAGAAATAAATATAATCATAGTCTGGAAAATGAGGTGAAAGTTCTTCCATCATTGTACTCTCAGTATTATTTGGATCACAATGCATCTCTGCCACTTAACCACAGTTTAATTTCATATGACTGCTGATTAATTCTAGATACTTATATATATACACACCATTTGTCCACATCACGTCATTTATTGAAAACGTAAAATGAGCTTTAAGAAACACCTTATTTTATTAAACTATGCAACATTATCCACCTAATAGAAACACCTGATTTATTTTTCTCTTAGATGAAAATCTGCTTTGTACCATTTATCAGTTCCAAGAAGAAGATAAACCAAATTGGAATAATTTTTCCCACAGAGACATCTACAGTGCTCAAAATAGCAGGAGCAGTTGGATAATAAAGCAAACTGAAGTTCAACTACTGCTATGTTCTATCCCAGTGTTTTAATTTCATCTCACTGAAGACAATTTTATTTCCAGAGAACATGCAAGCACTTTCCTCATTACCCATGTGATTTTAATATGACAGAATACTCTGAGTTAAAACCACCCTATGCTCATATAACTCCTGACTAAATTGATCCTTAAAGGAAAGCTGTCATGGTGTGTATCAGAAATTGAGCCATTTAAACTTTACGTAACTACAGAAAAGGAGAATCAGTATTACTTCACTCTTAACAATTGCAGGGTTGCTTTTGTAAGCTGTTTTTTATTTATGAGTTAAACATACTAACTTAAACTTTTTTTAACCTCTTCTTTTTTCAATTACTTCAGTATGTTCTTCATGACTGGGAATAATTTCCTTCTCTGGTCCATATACACACATAAAATTTGATCTTCAATTTACATAATTGAAATAAAAATCACATGGACTTCTCTCTTTCATATGGAAATGATGCAGTCCTTTATAGGATTGAGGTGGAGGGAGAATTTTAGCTTTTTCCCCCTCAAGCAACTCTACAAGGGAGCAGCAGATCTCTGCAAGTTTGAAGTATTTACTGACCCTTCAAAGGAAGCTCTTTCTCTGAATGTGTCTTAATTTTTTAAATCTATGCAATATATTTTGCTCAAAATATAGAAAGTGTCTCCAGGCTTTCATATATGCTAGATGACACAGGATTTCTTCTTAATTGAACAGTGAAGATATGTGCTCATATTTTTGCCTAAATATAATATAATATGATAACCATTATCAAAGAGTTCTTTAAACTTCATACTGTTTGAAGTGTCTTGAGTTTGTTATTGAAATATTCTTATTTACATGTTGTGCCCACATGTGTACTCTTATTTTTAGTGTGATCATAGGTTATCAAGCCAGGGTGTCGGACCTTTCCTGATTTTTTGCTTCTGTTTCAGCTCTTTATCTGTCTTTGGGTTGCTTCTGCATCTTTTATTTAAGAAAAAAAAAAATTTTAAAAAAAAAAGTGGGAACAGTTCCAGAACAGAGATATTTTTTGTCTTCATTTAATCACTGGATTAATATTTTCTGTATTTTGTCAGATTAAACATGTTAATGTACAAGACCAGTCATGTCAGCCTTCATCTGGGAAAATGGACAAATCTGAACAGCTTTAAAAAACATTTAATACCAGGATATTTAGGATTTGGAGCATTTTTTTTTTAAGATTCTAACAAGCCTGTCCTAACAAAATGAAAGGAGTAGAGTCTATAGCTATATAAGGTGCAAGTAGAGGCAGAGAAAAAGTTCTTGATCTAAAGAATATCTGCAACTAGGCAGGAAATTGAATTAGGAATTAGTTTCCAAACAACCCAAAAACATTATATATATCAGCATTTCTCTTAAAGAATACACAAGAAAACAATCTTAAATTAATTTGTGTTTAATTTTACTACTCTAATGAATGCACGAATGTCATGCTCATGCAAAAACACAACTGATGACTGAGATTTTCCTTCTAGGCAAGTGCTAGTTCACTTACAGCACATTTTCAGTACTGCAATTTTTAGAAAATAATTTTTCCTTTTTTAGCCTTAATTCTATAAGTGTAAAGCCTTTAAGATATTTATTGCACTTTAGAGAAGATTTCTTTAGTAAAATTGATAAAGCAAAGCATCTTTCTTGAAAATTCTACATATCTGACAGGGAAATTTAATGCAATCTTTGAATTCTTATAGACATGTTAACCTTTTGCACAGTGTTGTTTGTAAAAAGCTTATATCAATATTTGGGATATTTTAAGATACTTTCATTGTCCTCTTCTATTCATCTTTGTAATAGATGTAGAAGGAGATTACATTCCCATACTCACAGATGGGAATGAAAAATAAATGAACACTTCCGTCACAAAGTCATTTTGATTTGTTATCACAGATGCTTTGGATGCCAAATCCGATAAAAATCCAAGCTTGGTCGAGACCAATGTATAGCATACTTGTGGATGCAGTTCCATGACATGAAATAATGAGTACAGTGGTTATGGTTAATATTTTATATCGAGAGACTGTGATTGTCTCTTGCCTTGTATTCTTGCTACTGCAGCCCTGCATGGGGAGATGGAGGAGAGTGCAGGAGAGTGCCTCATTCATATTCATGTTGGAAATTCATAGAGGTTATGGTTTTATTCCTTTCCAAGTGGTTTTGTTTTTATTAAAAAGAAGACACTCTAAGGGATCTGGAGATCAAAATAATCTAATTTATCAACTGCGGGAGCCAACAGTAGGTTTTATGATATGCCCTTTCTTCAGCTAAATTATTTGTGTCAGGTCATTTTCATTTTGCACATTTGGAAGACGGTGTATGAATACATCACTGAAATTTGAGGACAAGAATTTCATTAAGCAATTAAAAAAATTGAATTATCATGCTGATTTGGGTAACATGCCAGTTTGTGGCCCTTTGAACTAACACAGCTTACTTCCAGCCTCTAACACTGTTTTGCTTTGAGCTAATTTGAGCATTTAGTACACTTAATAAAAGCCAACAACAGAAGCTTGGCAAGGCTTATAATACTTCAAACATGCAAGATCTTTCCAGGGAAGGTTTCAAATTCATCTACATCCATACCTGGTAGATTTGGGTTGTAGAAATAATTTGGAACTCTGTTTTGCCCTTTTTAATTCTGGTCATGTTTGTTGTTCTTACTGATCATCTTAACCTGAATTAGAATAACTGCTCTTAATTAATTTTTTGCCTCTGTTATTTCTCTTGACTCCGAGTCCCACAATTGCCTCCAACACCTGAAATTTTCTAACAGAAAGCTTTGTAGGCATAGTATATTCCTAAAATGCAATATAATTTACTCAAGGGAGGAACTTTAAGTTTTGTATAATTCCAAATTCAACTCAGTAAAATTTGCCAACACTCCTGTGGTTAATTTGGAACACTCTCAGTAAAAGAAAAAAAAAAATTTTAAAAAGTTAGGTGCTAAATTACATATTTAATATTAAGAAAACTGAGAAAACCCTAATAACAGTTCCTCTCAAGGCAGAGTTGCACAATGGTCCGTATTAACTTACTCCTACAAAAACTCTTACAACTCTTCTGTCTTAGAAATATCCTTCTGCTTAATGTAGCCTGAGGATTATAAAATTCCCAGATGTCAACTCTTTGATTACTAGGAAGCAATTAGTAATAGATTCTAAATTTATATTTCTCAAGATGAAGAAATAAAACCCCTATGAGAGCATTTCCTCTGGGCTGCATTTCAGAAGAAAGTACATTTTGAACAACAAAAACCTCTACTGTGAAAAAGCAGTGTAATATCCTTAAAGTTATGGCAGATAGTGTTGCAATACTTTAAAATAAATAAATTATTAAAGCTGTGTTTTCATTGTAAAAAGCACTTCCAAATAGGAATAGGCTTTGATAACTTCACTAATGGAATTTAAAATGAAAATATTTTAAACATGTAGCTGTTTGGAAATGTAAAATGAAACATTTAAGATAACCTTGTCAATATGTCTTTAGAAACACTTGCAACTTCATTGCCAGCTTACTTATATACAAAGGTTATAATTGGATAACCAGAGATGCCTATGAAAAATCTGTCTTGCTGAAATTAGTTCAATTTATTATTTCAGAAAATGTCCTTAATGCTTTTGGTTTGCAATTAAAGATGCATTATTTTTCTGGTTTGCCACTAAATATGCTATCATTATCAGGGAAACTAAACAAAAACAATAACTTTGGTGCTACTGATAATAAAATTTTTATCAAGTATGTAGTATGTAGGAAAAGTGTGAATTAATTGTTGCTATAAGTGTGTTAGGGAAATGAACTATTTTATGGAGAGCTTTATGTTCTTTTTAATAAGATGTTGTTTGATTTACTGAACTCCATAACTAGGATTTAAAGTACACCCTGTTTATTAAAGAGTTACTGTTTTCTTAAGTCCTTATAAACTCTAAATTAATTACTTTAAAGTCTTCTCTTTTCAGTGACACTCTCAGACAAAGTGCTATGCAAGGTTCGACAACTTGGATTTGGCAAGGTCGTGTTTCCCTGAGTTTTAGTCCTGGTACTAGCTGCAACATCTTCCACTGATTTTAACGTTTGTATCAGATGCAATATCTTCAGTGCAACTCACAGAAAAACTATATGAGAAATAACATTCAGAAACCCATTTCTGGAACTAAAGATAACAAAACTAAAGAATTATTATTTTAGAATCTCTAAAATAGAGAGGAAGAGGATAAGAAAGATTTTAATGTTTCATCTTTAATCTTTCTTAAAAGATTTAATTAGGAAAAAAGTTATAAAAATATTTTTTTATTATCATTACTACTAAAATGGAAAAGAACAGTTCAAACTGATAAGGAAGAAACCTACAAGAAAAGACTTATGTTCAGTTAATTTTCCTATTGTGGTTACAGCTTATTGAGATTTTGTCCAAGAGAAAGTCTTGGTGCACTCTTGCCATTTTCCATCCTGCTTGTATACTTAAAATCCCCAAGACCTGTAAACCCTTTAATTAATTTATCATATTACATTATCACAACTATCACAGTACTTACAATTATTAGGCATTTGCATGTGGTTTTGTGTTGCATTGTTGCTTGTGTCAACTTTCAACCTGACACAAATTGCAAATTTATTTCATGCTTGCAGGGTATCTTTTGCCTAAATCATATGTGCACTGAATCTTTAGGATCCATCCCCTAATTATTTCATTCCCTATTTAGTGTTGGCTATTACCCAGATCAGCATCCATGTGGTTTGTTGTGGTTTTCTCTCTGGTACTTTAAAGGTAATAATTCAAGCCTTTGACTGGTAATTTGTCCACATAGATGTATAGACAGATTATGAATCAGTGGTGGTGATGATAAACTTACTGAGTGACTTACTGGCTTTTTGATTTTCTTCAACTTTTTATCTACTGTGTGACATTTTACTAGCTCTTTTTTTTAGATGATTAATCTATCTCAAAGTCATGTACTTTGAACTGAATAAAAAACAATCAGAGTTGAGATAGCAGCAAGTGGAAACAAACTTAAGGTAGAGCTGCTCTGAGCGGCTCAGGTAGGGTTTGTTCCTATGAAATAGTGAAAGTGTCACTGCAGGCTTGTAATTTGCCTCTTCTGTTCTTTCTGGTGTTCAGGTTGTGCCTCAGAGGATTTAAAGTGTATCATATTATCCTAAGGAGATAACCAGCACCCTTCCCATGAAGCCTAAGAGAAATCCACTCCCATCTAAGTGGTGCTTTTAGCTCAGGGGTGCAGAGCTGAGGGGAGACGCACAGTCTTTATTTCTATCAGCAGTCCTGGCTGACTGTGGCACTTTCTCAGAGCCACAAAACAAAAAAAATGTAAAGAGGAGGATGAAAGTATAGTTTTCAAAAGGAGAAGATGAAAAACAGAGCCTGGAGTGCATTGGCTACTGGAAAAATCTTTTAAACTTCCTTAAAGCTTAGTCTAGCTGAATTACAAAGGTGTAATTAGTTACACTTCCAGCTACATTATCACACATTCACTTTGGTTTTGTTATTTTCTGAATGAGAGTTGCTTAATAGTGGCTGTTCACCACCGTGACTCCTTCAGCTGGTCTTGCACAGAGCACTTAGCTCTTGTTTTCTGCCTTTCTCTTCTTGTGTGAAGTGACAAATGGTTGAGCCAAGAGATCAAGCCCAAGGGCAGGGAAGAGGGTGAAAAAAGCAAGTTTATAGCTTTGCACTTCAGGAGAGCAGAGTTTGTCCTCTTAAATGATATTCTTAGGCGAGTCACCTGGGGATAAGGCTCTGGAGGGAGGAGGGATACAAGAAAGCTGGTTAGTATTCAAGGACCACACCCTCCCAGCTCAGGGGGTTCTCCTGGAAAGAATTTGTGTGGAGAAGCCACACAAAAAAAATCCAGCAGGCCTCTTGTGGATAAACAATCTGCTTCTGGCCTAACTCAAAGAAAAAAAAGAACACGAAGGGTGGAAGTAATGATAGCTAATGTGGGAGGAATACAGAAACCTTGTCCAAACACCCATGGACGAAGTTAGGAAAGCTAAAACCCAAATGGAAATAAAACTAGTTAGGAACATCAAGGACAATATGAGGCTTCTACAAGTACACAGGTGATGAAAAGGAGAGCAGGGGAAATGTGAGTACTTTAACAAGACCAGGGATCTGGTTACACAGGTTTTGGAGAAGGCAGAAGCACTGAGTACCTTCTTTGTCATTACTGGAAACACTGTTCTTTGGGAATCTCAGGACCTGAGGGGAGACCTTCTCAGGAGTAATTCCTACTTGGCTTACTTGATAAACTTCTAAATGAAGTGACAGACTTGGCAGATGACCTCCAGAGGCCCATTCCAGTGTCTGCCATTCTGTGAAGCTTTGCTGAATCTGTAACTGTACATTAAGCATTATTTCTAGTGCAGAACTCTGTCTGAATAATCTAGTTCCTAATGAAGGCAGCAGGACACAAGTAGAATTTAGGGAGAAGCCAAGATAGTTCCTTTTGGCAGGAATTTCCCTAGAAAAGGGCTCGCCAGGCTTGCAGTTGTTTTCTGTAAGAATGAATAGGTGTGTTTATAGAAGTGTATAATGAAAGCTTTAAATTAAGGTAAGGATTAAAGTTTTGAGAGGAACTGGAATGGAATGAAGATGCTCAGGTTCTAAGACTGAAGAACTTGGTCAAATCACAGCAAAGAACTGGATGTAACAGAGAGAAACTGATGTTACTGTTTCCTATAAATAAGAGATACTGAATCTGAGGGGTTTTTTTTGTGGAAGCTTGTCTTGCATCATCAAGATTTTAATTTGCCCAGATCAAATGAAGTTAAGGTTTATGGGGGAATTAAGACATTTAGGAGGTTTTTCTGTTTGTTGTTGAGGCTTGAATTTTGATGATACGTTATCAAGTAGGACTGAAAATGTTGATATTTACATCAAAAACTACCAATTTAATCATTAAATGTTGAATGAAAAAGAGTATTTCCTTGCTACAACCTGTCCACTGCTATAGTACAAAATTGAACAAAGTGGGCTGTGCACAATCAAAGCTAGACTTTGAAAACTTAATAAGATCAGCTTTCATTTAATCTTAAAGCTTTGCCATAAAAGAATGAGTTAGAGAAGATATTTCATTTAATAATTTGAAATACATGGAAATTCACAAGTATGCTTCTCTGGGATCACAAAGTGTCCACGAAGTATAAAAAAAATGTCTTAATGTCTGAGATAAAATTGCACTTTTTGTGAAAGCTGGAGATGAAATGCTAAAGACAGACTGGCAACAACTATGTATTGTTTCATGTTTTTTTCTTCCATATTTATTGAAAATGAAGGTAGTCAGAGGAAACTAATTCTACATGTGACTGTCTCTTAATCTGTTTATAGGAAGTCATCATAGAACATTTTGTTTAGCTTTATCCTTGTTTTCTTTATTTCATTGCATGGTATCAAGTATGTGATTATTCCATAATGCTTCTAGCTCAGAAAGTGAAAAAAAAATCTTATTCACTCATAATCCACAAGAAATAGAAATTCATAGGTTTCCTTATCCTCTTGGAAAACAGCATAAAAGGTCTGTCACAAGTCAGTTCTGGTTAACAAATATTTTTTCCTCCTCTTTTCAGACTGAATGTAGGTTAATCTCCTGTTATTTTTCTGTACTGAAGGTATCACATAAAATTGCTGGAACTGCTGTCATAGTGAATATTGACAAGCTGAAATAGTGTAATGATAGAAAAGATAACTTCAAAAGGAGATATTTTTCCTCCTAAAAGCTACAGGCAGTTCATTGCTACTGGTAGTCTATGCCTTGCCCAGAATATATTTAGCTGGACTTTTCTCTTGCAAGGAGAGCTGCCTTTTACAATTGCTCTTGGAAATTCCCTAATGTTTTGAAATATTTTCCTCAGCAGATGTAGCATAAAGAAAAAAGTAAAAAAATTATATGTTGTCAGCATCAAATCAGATTTCTGAACCAAAGGTATTTAGAAGTGTTATTGATGTGTCACATATAAGACCATCAAGGATTTCCTTTTTAAAATACCATCTTTGCCAATCTTCATCAGCCTTTGGGGCTGATGCATGTCATATTTCTGCTTTACTCCAAGTTTTATGGAACTTTTTCATCTGAAAAAGAACAACTATACTTTGCTATGAGGGCAAACCAACACATTATTTTTGACATGGTAAAACTTTTTGAGGTTGTTGAAATATTTTCATACAGACTTAACCACGTTCTGAAAAATTAACAAGAACTAGAATTAAAATTGCCATATGGCTTCAGTTTAGTACTCTTGAAGAAACCACTTGAGGTGTAATTTTTAGTGACATGATTACAGGTGTTGGGGTTTTTCCAGAGAACCCCTTCTGCACTTTATGCTCTCGAGATTAATTTTGTCAGTGTGACAGGGTGGCAGATGTCTGTGTGTGCAATGGCTCATTTGATGAATTTGGAGGATCAGACAGAGTAAAACAGGGTTTTCTAGAAGGGAATTGAAAATTTGAGACCAAAGAAAGAAGAGGTCCATGGAGTCAATGCTTACTATAACACAGTGTTAGTGTATGCACATGGAGCACAGGACCTCACAGGCAAAACTGAAGATTTTATTCCTTCTGTAAGTTGTAATTCAAAGTGATCATGGGTCAATTTGATTTGTTGAAGTTAGGATTGCACTGATGATAAATTAAAAAAAAAAAAATCCTGAATGACAACAGTGAGTAACAAGAACAGCAATGTTTCCGTAATAGAAGATAACACAGTTATTTGTTTAATGTATACTGAAATTTGTCTTTCCAATAAAAACCAAAGTTCAGTGATGACAGGGTTAGCAGAAATAAGCAGGCTGGGTTACAAATTCAGGTTGTATAGTTTTCTCTTGACATGTGGGATTCTGGATTAGGCAGATGAGACAGCAGGAAGAAACTGCACAGAAATGCTTGTGGGGCAGTGACAAAAGTACTGGGTAAAATGGAGCTGGCAGAGCATTCACCGTATGCCAACATTTGTTCCTTTTAAAATGTAATAGCACATCACTTACCCACTAACTGTGAGTATTCAACTCATGTTCTTTGTGGGACTGCAGTGGAGCTCTGCAATGCACAAGCACGTCTTCAAGCCTTCATTAAAATTTCATTTGGACAGCAGGGCCCCCTATGTCAAAAATGAGGTGTCAGAAAATGGGTAAATAATTGCAGCTGGGGGAGGGAATGAGATACAGATCCATCTTTAATGAAGAGAATACAATGCAGTCATGCTCAAAAGACATTTCCAAACACACAAAAAGCAAACAAGAGAAGTGGCAGCCACAATGTGCTTCAGAACACAAGATTCCAGGTATGAATCTGTGTGAATACTGTTAGAGAGATTAGAGACATCCATGAATGCAAAATAAAGCCCTTTTGACCATATTCCTTTATGCAGTGTGGTGTTTGCTAGGTTTGACCAGTGAAGTGATGGATAAGCAAAGGGCAGGGCATGGTTAGAAGACATCTGCTTTTCCGTCAAGACTAAATTATATATATTGCTAAATTTAAAGAGGGATTTGGAGCTTTTATTTACTTTTTTGGGTTCTTTTTAGAGAGTTCTTGGGCTCTTATTTTCCAGTTTTGCTTTGCTGAGCACATTTAGAAGTCTGTGAGCTGCTTCTATCACTGATGAAGGATGTGTTGATTTTTGGATAGTAGTTCTTCTTGCCAGGCTATAACACAGTCCGGTTCACTCATAAAGTCTGTAGAGAAATATCTAGTAAGCTCAGAGAAGAAAAATACTTTTACTACCCAGAAAGTATTTCAGTGCTGGTGGATTAGTTTTTCATTCAGTGTCTGTGTTTTCCCTCTCTTACTTTTTATGTGTGCTGGTTTTGGCTCGGGTAGAGTTAGATTTCTTCCCAGTGAGGCTGTGTTTTGGATTTTGCTGAACACAGAGCTGATAATACAGAGGTATTTCTGTTATTGCTGAGCAGAGCTTGCACAGAACAGAGGCCTTTTCTGCTTTTTGTACTGCTGGCAAGGAGGCTGGGGGTGAGTTGGAGGTTGGGAGGAGACACAGCCAGGACAGGAGACCCAAACTGACCAAAGGGATATTCCATATAGACCATAAGACATATAAAGACTGTATAAAGTGGGGGGGAAGAAGGAGGAATTGAAGGATTTGAAGTGAAGTTTTTGTCTTCTGAAGTTGTGGTTATGGGTGGTGAAGCCTTGATCTCATGAAGATGGTGGAATACCTGCCCAGCCATGGGAAGTGGTGATTGAATTCCTTGTTTTGCTTTGTTTTACTTCTGTTTTCCCTATTAAACTGTCTTTATCTCAACACTTGGGTTTTCCAGCTTTTACTCTTCTGATTCTCTCCCTGGTCCTGCTGGTGGAGAGTGAGCAAGTGGCTGTCTGGTACTTGTTTGCAGGCTGGGGTTAAATTGTGGCAGTTCTTTTGATACTATGCTATAAAATAAATATCTAGATTAAAATTTCAGGACACTTTAATTGGACCAGGCATGAAAAAGTCAGAAAGGACAAGATCAAACACAACATTCCACCGATGGATAAAAGTGCTAGCAATTGAAGGCAGTAAACAAACACTTGAAAACACAGACAGCAACTGGATATTTGCTACAAACCCCATTTATTCTGACCCCTTCCTTCAGCTTCTCACTAAAATGTAAGGCTGCTTTTCCTATTGAAATAACTGGAAACATCAACCAAACAAAAAGTTTCCTGAAAATAAGGGGTTTGGAAATCTCTTTGAAAGTGAATTCCCTCCTTGCTACCGTCCGGAGATGTCTGGAGGTGCAGCACAGTTTGCTCTTTGGAGGAAACCTGAATGTCTTGGAGAGTTGAACAGGGAGCAGGGCATGGCCAGGCTGTTCCCAAGTACCAGGGTGTGAGGAAGGGGCACTGGTGCACTCCACCCCCACCTGGGAATCAGCCACCCTCGCTGTGCTGGAGGATCTGGCTTGTCTCAAGGATTTAACCAAGCACCACATGAAAACTCCATTCCATTTCCAGTCCTGCTCTTATAACAAGCTGCAGTTATGCACATCCAAGATGCAGAGTGATCATTTAGGAGGTCAGATAGGTCCATGAGCAGGTGTCAATCCTTAAAAAGCAGGCAGGGGTACAAGGAACATCTGAGAACAACAGTGCTTGCAGGTGAGCTTGTTCATGCCAGCCTGTGTTTTGGGCTCTATCTGTTACTAGAAGTTGAAAGGTTTCCTTGGCACTGTGAACATTAGCGGGTCTGACACAAAAGGCTCTCATCCTCCCTCACAGTCTTCAGAATAGGGAACACATTACTTGGGCAGCTGAAATGATCTCCATAGCAGCTCACCATTGCATTAGGTTGGGAGGGAGCTGAATTTACTTCTCCCCTCACACCAACTCCTTGTTATAAAAACAGGAGATACTTTCAAATCCATAACATTCTCTGCAGCAAAAATCACTGATGCTGTTTTAAATGTGTCAAGAGGATAATGTTTTTTTTTACTTGAAAACAATTAGATGATGCATAGATGTAGAGATGCTGCATAGCTGGATCTGGTAAATTATTGTAAGGGATTTCAAAATTATATCAACCAGGAATATAAATACATATAAACTAGGAAGTAGTTTTTAAAAATTTAATTTGAAAATAAATTGCTTATTAAATTTGAACCAGGTTCATTTTTAGTGTCTTCAACATTAGTTATGTGTTTCCTATAAGGAGGACGACTGGATAAACAAAAGCACTATAAGGAACATGATTATTTAATTTAGTATTTTGATGTATACAAATTCCAAAAGAACAGTCTGATATCCTCAATTCTGATGACAAAAGATAAAACAAGCAATACCCAATCCCTACCATTAATATTTTTTTCTGGTGAATTTCATGTTACAGATTAATACAGAATAATTTGCAAATTTTGCTTATTTATTTTTTAATATTTATGTGATTTCATCTTGTAGATATTTTATAATTTTATATCAAAAAGTGAAAGTAAAAGATGATGGAAAACAAGAAAGGGGAAGGAAAGAATATCACTCAGTGGAACTTTATGCTTTCATATATTGACACTTGAAAAATATCTATAATTTCTTCTTTACCTCAGAAAAATTTAAAACGGACATTTTGATTAGGTGCCAAAAATATTTTCACTATTGTAACATCTATTTTTTCCTAGTTTAATAGGTACCGCCTAAAACTTAGATTAGATAGTTTGAAAATGCAATCGATCATTAAAAACTGGAGAATTATCTTTTAAATTAATTAATGGCCTAATGCTACCTATGAAACTGTATTGGGTTTTTTAAAAATAGGGCTCTCTAAAAAGAAAATATACTTGTTAAGGAGAGAGATAAAAACTCTTCTAGTTGTAAAATCAGTTTACTTTCTTAACTTTTTTAATGGGGATTGCAGTTTGAAAAGATATCCCTGCAACTTGGGCTGAACATACTTGGGTCTGCTGATATACATTCAATTTTGTGCAGCAGATGTTGTTCCACAGAAAAGGTTGGAGTGTGGATTGGCATTTGTGAAGCAGAAAAACAATGGGCTTGATTTTCAGGAAAGAAAAGCTTTGCTGAATTTAAGCTATGCAGGCTGAAGCACAGTATTCAATTTATGACCTATTTTTACGAACAATATATCACTTTCTGTAACAGTGACAGATATACACACATATATATAATTTTACAGGAAGGAAACAAATACTCTAATTTTTCTTTGCATTGTAGCAGTTTAAGAGACAAAACACAATAATATCTTCCTTTCATCTCTGTTTGAAAGTTGCTGGGTTTTGGCAGGAGAAGGCACCTCCTAGGCTGTAGATAAGGGCTTAGCACAGCACATATCATACAGCAAAGGGACTGCTGTAATATATATTGTGAAAGTGTATTGTTCCTGAAACAGTCTGTCTGATGTGTTGTGCAAACACCTGGATGATACTCAGTAGTGGATTTCAGCAGGCAGAATTCATTCCTCAGCCTGCTGCAGGGGAATATTAACTTCTATCATGTCATAGAGGAGGAATACTGGATCCATTCATTGATTAACCTATCATGAGACTGAACTGACGTGTCTTGTGTCTTCTTTACCTCTGTCAATTCAATCTTTTCAGCAACTGAATTCTAAAATACTGAACTTATTTTAAAGCATTAGAAAAGGACAGTTACAAACTCAGTAAGAAGTATTTGTAGGAATTCACCATTGTTTCATTCAAGAAATAAAAAGGAAGGAAAATATGGAATGATCATTTAAGGCAGTCATGAGTTATAGAGTTGATTTCTACCCAAACTGAAATTTGGAGACAACTCAAAGTATTCGAGCCATTGTTAAAAATATTTTGAAAATCAATTTGCTCAGTAGATTACCAGTTAATTAAAACAGAGCCAGGTTTCATCCAGCTTTGTGGGGGTGTGGAGAGGGGGAGAAAAGTATACAAAATCAATATAGGTCTATTTTTGTCTACTTGGAAAAGATACCTAGTTATTTTCTAAAAGGAAGAAGGTGGGTTTAAAAAGAAGTCTCAAAACAATGGTAGCAGTGCTGAGGTTTAGGTCTGGAGTTTTGCCTCTGAGTCTTTGCAGACAGGTGTATATTAAAAAGAAACTGCGGCCGATGGCGTGGGCCGGACAGCTGACCACAGGGACGGCCGGTGGCTCGGCGGCTTGTTCTGAGAGCTTCCTTTTCGTTAAGTCAGCTTCAGCTAGGGACTTCTTTTCCCCTTGCCACGAGCCGGGCTTCCCTGGGATGGTGGCCGCTGTCCTAGAAACCGGAGAGCTGCTGAGAGAGAGAGTGTTCCTTTGCCCGGAGACTAAATCAGACACAAGACACGAGGGTCCGCTCTGCTTGGGCTCAGGGGCAAAAGACCCGGAATAGCCCGGCATTCAGACTTTTATTCTGAGGGTTACAACTTATCTCATAACGGTACAGGGGAGGACACGGAGAAGGGTCGGGAGGTCAGGATGCAGTCGGGAAGGAGTAAGGGAGGAAAGAGTGAGACACAAGATAGTATTGTTAACTGAGGGGCAGGCGGGGGGGGAGTTCGACTCCCTTTCCAAGGCCAAACTTAACTCTACCTTCAGAGGGGCCTCACTTTCTAGGCCCCCAGAAATTCTTCAGGGGATGTCATTTTCTGAGCTTGAACCATTGCTACAAGAAACACTATTTGTTATTAATACTTGCCCTTTCAAATGAAGCAAAAAGAAAAAAAGTCACAATAACAAGCATTTATTTTTGTTCACCATGTTGCCAATGCTCTGATTTTATTGTTTTGTAGCAATGTGTTGGAACTGGGTGCCCAAACTGAAAAAATGGATGTTTACTTGTCTAAAAGCCCTTCTTGCTGATTTTTTTGTTTGAATGTAAGTAAATGAAGATAAATTAGATGAAAATGCTTCTGGTCAACTGAGTCATACTGCTATAACTGGTCTTGTGATATGGTGAGGGTTAAGGAATGCTAAACATATGCTTCATTTATCTTTTCCAATTCATTTCAACTTAAACACCTCTGGTCTGAAGGTTATGCAGATGACAAGGACAAGGTTATGCAGATATACACCTTTGTCTCCATGAACCTGGAGGCTGCCTAAAATAGCAATTCTCTTTGACCTTGCCTCTGTACGACGACAATAAATGATTTTTAATTCAAACTTGCTGGGTTCATTGTGTTTTCTAGCTAATGGGTCCTTGCTGTCACTGCAAGTTTGAATGCATATATAAAATTCACTAACAGCTCAAGTCAAATATTGATCATTTCTTAACCTGACTAACAAGGGAAGCTTTTCTGTTTCTGAAATATTAACAATGGAAATCGTTGTGGTTTCATGTCTTTGGGGAAATGTCCTCTATTGCAGCTAAACACCTTTGAATTGGTGGTAGTTAACAGATTATGTTGGTATGAAAAATTAAAGTCCGAACCTAAGGTAAGGAAGTTCTAACCAAAGGTAAGGAAGTGCTGATCCTTACCTGGTCTTGACCAAATCAAAAGTTCTCTGAAATTTTTAAGAATTTGATTCTTTTAATCTGCCAGTTTCTTAGCCTGTAAAATGTTATTCATACTGATGCCTCCTCAATTCAAAACAGAAACATTATTAAGAAAAGTTGGTATTCTGAGAAATGACTTGAGATGCCCAGGTGGAATAGTGTAGAATTGCAGAGATATAGAATACCAAAGTCAAAATTCAGTTTATTGCTACCATCCATCTATGTCATCAAAGTTCTATTGCACCTTACAATGCACCCACTTGTGCCTTACTAGAAGAGCATTCAGTTTAGTAACTAAAAATATAAAGATTTTAAAACCTGTACAACAATCTCCACAACTTGTAGAAAATCAGGTGTAATCAAATTATTGTTCCTAAGAAATAGAACAACAAAAACCCAGCTGCTTTTAAGAGAACATTGTTGGAAATAAATATGTGGGGGCCTGGGGGTTATTTTATGAAAGAAGAAAAATATGGGTATATAGGAAAAGCAAACATGAGTACAGTGGATATACTGCGTTTTGTACAGAATTATGTTTCAGATGTATGTCTTGCTGTAAAATTATTGCCAATACTGATGAAACAAAATAAGATAAACACAACAGTGGGAAATGATCCCTTTTTTTTCTGCAGTGAGCAAGATTGTAAGTGCTGTGATAGATTTTGCCCTGTGACCATAAAAGACAGGCTTTTATAGTCTACTTTTAAAGATCAACATGTTTGGATTATATTAGTTGAAAGAGAAGAACTATATCTCAAATCAAATAAAACTCCACAGACAAAGTTCTGCTTGCTTTCTTTGCTCTTTCTTTTTTTTTTTAATGTCAGCTGCTAAACCTTTCATTTCAAAAACTCAGTGTGAGTCTGTTGTATTTCTATAGGTAATACATACAGCAGTGTTAGACTCAGGGGAAAAAAATAGAGAAAAAAAAGCAATCCATATGTTATTACCTTTTCTTTGCTCATTTTCTTAAATCAGTATAGCTGACTCCCAGTGAACAATTTACAAAGGAACAGAGATTGAAGTTTCTCCATGTTTGGCTCATTATTGCAAGTGATGCTCACATCATCTGAGCATTGAACAGAATGAAAGTGGCATAAGAAATGAACTGCAGGCATTTTGGAGAGCTTCTGTTTACAGAAGAATTATAGGTGAAGTATCTTCTCCGTTTACTGTCTTGCACTCTTGATTTATGTCTTATACCAGTCACATACCAGCATCCTTATATTCCTCAAAGATATTGAGGAGAAACTGTATGATTCTACAGTAATTCAGTTATTGGTAAATACCAGATTGTATTTACCATTTTTATTAAGTAGGTGCTCCTCTATTGGCTTTTCTCCTTCAGAATACTTTAATTATCACATATTTATCAAGACTACTAAGTAAATATTTAAATACACCTTCCTCCAAATTATTTTTATGATGCAAAGTATGTCTTGCAATTTATATAGCTCGCAATAAAAAGGAATTTAGCTAAACTATTGACAGGAAGCATTATATTAAACTTCCAAGTACCAGAACATTAAAACACAGATAATGATGAGCATTTATGTGAACAAAGAACAGTTTTATGGTTAATCCAGCTACAGCAGATATGAAAAATCTGATTGGGTTTTTCTCATTCTTGCAGTTTAATTTGTTATTCTGTAAATAGCACCGTTCTGTAATCCTCAGCATGTCTTCTGTTGGACCTTGAATATTTTCAGATAAACTTTTCCCAATCATGAGCTTAATTCAACTAAAGCAATTAAATATCACGTGTCATAACTTTAGGTAGCCTAGTCTAAGGTGATATTTTCTATGCATATGTTTTTAACAAATACAGGTGGCTTCTGTGAGAAGATATCAGAAGGTAAAGATGTCACTGATCATTAAAATACAGGACATGATTGAGAGAGTGATGGCAAGTCACAGAACTACAAACAAGAGGCCAGCACTTCTAGGCTCTGGCAAACACTGATAGAGATCAAGAGAGTTCTAAGATCAAGAATTTAACAAGAATCAGGCTGGACCAAGAACAGTGGGCTGAAAAGATCCAAATTTCATTTTCCTAGCTTGAGGATGCGGACTGAGAAGTACCAGGGACTTGCTGCAAGTCATGGAGTCTGATCCTGCTGGATCATCGGGAGAGTAGGTGGGGTGTTTGTTAAAAGGGGTTATGGAGAATGTCTGTAGCTGTGGGCAGATGAATTTTGCAAAATATCTCCCAAAGTCTTCAGAAAACTCCTCAAGCACTCCTAGGTCCTGTATTTCTGAATCCCTGAAATAATCTGGTTCTGTGATAGAAATTTTGTCTTATTTTCCAACATGACTTTCACAGAGTAGGAGAAGTTCATCTCACAGTCATTGTAGAAGTGGCCAACTCCAAAGTAACTGATGTCTTTGAAATAAATAATAAAGATTTCAGCACTGGATTTTGAATATGATTCAAGCTCTTTCAGATGAGCAAATTAAAGAATGGAACAAGTTCAAATCAGTGTATTCATCATAACTTTAATACTTTGGTTAGGAAAGGAATTAGCCATTAAACATCTATTTAAGTATTTTGTGTGCATGTGCATGATGGCCAAGTTATTAAGACTGTATAAAAACACAAAGAAAAAATACAATTCTTTATATGATGAGAGAGATTAATCCATATTCTACATCAGTTTGGGGCCTATTATATATAGAAATGGAAGTGCTCTATTCAGCTTGGGTTGAGTTGCTCATAATTCTTTTAAGACACTAATTAAATGTCTTCTATCCAGTAAGTAATAGAGCCTGCTGCCTCTGACAAATGGAGTTTTGGCCAAAACCTATCGAGTTCTTTAAAAATGTCTGAAGAATGGGAACACTACAATACATTGTATAGAAACCTTAAACCTAGTTTCAGGGAGGGGAAAAAAAAAAAAGGAAAAATATTCTTTGATGAACTTATGAAAGGAAAGATCTATTGCAGGATGAAAGTCTGACCTTCTGAATTCTACTTTGCAGGACCTGTGATGTGGGTGTCATGGTTTAACCCCCCAGCTGAAACCATCTCAGTGGGGAAGGTAAATTTCCTTGCTTAGAACATTAATTCTGTTTTAGACAATGTATTTAAGTAGAAGATCTACAACCCTTACAAAACTTCAGAAAGATTCATTTTCCAAAAAAAAGAAACCTTAAAAAAACAACCTAGTTTCTAAGGAAGAGTTTGATTCCTCCTTTTCCTCTGAAACCTCAGGATCAAATTATGGTTGCCCATTGTGCAGAAACCCCTTCATGTGCATGGTAGAATTGCAGCTAATTGCATTCCAGTGGTGCGATTAACAATTTGGAAGGAAAAGTGTCAGGCATTCGGCCTCAAAATGTGAGCTGGAGTTCACAATCTGGAGAAATTGCCTTGTGTATTTAGACATGCATTTTATATTGTTTCAGCCTCCAGTTAATTAACGTTGCTTGTAGAGCTTTTCTTGCTACCTGTTACATGCAGTACTTTTCAGAAGACGAGCCAGATGTTTTCTGCCTCAAGCTCTGACAGACTCTGAGAGGATAAAACAGGGTCTGTCATGTATTAAGGGATGCCTCTCAACCTACTAAATTTTGCACTGTTTACTAGAGATGCAGAGGTGAGAATCATTCCCAAAACTCTTGAGAGAAGAGTGTTTAAGCCTTGTGTTCATTACAACCAGTCCCTAGGTTTTTGCCTGGAAGACACGAGTTTTTAAGGTCATACAGGGAAGTACAAAGTTTGTAATTTAAACCTAAAACAACAATCTACAATGCTTAAAACATTTATTACTTTAGTTCCCATGCAATTTTTCAGAACTGAAGGGAAGAGTGGCTCAGGACTGTTGTAGAATCAAGCAAATGTGTGTTCCATCCAGTGATGTCATCCAAGCAACAAGAACCTAGGTAGAAGGAAAAAAGGCTTCAACTGACACACAGGCTCATCTGCTTCATATGAATAACACCTTCCCTTCCCTTCCCTTCCCTTCCCTTCCCTTCCCTTCCCTTCCC